>JAYKAV010002899.1:2273122-2538807 GCA_035582835.1 Phoebastria nigripes | reverse complement strand
TTTTTTTTTTTTTTTCTTCCTTCCCTTGAGCGTTTGTTATTTTTTTTTTACTTACCATTCTGTCCCATTTGGGTAGTTTTTTTGCAATTTCCTTATCCTGGATGTAATCTGCTTTCTTCAGAATGTAAGAATCAGTATGTAAAGCTTATCCTTCCTTCCTAAAGGCAGGGCTTAAGAAAGAGAATTTGTTGTTTTCTGTTTCCTGTAGACAGAGTTCAAAGTTGGGAATGTTTCTGATAAAACAGTAAGGAATATTCAGATTACTTCTGTTGTAGGGTACGTTTTAATTGAAAACATAAAGCTGTATCTGTGGTATGCTCATCCTGGGGGCTGTGAATGCACAGTTGAGCAAAGATGGCTAAGCAAAAAAGGAAGGATATGAGCTCACCAGAGAACTTACTGAAAATCTCAAGTGTTTCTCAAAAACCTGGGTTGTTTTAGAAGGGTTTAGGTTTGATGGTGTCCATGTTCAGAATACCTTCAAGGGAGAAGACCTTCCAGTCCTGTTCTTCGAYGATAAAACCTTGGCTGATTGTTCTATATAGTGCATCTCAATTTTGGCATGTGTTAAGTTCCTTTTATTTCTTGTCCCTCCCTGTGCTTGTATTTGGATAGTGTTTAGCTCTTGATAGTTAAAGTGAAGCTTGTTGTTTGCTTAATTATGTGCTGTGAGATACAGAAATTATGGAATTTGACCATGTGTGTGTCTCAGTCTTACATAAGTGAAATTTAGTCATAACAGTAACTGGAAGTGTGGATTCATTTACTGGTTTGTTGAATCTATTCTTTGATGTAGTCCTGAGCTTCTCATATAATACAGGGGTCAAGACTTCATAAGAAACCAAGTATCAGCAACATGATTAGGTATTGAGTTATTTGGGTTTTAGCTGTTCTTCAGTAGTTGTATCATTTTCATGTGCTCCTGGATTTTCCCCCATGTGCTACAAGGAGTGAGTTTATCTCGGTGCAAAAAGTGCAGCATTGCTGGGAGCTTTGTTTGCTTATTGACTTTGATTTGATTCAAATTTAAGGCTTTTTTTGAGAAGTATGCTGATTTTTTCTCAATTTTTTTTTAACAAACTCTAGTGCGCAGATGGCTGATGCTATGAAAAGTTTTTCCCCAGGTCTGTGGTGTGACACTTCACTATTAGCAGAGTAATTCTCGCACCATTTTAAGTAAATGAGCCATTTAGGGTTACTGGTTACTTTGGTAGTAGCTTGCAGCTGGTAGATACACTAGTCTTGGATTGTTTTAAGTCCTTACTTGTAGCATTATATATATATTTAATGGTATGGGTGCTAAATAAAAATGAGATGCGGAAGGATTTAAAAATGTGATTTCTTGAGYGCTCAGTCTGAGTCTTAAAATGGTATAAAACAGTGGAATTTAACATCCTGACTTGAGTGTCTTGCAGAAAAACTTGAGCTTTTCAGTTTCTCAGAGTTGGGAATTGAAACTTAACATCTAGTGTCTAAGAGGATGATTTGAAAGACCAGGGTTTTGCTGCTGGATCTCTGCCACTGAGGTCCAGCTCCAAAATCTGTTCCAAGAAGCCCGGGTCCTGTGCCGCTGGCTGTGAGGGGCAGTGGCTACTGCTGTTTTTTCTTAAACCTATGTGAGATCTTTAGGATTGTATGTGCCATTGCTTTTTGTCTGTTAATTTCTTTCAATGCTGGTGGAACTGAGCCACCATTACTAGAGTCGAAAGTGAATACAAAAACCTTTTGTATATACTCTAACTGTAYCTCTCTACATGTTGTAAGAGGAGGAGAGATCTTTCAGTAAATCTCCTGTAGAGTCTCCCCGCAGGTACGGGGAGGGCAGAGTGGTTTCTGGCTTACAGAATGGTGGTTTTACTGTTTTCTGGATTTTTCTGGATTGTTTGCCTTACCATAGGGCTTACCTGGTGGGTAGTGCCTGTGTTGTCTGTTCTTTGCCATTTCTTCAAACATGTAACAGTTTTGAATTCCTTCAATAAAAGTAATCAGAAATTACTTTCCGGTGCCCACTAAAGATGGAAGGCAACAGTGTAGTGCTACCACCCTTCCTCCTTGTTATCAAGGCACTGCAAATCAGGGAAGAATAGCTGTGGAGGATTTGCCTACTGCAGATATTTTCCATAATTTTGCACTGTGGGTGCTTTGGTTTCCTTTTATCAGTGAAGGTCTGACAGTATGTTGATGGAAGCAGCGGGAGGGTTTTTTGGGTTTTGTTTACAGTCATACTTGCTTTGCCCTTTTAAAATATAGTGTCTCCAGTCTGCAGTCAGGGTCTCTTGGTTGGCATGCCTGAAATACCAACAACTGGTCCACACTTAGCAGAGAGGTCTGGTGTAGATGTGATCAGATGGTCCAGGTTGTCAAGTGGTCTGTAACAGGGTGATGGGATGGTAAGAGGTTTTTATTTCAAAGTACTTTCAAGCTTTTTTAGCAACTCTACCTTCTGTATAAATGCTTTTCCTATCTGGCGTCTCTGAAGGCACATCCTGGACAGTTTTTGGGAGGGGGGGAACAAATGTAGCTGCATACTGTTATCAGCAATGTAAGTCTGGCAATTAAGTCAACTATTGGTTTAAAGGTGGAGGTGTGAAGTGGATAATCCATCTCATTCCCTCATTTAATTGCCATCCCCATTTTCTGGTTGGTTTCTCTCTTCTCAGAAATGTCCATCAAGGGCTTATTTAGGTTAGACTAAGATCATGCTAAAGTATGTCCTTTGTAAGCCTCGAGGAGCTGAGAAGCAGAATTTCGTGCTGTGTTTCTACTGCCACCAGAAGAGAGGCCAGAGAAGACCATCCTGCTATCATGTGTAAGACTTCAGTCAGCAGTGTAACAGCATGCATTTACTTATAGGTGCTTGCTTCCTCCTCTGCACATTGTGAAAGCAACCGTAGACCTTTGTTCCTCCCTGTCCTTGAACTATAATGCGTGGAGTTTATAAGGCTGTTTCCAGGACTCTGCTGATGGTGAAGTGGAAAAAAAAAAATAGTCAATAAATATTAATAACACTAGCAAATGTCAGCAGTGTTGCGGTGTAAGTCCAAACCCTTCTGCGGTTCTTAAGAGCGCGCACGTTCACTTTGGTGTGCTTCTGACCTGAAAGCCTTGAAGACTCTTGTTGAGCCTACGTTACACAATGGATTCTTGAGTGTGTTCATGTTGTTCAATAGTAGTGTTGCACCGATTTATGTTAGAAGGCTGGACTTCAAGTAGGCTTGTGTGAGATTTTTGGTATTAAAGAGGAGGACATTGAATGACAGAAACTGCTGATTTTTGAGTATTCATTTTTTTTTTACTGCAGAAGAGAATTTGGCATTATTATCTCAATTTATTCTTGAAGAGCTTGGTGCTATGATATGCCAACAAAATAATTCTTGTACGATTGTGGAGTATGCATTGTTAAGTAAACCCAGGGGGGAAGTTCAGTGGTGGTATACGAGAGCATCTAGATTTTCCTGATGATACTGCTCTTTCAAGGAGATGCAAATACCGATCCGATTACAAGATGTGTTCTTTAAAAAACAAACAGCTTCAAAACAAAAACAAATCTTGCAAGAACCTTAGCAAGAAGGTGCAGTAACCTGTTTCTAGCAAGCTGATGTCCAAAAGGAAGGAATGTTCCAGATTACCAGTCATCAGCTCAAATGCTCCTTTTATCTTCACATACACAGTTATATAGGCAGGTGTTTACATGCCTCAGAAAACCACCTAGGTAATGCATGGAAAGAACTTGGACCTTAATAATCTTTTCATGTTATAACAGCCCTTTCTCTTTTGAATTCGAGAAAGTTTGAGCATTTTGAGCCTCTCTTTAGAAACCTCTTTTGTATTAGAGCAGGGAGAAGAGCATGCAGGAGAATCTGAGTTTTCCACTAAGTACTGCTCCAAAATGGGGGACGCTTGGGGGTTTTATGACATTGGGAACTACAAAAATGGCCCAGGAGAGAAGGTGAGCCTTTTTACTTTAAGTAACGACTGAAAATTCAGGAAAGATACAGGTTTCCAAATTACCATTGGATATGAAGGCTATTAAGGTTTTCCTCTACTGAGATCTCTGCTATTTAGCTTAGAATAAAAGTCTCTATGAAAATTAAGTTCTGAAATTATTAGAAACATGAACATGAAATCAAGTGAATACATGCCAGCATATATTTTTTTTAAGTACAGTTTATGTAGGTGACGAACACTTTAGGGTTCTTTGATGTGGAGCCATAGCCTCAGTTGATGTAAATTGGCACAGGTTCATTGAAGCTACGCCTGTTCATACCAGCCTGGGGGTTTGGTCCAAGATCTCAGAGTAAGTGCATTGATAAAGAGGAGTTTCATCGTATGCATAATCTGTCATTTCTTTCTGTTGAAGCCTGATAATACTGGGACTTGTACGAAAATGTAGCCTTTTAAAACGTTGAGATATTTGAAATGGCTTTGCTGGCACTGAAGAACTGGTGCTTCAAGATGAGCCATTAGTTGTTCCATAAAGATATCCAAAACATAATAAACTTTTTTCGTGTTAGGAGAGACATTGTGCAGTTTTTGTTTAATTTGGTGTGGTGTGAATGAATGCTTGTTAAGTGTTTTGAGGAAAAATGTTACAACAGATCTTGTAATTCGCTACATTAAAATAGAGCCTGAAGTTCAAGTGAGGAATTGAGGAAACTGAGTCAGCGACACTGAACTGTGCTATTGTATTTACAACAGTGGAAGGTTTTACCAAGTAACTTATTAAATAACCTTTTCAACTCAATTTGTAATAAACCTGGAAGTGAAAAAGATGACCCATTTTGTTTACCAGAATGAGTTGTTTCACTGTCAATCCTAAACCAAAACTTGATGGGTGTTGCTTTATAAAAATTCTTGCATTTCAAGAACCAAAGGAATTTGAGGCCAAGGCTCCCGTTTTTGTGAAGTTATTTCATGCTGCTCGCAAGTGAGAATAGTAAATGTAGAAAGGGAGTTACTAGAGGCTTACCTCCTTACGTTTGCCCCCTGCTCACATCCGTTGGAAGAGATGGGAATATGCTCCAAGGAACAGAAGACTTGAAGTGATCCACATCAAATATAAAGGCTGCAGCCTCTACTAGCTAAGCCAAAGAAATGAGAAGCTCTACATGGTTCAGCTGGGGACGGGAGTATTTGGTGCTCAGTCCTTCAGAAASGACTTTTTCCTTGCACCCTATTGAATCTACTGGATGTTGAGCTGACACTGCTGCAGACTTTTTGTCCTAGCTATTGTTGTACGTGTTTTCTTGACTGCTTAGTGGATCTGTTTGTTCTTTGTTGATACAGAAAAATAAAATTTTATATCTCTTACTTCTGTTCTGGTTTTTTAGTTCTTAAAACCTTTGATCACGAAATACCTTGTTAACTGAAAGCAGTTGAGGAACGCGAGGTGAAGGGACGAGAACTTGGATGGAAGCAGTGAGGGAAAATGTCCAGCCTCCGGTCTGGAAAACCTGAATGCAATGACATAAAATAAATGATATATTTTAAAGCCATGATTTAGACTAAAATTAGTTACTTTATCAAGAGTCTGCATCTGTCTGAAGATAGACCAGTTCGTAGCTAAAACATTGTTAACTGAGAGCCTGACAGATATCTCGGGGATATGTTTTGCATCTTTTTTGTGAGCTCAGTAGAAGCAAAAGCAGGAGGGCTGAAGGGAGGGGAGCACTTAGTGGCTAGTTCTGTCAAGCCCATGTCCAAATATCTCTTTTGAATAGCTGTGGTTTTTCTGTAATAATAAACACAATTTAACTACCATGTATCTTTCATCCTGAAGGGTAGAGCACAGCTAATTAAAAGGAAAAAAAAAATAATGCTGTATTCTAGGAAAAAGCTAAATAACCTACCTGAAAAAAATTAGAATTTTCTTAGAAACAACCACTGTATGCCATGTGGTTATTTTAAAACAGTAAATTACTATGCAAAGGTAAAATATCAGTGGGTTACACTGTGTAGTAAGACACAGCAGAATCACTTCACCACGTTCTGAATTAGAAACACTAATTTTGGAAGCTTTTACGTCCTTACTCACACTTTCTAAGTGGGGAGGTAGTTGGGGTTTCAGGTCAGCTCAAGGCCAAATCCAGGTGATGGATAATCTTGGCAGTGTGGTTCTGCGCTGGCTTCAGGAGTTTCAGGCTC
The DNA here is from genome assembly GCA_035582835.1 of Phoebastria nigripes. Taxonomy (NCBI): domain Eukaryota; kingdom Metazoa; phylum Chordata; class Aves; order Procellariiformes; family Diomedeidae; genus Phoebastria; species Phoebastria nigripes. Next base: position 2,532,663 of record JAYKAV010002899.1, on the reverse strand, counting down.
TGCTGCTGGCTTTTATGTGCCATAATTTACCTGGCTGTAAAATGGCTGTTTATATAGACTTCATGGTCTTGATAGTAAGACTTTACTTTGTAAGTTAATGCGTAGCTCAGTGGACTCTCTTCTTGCTGCCTCTCCCTGCTATCATTTTGCAAATGGCAATGGGTTTCAGTGTTTACTCAGAACGTTTGTGCTGCTGTAGCTAATTCAGTCTGAACTGCCTGCTTGCTCTCTCAGTTTGTTAGGGTTTTTTGGTGGTAGTCAAGTTACGGTAAATGCCTGTAACTACCCTCATGTAAAGAAAATGGTTTAAATTGCTATGTTAGAAGGTAATATACAAAGGAATGAATTTTAATAGTTTACATACAGAGATGTCTCTGCTTGGATATTATGCTAGTTTCTGCAGTTAAATCTCTTTTAAATCTTTCTTACTGTATGTAAGGAATTTCTGATTTCTTTTCCTGAGTTGGATTACTGGTCTGTAATGTTCATTAATTCATAATGAGCAAGACTTTCTTCTACAAAATCACATGCTTGTGATTACACATGAGATTCGGGTGTGGGGTTTTTTGTTTGTTTGGTATTTTCCTCACAAGAACTCTCTACACARACTATAAAATGAGGAGAATTGGTAAATAAAATTGGCCATAATGGCAAAAGCAATAATACTTAAAAAGAAAATCACGTCAAAGCAAGAAGAGGCAAAGCTGTAACCCCGAGTTCATTGTGAACTGGTAGCTGAGAGATTGCACTAATTCTGTAATGCAGCTATAGAAGGAAGGAGCACCCCTCCTAACCAATTTGGAAAAAGTAAAATTTATGGTGAATTTGCAAATATATTACAGTTCCCGGAAAGCCTGCCTATTCAACTGAAAATTCAGAGTTTGCAGTAAGTGTTTGAGAGCACCGTCTGAAATGTCTTTTCCCCCACCATCGGGAGGAGTGTTTGGATACCAGAAATGAGTAGCCCCGCAAGCCGGCACACGAGATGAAGCTGGTCCTCTGGCCCCTTTCCTCCCCACCCCGTTACCTAGGTTTTCTCATCTTTAAACAGCAGATTGGGGCTCCCTCGCAAGACTGACTGTAGTGGACCCAGTTGCCCCTACTTGTAACCTATTTTGTGGTTTGCCTGCTGAGCAATGAGCAGTCTGAGCTGCTGCATCTCGGCTGCTGGTCAGGCCAGACAAGTATGCTACCGCTGGGCTGGGAGGCAAGAGTGGGGCTTTCAGGGCTGCCTGCGATTCTGGGCAATGTTTGTGCAGGTCCATCTCAAGACTTGATACAGCTACAGCTCTGTCGCCCCTAGTTGAAGTTGATCAACTTCAATTAAAAAGTATTTTTAAGGGGATAAGGGGGCTAACTGGCATGTTCTCCATCTATGCCAGGTGGAAGATGAGGGGCTTTTGTTTTTTTGGGGGTTTTGGGTGGGTGGTTTTGGTTTTGTTTGGAAGAATACTTGCATCATTAGCTCACCGTGTATTTAAATAACTGGATTTTGAGCAGTGTTCTCTTACATTATAAACCCATTTTTCATAAGAAGTTGTCTTTAGGGAAGTTGAGTTACACTGTTTTAGTTTCTCTGTGCTAAGCACTGGGCTTGCCTGGGACTTCCTTCCATGGAAGAATAATTTAGTAAATATTATGGCTAGCAACTCTGGACAAAATAAAGATCTAACAAACAGTGAAGGAAGACGAATGGCTACATATTCAGCACCGTCAAAAGAGTAGAGCTCTGTCGTAACACACTCTTTGGCAGTCTGTGCCTTTTAAGTGAGCTTGTGTCTGGTCGGTGTTTTCTTGGTGTGCTGTTGAGCTGTAGGTGAGAGCGGTTGGCGTGGATGTGCCTAGGGTTGAGCTCTTCAGACGGTCCACATGAACACAGCTGGTGTAATGATACCAGCGTTAGGGTGTTCTGCTGGGGTATGGCTGCAAACTGGGAGTTGCACCTCTGTCCCATACAGCTGTGCTGGCAGAAATACCCGGTTTAGGCTAGGTGTGAAAAGACGACCAAGTTTTGTACCGACCACAGGAATGAGTTGAACCTTAAAAGCTAAATATGAGGCCACTTACAGGTCTACTTTCTAAGTTCTGATACCATCATGATGACATATACTGTTAATGTATTATTGTATTGTAATAGCTGCATCTTTTTTTTGTGTGTAATGAAGAAAAATTGAAGCTGTGTTATAGTGGATATGGTCTTTGTGACTCCATTTCTAAGCCAGGTATTTCCCATACTAGTTTTACAGTCTGAGGAGAGGTTGTATCTAACATTGAAGTATTGAGTGTGAATCTTGTACTGGCAAATGATGGGAATTAATGGCAGAACTGAAAACTAGTTGAAGTTCAATAATGAGATGTTACCAGATTTGAGGCACATTATTCATTCGGATTATATTGTTTCCATGTGGTATATTTCTATGAAACTGTTTAAGAACAGATACCATAAAATCAAAGCCACTTGATTGTAGAAAACAATTCTAAAGAGAAAAATGTGAATTGCCATCAGAAGATGCTTATAATTTTTTTAGAATGTTCTCAAAAGCTGGATCAAGAAAGATGAGCCTGGATTAATTAATACATGCACAATAGCTATTTTACACAGGAATTGAAAACACCTATAGGGCAAAATCTACCTGATTAGAGAAAGAGTAAGTTAGAATGGGAGAAAGGCTCGAAAATAGATAACAGCAGTAAAGCAACATACAGGAAAACCCCTGGTTTCTTGTGTTAATGTAATATTGTGTACACAGTGTAAAATTTTCCTTAACACCGGGCGGTGATTTAAAAAGCTAGAAGGAGACAAAGTTGACGTGCTACATGTTTTAAGATCTGTCCGTTGACCATTTTTAATCTAGTTATTTTTAATTGAAATTTATGAGTTACTGATGGTATTTTCCAGGGTTCGTTATGGTCTTATTTGCTGATGGTAAATAAGCAGGAACAAGTCAGCTTTAAATGCGGTCATTGATTTGTTTTACACTCAAGGAGATGAAAACTGTGGGCTGTATTTAGACAATTGGGGAATCACCTGTAGAAATATGCAATGGTAGGCAGGGGGGTCTTTGGGATCGTATGGGGAACAATATACTGTTTGAGAGACGCTCTGGCCCAAATGGTTCATGTGACCATAATGACAGGAGTTCTACATTTGAGTAGAGAGGCTGTGTTAACATCTGTAACTGGCACGCATGGGATTGCTGCTGGCATGCTTTGTTCTGAAGGCTGTTGGGCCAATTCTTGCTTGCTGTAAAACTTTGTTTATATTCACCTTGCTGTATTTTAAAGCCTTTTTGATTTGAGGCAGTGAGTAGGAGCCTGGGTAATATCCTTCAGCTGAGCTCTCCGTTCAGCTGTAGTGAATCCTGGTGGTGAAATACCTTTTTGCTCTGGGTCTCTAACTTGAATATCTTTTGGAACGCAGATGTTTATTCAGCTATTGCATGTAAACATCTCTTACATATAAAAAGTGCCTAGTACTGGGTTTAAAACTGTCAGTGAAACACTGCTTTCTGTGAGCTAGGATGCATAATCTGCTTTGGATTGCTCTCGGCTTCTGTATTCTGGTGGCAGAAATACAAAATGGAAATGAATGTCTGGCACTGAAATTGTGCAGGAAACATCATACCTGAAAATGCGTGCAATTTCCTGTCTAGCACCGGCATTTCTGATATTTTCATTGCACGTATAATCCACTCTTCAGCTGAGATTTTCTTCTGAGTCTTTAGGTGTTTTTCTTTCGTGCAAGACTGATAGCAGAAGGTTGCAATACAGCTCTTAAGTTTGGGGTTTGTTTTAAATGGGAGCTCAGGTTCCTCTTGTCTCTACAGAATGATATTTGTGTTGTGAAGACCATGAGTTTTACAGGTGAGCAGTTCTGAAAATCTCTCTTAAATGATACGATTTATTTAAGCTGATTTTGTGGCAGTTCACATCTCGCTGTTAAAAGTCCTTTTCCTTGAGCTGTCTTTTTTTTTTCTCTAGTTGAGAGAGAGCTCACTTAGGAAATATATTTTGTTTACAGGAATTCAACATCCTTTAATGGACTACACAGACATTTGTGGGCAGCTACACACGCTGATTGTGTGTTTTTTTCATTTACTTTATGCAACTGTAAGTAACAAAGCTTAGAGTAGTTGCAACAGTAAAGGATTTTTTTTTTTTTTTGGCTTTTTTTTTTAATTTATTTGGTGTCATCCCATGTTGAGGCAACTCTGACTTCACTTGGTAATTAAAACTCATTTGAGAAAGACCTTTTTCCTATTAATTTGATCCATTACAAGAAATGCTCTTTGAAGCTGGTAGTTAATCTTCCTATTTAAATTGCTGGGTTTTACTCAGATTGGTTACAGGTTAGTTTTAAACAGCAGCTAAAAATAGCAAACTGTTGTGCTGTACAGTTTTAAATATCTGTCTACAGTAGTAGCCTTTCTAGAAAGGAAACACCTAGTAAGAGGGAGAGGAGACACTGCCGCTCGGACAGCACCGGCTGGTACCAGCATTGCACTTTTCCTTTGCCCATCGCAAAGTCAGGCAGCGCTCCAGCAGGCAGCACTTCATTCTCTTACTCCAGGATGAATTTTTAACAGCAGCGCTATGAGCTTGATTTGAGCAGCGTTTCAGTCGGTAATTAATAATTCAGTGGTTGTGAGAAGTTTTGACTTGTTTATGTTGAAGTCTGCTGCTAAGCGTGCTAAAACCAGGCAAAAATCTAGAAATTAGCTGAAATATTTTCACGAACATTAAGCTTTCAGAGAGAAAATACAAGGGAAAGGGCTGAAATCACAACATGTGGGGTTAGCGTTTGTTTTCATCTCTTGCTTGAAGACTTGAAGTGCACAGCATTATTGCCAAAGCATGGGGTTTTTAACTTAAGTGTCTGCAGTTGAAAAGGAAGCCGTGACAAAACTGCAGTCATCTACGCAGGTGGAAACCAATTACTTCCAGTAATTCTCCCTTGAGTTTCTATTGTAGGAGGAAATTTCTGCAGGTGAAGGGATCTTGAATGAGTAGCTAACAAAGAAAAATCAGAGGTATAAAGGTGAATCTGTCTAAGGCAGCATAATTACTTGTTTTACCTTTGTCAGTGAAATCTGTGGTCCAAGAAAGAGGACAAAGAGAATCCAGATGGCTTTTCACCTCCACCCTTAGTTTTCCACCAAGAGAAAAGGTACTTGAGGTCTATCTTCAGTAAGAAAAGTTCAATCAATCAGATTATATAGCTAGAATATTTTTTCAGTATTGTTAAAGGTCAGACTTCTCATAATGGCTGTTTCCGGGTATACCTGTATGTCAGGAACCTCAAGCTTCTCAGACCAAGGTATCCATGACTAGAGCAGGAACATCTGTTGTCACGGGGAAATTGAGTGTGAAAAAATCTGCAAGATGGGAAACATTATCAGGTATTTTAGGCTACCCTTCTGAGGAACACAAACTTATATTCACAGAAACAGACAGAACTATTGTATGTCCGGAATTTTTTACTACTATATAATACCCATAAGTTAGTTTTCCAAAGATCTCCATTACTATTATGTTGATTTATTAATGTTTCTCATTACATAGAAATAGCATTTCTGTGATCTAGTAGCCTGATTTTTGCCACCAAAGGAGAAAACATAATCCTATTCTTAGCTCTTATAAAACTTATGATTCTGAAAATCATACTTCTAGCGCTTCCTTCTGGCAGTGGCAGGGGGTAGGAGGAGAGGATGGTGGGAGCGGGGATGGATGGGGATGCTGTACAGTTTTATGAAGTTGGAAAAAATGAAGGTAATCATAGAAGAAATTCTGATGGCTTGCTTTGTCTTTATCAGAGCATATTAAACTTCTTTTGTCTTTCAAGGCATTCATGCTTCCAACGTCAGTCTTAATAGTATTGTCGCTTGCATGTTTCTGCACAAACTAAGCAGGTTTTTGGCTATTTTGGGTAGCRCATCAGGTAAAGGACTGAAAATGTGTTCCTTTGGGTATGTATTTGACTGCTTGCTTTGAATCTAGTTCGTTATTTCCCAGGCCATATCAGCTTGCGAATAGCTTTCCTCTATCGTTTGTAGTACCTCTCACAAGAGAGGTGCTAATTAAAAAGTGTTTTTGCACAGATCCGCAGACTTAGCAATGCGAATTTGGCAGTGGTAGTATGTGACTTTTAAGTCTAATGAAATTTGAAAAAAGTAATTCCTAAACTGTCAGTAGTAAATAACGCAGTGGTTTATTTTCTGTCTTTTTCAACTAGTGACACTTAATCTCTTTATGATAACATTAAAAGGCATGCAACTTTGAATTATAAAAGCAGTGTTTATAGGCATATGTTTATCTTGCAACTTTCATGTAAGTCAATGGAAAAAGGGGATCCTACAGATTAGTGCAACTGCCTTTTGTATCTCAGGTGTATGCAAAATGAAGATAGGGTGCCTTCAGAAGACGTAAAAAGAAAAATGGACAATAATACTGTATGCTTTTGTATTGTCCATTTAAAAATAAAAGCACATTTAACTGCAGTGGCATAATTTCCTTGGGGACCACAGCAGCATTGATTCTTGTTCAAATGTAAGAAAAATTTGGAGCTCCTGTCTCGAAATGCTTAGCTCAAAACTCATGAGACAAACGTGAACCGGTGTGGGTACTGGGAAAAGGGAGAATTATCTGTGTTACCGACTGAGGGAGAGTCTCAGTTGTTTCGGTGCTTGCTCTTAGCGAGCTGTCCTTCACTTCATGCGTCCTGGGGGAGGCGAGTCTAACAGAGGCAATGGAAGGAGAATGAGGCAACTTCTTAACAGCTGGAGTTTTCCAGTATAGGGGAGACTATGGAAGGGGCTATACTGGAGAAAGAGAGCTGGGAAAGGGACTTTCTGGATCACTTGAAAAGCAGGACACCTCATGCTAAATCAATATCCTTGCTTATCTGACCCGTTAGGTGGGCTTTGTAAGGATGGTAAAAAGGGAAGAACTTGGAAAGTGTACACGATACTGCTTGAGCATTGAGCTGGAAATAACTTATGCTGTAGTAAGCGTAAAAGAGGAAGGAAACAGGATTTGGAGGCTAGAGAGGCAGCAGTCAAGGTACGAGATAAGCACTTCAGGAACGGTTCTGAGTATGTAGATGTCTGTTTGAAGAACTGATCTTGTTGGAAGACTCTGTGGGTTTGAATTTAGTTCTGGCAGAGCCCAACTGCGGCAGAACTCTATACACAGAATTACATTTACACTTTTAAACTGAGATTTTAAATTATTCAACTTCAATAACTGGTTAATTGGCTACTGGGCAGCTTAGTTTCAAATTTAACTTGCACAGAGAACTCTGTTTCCTATATTAACCCCAAACTTTGTTTATATAGGATTAGCTCAGAACGCAGAAAAGAGAAGTCAAGAGATGCAGCCCGGTGCCGAAGGAGCAAGGAATCGGAAGTATTCTACGAGCTTGCTCATCAGCTGCCCCTGCCCCACACCGTGAGTGCACACCTGGACAAGGCATCCATTATGAGACTGACCATCAGCTACTTGCGCATGAGAAAGCTGCTAGATGCTGGTAAGCGAATAACATAGCAGAATCTGGAAAAGGGGCTGGAGGTATATTGAGGAAGAAGCTATTTCTCAAACCTATCAGCAGTTAATTAAATGCATTAATAGTTGCATCCTTTCTATGGAAAAGTGGAAGACCTTACAGTAGAAATAGGCTATTGGTGATGGCACAGGAAAAATACGGCCACTGTTCAATGGACTTTGTTTTTCCTTTTCTGTTCTGATGATCCCAGTTGGCTCATCGCGGCCATAGTGCCATTTTCAGTCTCACCTATTTGACCCTTCTCCCAAAGTTAATTTCTTTCATTTAACCCTCTTTTTTCCCCTGGAGTTGGTTGCTACAACTGTGCTTTACTAAACTGTAGGTGGTTGGTGCAAGGCTGGCTTAGCTAATTATAGGTGTTTCTCCTTAACATAAACTGCAAGGAATTTTTTTGTAATTTGTACTCCACTGAAGGTGAAGGTAGCTGAGGATATGTCTGTCTCTGCAGTACACCTTCCCATGCAACTACAGGAGTATGAGTTAGCTTATAAATCAGTATCTGTATAGCATGCCATGGATGCTGTATGGGTTATTTGTACTCATGCATGCCTACTTATACCGTATGGAGGACTAACTTTGGTAGCCATACTCTGAAATGCCTCCTAGGAAGCCCCTGAGAAATGTTAGTAATGCCTTTTTGAGATAAATGGTAATATTTTTGCCATGTAGACTTTTTCCTTAAGGTGGAAGGTTTATTGGTTTATGCATAAAAACACAGAGGTTTAACCTCGCTCTGATTTTCTGTGATTTGTGATACCATTACTAGAGCTTGAAGAATTTAATTGATCACTTATCTAAGTGAATTATACTGGGTTTGAACAGTCCTGCAAGATTGACTCCTTGCAGACTGGTGCCAGAAGTCATTCCTGATGGTAAGTGAAGAATGGCTGATGTTTACTTAAATGAAAATGTGTGGCTGCTTGTAGGTGAGCTGGAGACAGAAGCCAAAATGGAGAGGGAACTGAACTGTTTCTACTTGAAAGCTCTTGATGGATTTGTCATGGTTCTGTCCGAAGATGGGGACATGATTTACATGTCTGAAAACGTGAACAAGTGTATGGGACTCACTCAGGTGAAACACTGACATTTCCTAAGACTGTTTCAAATCTGTAAAAGTTGTTACACTTTTGTATATGTAAAGTTAGACACCCGTATACCTTTTTATTTTTTGCAGTTTGAGTTGACGGGGCACAGTGTATTTGATTTCACTCATCCATGTGACCATGAAGAGCTGAGAGAAATGCTTACACACAGAAATGGTGAGAAGAAAGAAAAAAATCAATTTAATTTACTTATGGATAGTTCCTGTTGGCATTAGTACAGTTGGATATCTGCCAGAAAAAGGTGTTGAGAGAACAAACTAGTATGTTTTGCTGCTTAAATCTCAAAATAAACCTTGTTCAGAGATACTAACAACAGAAATAACCAGAATGTTTTGGCAGTATCCTAATTGTAGGAGAGATGAGACTTCATTAGTACTCTTTAATCTAAAACAAAATTAATAACTAAAACGGAGTTATTGAAGGTGGAAAGAATTAGCATGCCTATAGGAATAAAATTAGAGGTAGGTTGAATGAGAATGATCTTAAGTGATTGCTATAGAAGGATATGGGGAAGTTAAATCGGTGCATTTGTCTTGGTCTGGGCTTGCTTTTACAGGACAACTTAAAAGCAAATGCTTTCTTCCAGAAATCTGTGGTGGTATACTTTAAGATACAAAAAAGATACCATATTTAGGACACCGAAAAACTAATCGGGGAATACTTGGACAGCCCCAAAAAGGGCTTTGGGATTGATGCTTCTCTGCACCTTTTAATTGGTGCATGAAATTGGTATCTTTTCACAGATTTCTGAYTCTTCTCTTCTCTGTCCGAGGGAGTAGAACACCGTGTTCACTTTATTCTGCATGCTTTTGAATTTAACAAACACCCATGAATTACTGCTTTTATGTCTTCTAAAGGTTTGTTAATGACTATCAAGACTTGGCAGCCTGCATGCCTCCAAACAAATCTGCTTTACTCAGTTGTTAGAAGCCTAAAATCTGACCTCTCCAATTCCTGTTTCATCAAACAAGAGTTATATGGACTCTGAATCTAGATAGTGATAAATTACCAAGCCTGACCTCTGCTTTCGTGTAGCACTGTAAATCAGAAGTCTTTTATGTTGTCATTCTATTTAATTCAGTGGAAGAGACCTGATAAGATATCATAGCATTAAGGGCCCCGACTTTGATTTTGTAAGCATTTTCTAAACTTGTTTCCCCTTAGTATTGAAGTATGTTTCTAAGGCTAGATTAGACTCCCCCCGCCCCCCCACCTTTGGAATACAGTAATGCATTGGGGTGGGGTGGGGAAACAACTTCATTAAGGCAGTGTGAAAACTGGTCTTGTTGCAAAAGCTTATTCTTAAAAATGTCGTATTACTGAGTTTCATGCAAACCAACTCTATCGTGTCTAAATTGACCAGACTGGAATAAGATGTCTGGAAAGCATTATTACAAAGTCTGTTTTGCAAATGAAGTTGGCAGACAAAAGTCTAAATTACAGTAATAATAGTACATTTTTATATTTATTAGTATTCCCAGGTTGCATTCTACTGCAGCTCTTACATCAGTGGAATTATTTTGGTTTTGAATTGAGTATTAAATACTCCCCTTTGGGATTGTACAGGTGCAAATGAATATAAATGTGATTGGCAGAAACTGAGCTGCATTGTGATTTTACGAAGTTGCTTTTAAAACTTTCARAGCTGGCAATTTTAAATATAATGTCCCATGCTGAATCAGACTTGAGAAAGTTGCTCCATCTTTTACAGTTGCTTCTTAAAGCAGAGCCTTAAGCATCAGGACTTGGTAACAATAACGTGTGATCTTCAACTATGCATTTCTAGATTGGTTTAACTCTTTTAAAAACATACTGAATTAAATAAGTTTTGGCTGCTTCTCTGAACTCTGCTTTTTTTCTCCCTCCTGCTTATTGAGGATATTTTGATGTGGCATAAAGTAGGCTTGTCCCTATTAGTCTTTGCCTCTACTAGAAGCAATAGACAATGTAGCATAGGGGCTTAACATTTTTCTAATGAATTTTGTCAAAACTAGTAGTTGCAGTGCAAGCCACCATGAAGAATTTCATAGCTACTATTGTCTGTGGAGGATGAGAGCAAATTATTGTATAAACCTGTATCAGAAGTAAGCTCACATGTTCTAAACTTCCACCCTCTGCCATGATTTCATGCTCGCTCCTTAGCACGCCTTGGCAAACTTGCTCTTCCAGTGCTCCTTATGCTAGGTGCTTTATTTCCTCCTTCCACGCACAGCGAGCTGCTTGCAGCTCTCCTGATAGGATCAGTTTGCATTTTCTTTGCCCAGAGTAGCCTAGCTAGTAACTGACTTGGAAAGGTTCTCCCCTGTAAAAACAAAAACTTAACTTAAAGCCTGCTGTTAGCAAGTAAGGCTAAAAAATTAGTGCTGCTAATATTAATTTGTATTAGGATTTATTGTCTTTTTTTTTTTCCCTGAGAATGCTAATAATGTGTTTAAAAACTTGGTCTCTGTTTACTCTAAGAGTGTAAATCACTGTGGAAATATTCGGATGCATGTAAACAGCAGAGTTGTTAATTCTGAATTGAAAAACTTAAAATACTGCAATCCTGAAGAGCTACGGGCCCAAAACGTATTTGATTTGAACTTTCCTGCAGTGAGCTACTGATCCATTTTAGTGGAAACCAACTCAACAGTACTTCTCGTTCTGCACATGCTTTTCTTGTCCTCTGTCACAGTTTTAAAATACATTAAATTTTAAATCAGTCTCTCTTTCTTCCCACCTTTTTTCCTGAAATCTGGGAGTGTGGAGTTGGCTACAAATACGATACCGAACATTGAAACTTCAGTTTTTTGCCTACCTCACAGTAAAACTCATTCTGAAAAAGTGTTGTTATTGAAAGTGTTGTTAGGTTTATCAATCTTTTTAATTTTTTTTTTCGGTCTTCCCCTAGTCTTAGGGTTCTATAACGTGGKTTTTTTTTTTATGCCTTTGGAAGATGATCCAAGAGCTTAAGAATTGGTTTGCTTTTGCTAGGTCCTGTGAAAAAGGGCAAAGAGCAAAACACGGAGCGCAGCTTTTTTCTCAGAATGAAGTGTACACTGACTAGCAGGGGAAGAACAGTGAATATAAAGTCTGCTACGTGGAAGGTAACTAAYGCAAATGAATATTTACGTAGTTTGGCAGTTCCTCTTCAGATGTCATAACACTATATTTCAACATTTTTACTTCATGTAATGAGCTCGGGTTTCACTAAGTACTTAATTAATTTAATGATTGTGCTTCAATATGCTGAATTTTAATGCTGAATACATCACAGAGGTAACTGAAACAATGTTTTAAAATTAGTTTTTCAAAACTTTTTTAATGAATTCTCCATTTTAAATCAGAGGTCATTTACTTACTAGAAATTATAATTACTAAATATGTTTGCATAAAGCCTTCTCCTCTGAGGAAAAAAATACTTGACACCACTTATGCTGATACCTGATTTCTTTTGATTTGACGCTGTAAATGTGACAGTTGAGGTCTCTCTGAAGGACTTCAATACCATTCTTTCTGAAGCTGCTGGCTATCCCTTTTGTAACAGTTGGAACAAAAAGAGCCCAGCCTGATAACTTTCTGCAGTGAATGCATTTTCTCCTCTGGACAAAAAGTAACCTTTTACTGTATCGAGTGGTATTATGGCTCACAATTCTCTTTTATAACTTAGTTATTCTGGATCAAACAACTTCTTTGCTGCTGTCTGTGAACAATTTCTACTTTAGAATGGCTAAAAAAACCCTACAAAATACAAAAGTTCTTGTCTCTTGAAGAATATATTTGATCTCTAACACCACTTCTGCAGAAGATCTAAAATGGAGGTTGCCACTATTACCATAACTTTCAAATTTAAATAGTAAGATACCGTTTGCTGAGGCAATTGCTTATCAGTGTCTTCATTAATGTAACTTTCAAAGAAGAACAGTTCACARAAAGGCAGAAATGTCTCGCGTTGCTTCAGCCAGCACCCAAGAGGAAAGAGTTGGTAGCGTGAGGAGGAGAACTGCTGCTCTCCTTTAGCCATCCATTTGAAAGCACTGCTGCCTTTCTGTTGTTGCTATCACGTCAAGGGGTGGGGAGGGGAAGGACTTCACTCCGGGTGTGCTAATGGAAATATGATTGTGTTGTCTGACAGACAAGAACCTGGTCTCTTTTTAAAATGCAACTTTCCCATAGGTACTGCACTGCACTGGACACATTCGTGTATATGACACGTGCGGTAACCAAACTCACTGTGGCTACAAAAAGCCTCCCATGACGTGTCTGGTGTTGATCTGTGAACCTATTCCTCATCCATCAAACATTGAGGTCCCCTTGGACAGTAAAACGTTCCTCAGTCGTCACAGTCTTGATATGAAATTTTCCTATTGTGATGAAAGGTAATATATATTTTGTACTTAACAAATGAATTCATTTGAAGGATTTGCAGGGTTGGTACATGTTGGCCTTACACATTTATGTAGTCTTACTTGTTAACTTGATTCATCTGTGCAATGGAATCGTCACTGGGATGCTTTGGCTTTTACTAACTGATGAGGGTGTCTTACTTAAAAGCCAGATTTTTAAATCTAAGGAGGGTTATTACTTTGGAATAAATCCTTTGCCTGCAGTTAACTGCCTGTTCAAACTGGTCTTTAGTGTAGTGGCAGCAATTAAATTGAAATGAGAAGATACTTCTGGACACTGAAAAAACAGGAAGGATTTTAGGTTTGTCAAAGATGGTGGTGCATTTTGGTGACTGAAGAGTGTGTCTGTAATACTTGTCAGATGCATTTTATTGCCACCACTTCCCCCCTCTCCCTTCCTCAGGAGATCAGTGTCTGCTTTCTCTAGTCCAAAAAACCCCAAAAAGTTCAGCTGTACTTCTAATGCAATACATCTGCTGTTGAAAATGAGATTTTTGTGTTCTGGTACAAATCATGGATGTAGTCAAATACATAAGACTGCTCTTACTATCCTCTGGAAAATTAGCTTGACAAATTTGAAAAACAGAAGTGAAGGAAATCATTTGCCTGAGTTTTTTTTTGTTGTYTGGGGTTTGTTTGGTTGGGTTTTTTTGTGTTTTTAATTGGATATTGTTTGTTACTGCCTGTTTCCTTTTCTTTATAACAAAAACGAACTTCTAATTAGTTGCTGCAGTTAGATGCAAAGAGATGTTAGTGCAGGTTATTTTCTGTCCTCTGCAGTAACTTTACCTTTCTAGGACTGATGGTGTCGCATAAAAGGTACTTATTTGGTCACATTCTGCATGTAGAATAGGGCAAAATAAATGCCTTCCCCTGGTTAGCGCTGCCCTCTGGGGGCTGAAGAAAATACTGTTTTCTTTAAAAGCTGGCAGTGATTGACAGTGGGAAGAATAAATCTGATTCCTGATTTCTTACAGCTGCAGATTTAAAACTGTTGAAGCATGTGTTTTATTTTATTAAATTCTCATATTTGTGTAAGATGGATATGCTAGTCCATAAGTAGCTGGTCTACTTTTAAGCAAAAAAAAAAAAAAAAAAAAAAAAGTCTAGAAAGTAGGGATTTACAATTCTGTCCACCACAGGACATGATATATAAATATTCAATGAGAAGTAAAATCCTATGCTCAAATTTCTCTTTTAAAGAAGCATAAAAAATAGCAATTTATTTCAAAATGAAAACTCCCAGTAAACCAAAATTGCTGCTAATGTGTATGGAAGTGACTCTCAGGATTTTTCTAGATGTGCAAGCATCCAAATGCTCTAGTATTTGTGCTAYTCCACGTCTGCTTTTACTTAGCAATTTTTTCCCCTTGTTTTAAAGAATTACAGAGTTGATGGGGTATGAGCCAGAGGAACTCCTGGGTCGCTCAATCTATGAGTACTATCATGCGCTGGATTCTGATCATCTGACCAAAACACACCACGATAGTAAGTGAAAAGATGTATTTAAAGCCCTCCAACTACAAGAGATGAGATACAGCACCGGGGGAAAGCAGCAGAAGAACAAGGGCTTTCTTTTAATTGCAGATATGAATCTGCAGCAAATACTTATCTTAAACGGTTTTGGTTTTTTCTGCCTGTAATTAAAGCTGGTGTCCTTTCTGCTTTTAGTGTTCACAAAAGGGCAGGTGACAACAGGACAGTACAGAATGCTTGCTAAACAAGGTGGCTATGTCTGGGTTGAAACTCAAGCAACTGTTATATACAACACTAAGAATTCTCAGCCACAGTGCATAGTGTGCGTAAACTATGTGTTGAGGTAAGTTGACTGGACATCGCTGCTCTTTGTCATCATTTTTACTGAAGATGAAGTCACATACTGCTGGCACTACATCTCTTTTTTTCAGCTGAGAATGTGGTCCCCTGTTGAATGTTATGATGTTACTATTTTTCCTACCAGTGAAATTTTTGCTTAGAATACTGCCAGTCCTAGGATTAGGAGTTGTATTTGAAAACAAAAAAMCACTTTTTTGATCTAGTGATGTCAGTGGGAAGATCTCTTGCAGGAAAATGAGTGTAGGGCCAGCCTCTTCTGGACTGTTGTAATGGAAGCATTTGAGAATTTGTGTGCATTCTAGACAACTCTCTAATCTTTGTCCGCAGTCTGGAGCAGTTAATTTCACTAATAACTTTTAGTCATGGAGTCAGAGCAGCAGTAATGGTGTCTGTCTTAATCCCATTTATCTTTTTCTTCCTTAGAATTCCTCTTTTGATTGAAAGCTTCAACTGAAGGCAGACTTGTTGACTGTTTTTCTGCAACTGTATAATAGTCCTAAATTAGTTTTTCAAAACTTTAGCGAATGTACCAGTATCAATCTATCAACATATTGTACATTCATTTAAAACAAAGAAAAGTGTTTTAGGAAATATGTAACTTTTTTTTTCTTACTTTCTCAATGCTTTCAGAAAAGCATGTTTATTTTTGTTACTTTTTTTGATGACACCACAATTAGTGCTTGCTTTGTCTATTACATTTGAGGAAAGAATGAGTAAGAAAAAAAGAATTCTTAAAGCTCCTATCCTGGTAACTTTGTGGTGTGGTGTGTGTGGTTTTGTTTTTGGTTTTTTTTTTGGTTTTTTTTTTCTTTTTTTTTTTGGGGGGGGTGGTGGTGGTGGTTTTTTGTGGTGTGGGTTTTTTGGGGGGGTTTTGTTTGTTTGTTTTGGCAACTTACAAAACTGTTAAGCCCAAATTTATTCCTTTTAGCTGTTCTTTAACAGTCGCCTTCCTCTCTGTCTGACAGTGGAATTGTTCAGAAGGACTTGATTTTTTCCCTTGGACAAACGGAGTGTATGCTGAAGCCAGTGGAGTCTCCTGATATGAAAATGACCAAAATATTCAGCAAAGATGACCTGGATGATACCAACAGCCTCTTTGAAAAACTTAAACAGGAACCAGATGCTTTAACTGTGCTGGCCCCAGCTGCTGGAGACACAATTATCTCTCTAGATTTCAGCAGTAATGGTGGGTGTGTGTTTAAATTGGAGAGCATGCTAATCACTAAAGTTAGTATTTTACAGTAAATTTCAAAAAATAACCTCCCAGTATCACTTCCCTAGTGGTATTTCAGCTGCTGTTCAAATTTAATGAGGTCCATAGACAGGCTCAGTATTGTTACTTAGGTTGATGGTTTCTTTTAATTTTTATAGAGTCTGATGAACAACAATGTGATGAAGTTCCTTTGTATAACGATGTAATGCTCCCCTCATCCAGTGAGAAATTGCAGAATATAAGTATGGCAATGTCCCCACTACCTGCCTCTGAAACTACAAAGCCACTGCGTAGCAATGCTGATCCTGCACTCAATAGAGAAGTTGTATTAAAGCTGGAGCCAAATGCAGAGCCACTCGAACTTTCTTTTACCATGCCTCAGGTGCAAGAGCAACCAACAAGCCCTTCTGATGCAAGTACCAGCCAAAGTTCACCTGAGGTTAGTTACGTAATTTGGATACGCTGTCATTAAAATGTATGTGCTGTTGGGCCTTGTGGAGCAAATCTGGTTAAGGATGCAGCCAAGACAGGAATTGAAAATTATTTCTAAGTTGTGACTTAGTTAAGCTCATGTCATGATCTGAGGAAAAAGATAGATCTTCAGACTAAGAATTATCTTTTCATTAAAGTGAGTCTTGCAAATGCATGCAATACCACCTGACAGAAATAAGAAGAGCTTGGGATTGGTCTTTCTAGAAAAGAATGGTTCAGAGAGAACTTCTGTAAACAGCAAATTAGTTGCAGTAAATTACTGTAGAGGTTACTTCCAGGTTCCAACTAATTGTGTGCTTCCCAAGTGGGGTGAATTTGAATGTATACTGATAAATGTGTTTTCCTTTCCCGTTTTAATTTTGTGCAACTCTAGCTTGGAGTTAGTTTTTACATTAGAACATTTTTCAGAGAATCTGTAGATACAGTGTAAAATGGTGTAATGACAGAAACTTAAAACTGCGCTCAAAATGTTTTCACAGCCCAGTAGTCCCAACGACTACTGCTTTGATGTGGATAATGATATGGCTAATGAATTCAAACTGGAATTAGTGGAGAAACTCTTTGCGATAGATACAGAAGCAAAAAATCCATTCTCTACTCAGGTAATGCACATTAACTTACAATTCTGTATCATCTTAATACTTATTCTCAATGTGCTTCTCTTTCTCTTAGAATGTCTTCAGGAACCTCCTTCCTCTTTTTTTGTAATATTTTTATTAAAATAAACTAAAAAAAAATATTGTAAGGATTTGGTAAAAGGAAGAGCCTTAATGAAGCCATGAAGTCATAGCTGTGATGTTCTTACATATTTATAATTTTTACCTCTYGTCTTTTCCAGGAAACTGATTTAGATTTGGAGATGTTGGCTCCTTACATCCCAATGGATGATGACTTCCAGTTGCGATCTTTTGATCAGCTGTCTCCGCTGGAAAGCAGTTCTTCTGGCTCCCAAAATGCAGCCACCATTACCATATTTCAGCAGACTCAGACACCATCAAGTACTGCTGATGAAATAAAACCAGTGACAGAACGTGTGGATGACGTGAAGACGCTAATTGTTCCTTCATCTCCTGTCCACATAATCAATGAAACGAGTAGTGCCCCAGCATCACCTTATGGTGGGAACAGGAGTCGAACTGCTTCTCCAATCAGAGCAGGAAAAGGAACATTGGATCAGACAGAAAAATCTTGTCCAGGAGCACCCAGTTTGCTAACAGTCACTCTGAATAAAAGGTATTTTAAAAGCAAAGCTTAAGCCCTAGTATCTGTTCAAGAAATTAGATGAAATACACTTTTAAATACTGCCAACTGTTGTATGTTGTCTTTGGCATTCTACTTCAAAGTAGAAATTGATACGTTTAAATTTGGACGTTTCAAACAAGTTGGTTTTTTTTTTTTGTTTGTTTGTTTTTTTTTTTAAATAGTAAACTTCCCTAAAGTTAATTTTGCAGTAGCTTCTACATAAACATCTTATGTAATAGGCAGCTACTATATGCAAACTGTTCATAATTTTGTTCTGCTCTTGTATCTGACATGCAGCCTTTTTAAAAGAATGCAGTAGGCAATTTACAAGTAGTTATACCCACACAATATTTCTGGTGCTTTTCTTGTCCACTTCGTTATGAGGTAAGAGGTGACTACAGTCTGTGCGCTACATTTATCGCTTTTAAAATGAGCTGTATTTCATAATGATGGACTGTGGCATATGTAGCAGATATTTATCATGATAGAAGACTCTACCAAGTCAAACATCAGACTTTTGATACATAGAAGCTTTATCTGTACATAGAAATATTCAGAATAGACTTTTCCTCACCCTTCCCTCCCTTCTTTCTGTTGAAAGTGAATTGCTGACCTTTTATGCTTTTTTTTTTTCTGCAAAGACTTTTAAATTTTTGTTATAACTCATTCTGAGCTTCACAGCAAGATTAAAAGCTAACATTTGCTATGCTCATAGACAATGATTGTTGAAATGAGTTGATTATGAAAGAAAAGTAGTATAGTTCATAAATTCAGTTTTGTGATATTGTGTATAAGTGTCCACAAAAGAAGAATGGCTTGAGGGTAGTAGAAACGTCTTAACAGCCTGAATCAATTTTTCTTAGATCTACTGCAATGGATGAAGAACTAAATCCAAAGATGCTAGCTTTGCATAATGCTCAGAGAAAACGAAAAATGGAACATGATGGTTCACTTTTTCAGGCAGTTGGAATTGTGAGTCTTGTTTTACCATTTTAAAATATTCACTTTTAACCTTGCAATTTCTGAAATGAGGCATCAGTGCAGACTCCTGAGTTTAGCTGTTGGTATGCAGTRGATTCTTGGGATCGGAGATAATTGTTCGATAGTGAAATTCCCACATATATGCAGATACTCCGATTTTAGTTCTCTCTTAGTGTCAGCTATTTCAAAAGTGCCCTCTATACCCAAGCACATTTCTTGCTTAGGTAGAAGATACTCTTTTGTGAACATATGTTCTTCAGTAGAATATGCACAAATGTAAGACATTACATTTAAATTTATAATTGCCATATTTATTTCACTTTTGAATTCAAACTCAATTTTCATATTTGTCAATACTAGAGATAGTGTTCTAATGCTTCTTTCTATGCTTTCATTTTTCCATCRAGTCTGAGATTCCTTTATTTGCTCAGATAACAAGACCGTCTGAACCATAATAGAATAGAATTCATATAACCTAGCAAATGCATATTACTACCACTTTCATTTCATGCACACTCTCTTTAGTATTAGTGTGTGTGATTGCGAGTAGCTCATCATCACCTGTCCCAGCTATTCAAAAGAAACTTTTTAGGTATTCTTAGATTTGTGTCACTTAATTGGGGCTTATCTTCTGCAAGGGTATTTTGTCTCCATAATCTTTGTCTCTTGCTGTCAGTTCTTAGTATTTTGAAATCTTGAGCTTTGCCATTACATATTGTTACCTCTCTTCTTGCATTCATTGCAAATTCCCAATTCTCTTAAGTTTTGCACAGTTAATTCTTAGTTCCTCTACTGCAATGTAGCCTTTGAGATTCTTTGTTTCTCTAGTGGTCCATCTCCTAGGTGTAGTCATCCATCATGTCTTACAGTGCAGGATTATTTTTCTTCTGAACTATGAATTATTCCTGTATTAGCATTCTGGTTTGGGCATGAGATAAATCACTGCATACTGTCTTTATCATTGCTCTCCTCTAGAAGAGCTGAGAAAGCTTTTATATGTCCCATTTTTTTTCTATGAGGCAAGCAGACTTTATTTTAAAAAAATAAATAATTATACTTATGCTGTTTTCATTTGCGGAATGCTTTGCACTTTCATGCATGTTGTTCTGTTGCTTCCAGTAGCCCTCTAAGAATTCACAGCTCTGCAAGAAATTTTATTGCCTTCTATTGCCTTTTTCTCATGAGATGATGCTATAGCTGTCATAGTGTTGCTGATAAAATATTCAAAATAGCATGGGATGTCATTAAATACACAGAACGCAAGCAGTTCTGTATTAACTGCTGTAATAGTGTTCAGGCTTCTATGCTTAGTGCCTTTTTGATGCTTATAGGTTCAAACGTCATCCTTTGCTAAACCTTTTTCTTTTTTCTGTATCTGACAAAAGTGTTAAATATTTTGATGGTTTCTGCACAGTCGGAAGCTGAATTTTCCATGTAGCTGGGTCTTACTGATGTTATTTCAAGAAAGTCCTTTTGTTGTTTGGCTGCTTTCTCCACAATGGATTTCTGAGAGGATGAACTAGGCCTTGCACACGCACAGAAGAAAAATGATGTTAAATCCAGGGTTATAATACATGGTATTCTGGGATTGTGCAAAAACTTGCCACGAGTTCTTAGCTGTAAGGAAGCGGGACTTATTTTGCAAAGAGTGAAAATAAGTGAAGACCAAAGTAAAATACTACTTTAGTTTTCTAGCAAACAGGAGAATTAGACAAGGGCAAGATGTGTTATAGTAAGATTGTGAAATAATGATCCAAATCATTACCTTGAAAAAGATACGAGCTATATCTTTCTTAATATGAAGGGCTGTATTGCATTCACAGTAAGAAAAAAAAACCAAACCAAACCAAAACAAAAAAACCAGCAACAATGTGGGTGACTGACCTTACTATGAAATGCAGCTTCTAAGTCCGAGTTGTTTAACTATAACTTCTATTACACAGCTGTCCTTTTGACTTGCATGGATGTTTTATAACCTGAAAACATACATTCTTCACTATTTTCAGCGCTCAGGATAATGGCAGTGTTCTGAAATACCTTTTCCTCTTTTTGCAGCAGCCAGTACTACTAACAAGACAAAACTTTGCAGATTCAACTACTTTTGCTAGCAAACTTGATACTAAGGTGGCATTTTTTCCTTCCATCCCATGTTTCAGTGGCAGCTTCTTCTTACTTATCCTAATTATATGGAACCCTTAAAGCTTTCTAATCTCCATATCTTCTATGCTGCTGTCAAAACAATATGCTAAGGAGCCATATCTGCAATAAATGGCTTAGGACTGCATTCCCCACAAGACTTGGGTCAGATGGCTTGGTGGCAATAACTGGAGAGTGCAAGCAGAATTTACATCTTAAATTTAGATAGAATCGGCCTACCGAGGTTCCTGAATCTCCTGTCTACACTATTAATTCCAGTGCAGAAAACCATTAGAGACTTCAGTGAAAACCTGATGCTTACTCAGACAAGAGCAGTRGTAATTAAATGGGTGTGTATGTGTACATGTACATGCTAATCTTGAGCATGGTAACTGATGATAACCAGGATTTAGTAATGGTTTTCTGTAAGGGAAGTAAGGTCTTGAAATCTGATTTAGTTTTCTTTTAAATAATTTTCAAGGCCAGTGTACTTGGAAATATATTTCTCCCCAAGTTCTGAACAAAGTCCACTTTAAATTGTAACAATGCCTACATTAGTAATTAGTGACAGGAACGGTTAGTTTGGAAGAGGGATGTGGAGGGCTAGAAAGATACAGTATTCAATAAAGAAGACTTATTTTATTTCTTTCTAGGGGTCTTTACTCCAGCAGACAGGTGACCGTGGAGGAAATGCATCACTTGCTTGGAAACGTGTAAAGGGATGCAAAACAAATGGTCATAATGGAGTGGAGCAAAAGACAATCATTCTACTATCAACTGGTTAGTATCTTCTTTTAATATGTAGAGGAGGGTGGAGGGGGCTGTGTGAAAGAGAACTGAGTGGCAAAAACATATCCAAACTTATCTCCTTTATAAACAATTTTGGAGGAAAGGTTAAGCATGGTGAATAAAGCGCACTTTTTCTCATTCCCCTCCCTCTTTAGACATAGCAAGTAAACTTCTAGGGCAGTCGATGGATGAAAGTGGACTACCCCAACTCACGAGTTACGATTGCGAAGTAAACGCTCCCATACAAGGCAACAGAAACCTGCTACAGGGTGAAGAACTGCTCAGAGCTCTGGATCAAGTTAACTGAGCTTTCACAATACTTGTTCCTTTTTTTGGACACTGGTGAATCATCACCTAAAGCAGTCTATTTATATTTTCTATATCTGATTTTAGAAGCCTGGCTACAGTACTGCACTAATTCAGTTAGTTCAGTTTTGATCCCCTTTCTACTTATTTTGACAGTCTTTTTAATATGTTCTTTATGTAACAATAACTCAAACTATAGTGCATTTTTATAATTCTTTGGTACATACACTTTTAAGTCCATTACATTTAAAACACACTTGCAATAGCAGCTTTGAAATATGCACCTGATTTTAAAAAAAATATTTATTTTTTGGCTGGGGAGTTGGTCACCAAAACTTATCGTTAGTAAAATGTCAACACAGGAAAAACTGGCAATACTTCCATCCTGTTCTTCATAGGTAGTTGGAAGACTTGTGCTCTCTTACTCTTTATGTTCAAATAAGTTTTTTATTTTAATAGTTTTTATAAGAAACAACAATGCTTTGCAGCAGTGCATTGTAGCCACAACCGCACAATATATTTTCTTAAAAAATACCAGCAGTTCCTCATGCAATATATTCTGCATTTATAAAAACTAGTTTTTAAGAAGAATCTTCTTTTGTTTGCCTATGAAATCATGTTTAAACCTGGATTATGTCATTATTTTAGTCACACTGTAATATAAATTGTTCTTAAATGCTGTCTTACGCTTTGACTTAAATGAGTGTGGTTAGTCAAAGGAAAGGCTTTATCTGGAAAGGGCTAGCAGCATTTTATTTGGATACGTTCTCAATTTAGAGAGAGTTTGATGTTCTTAAAGTAGTCACTTTGCCAGCTTAAAAAAAAAAAAAAAATTCCCTGCCTGTAGTTGTTGAAGTTAATGCTAATATCATGTATGATCTTAAATCTAAATGTTCCGCTTACCCTGTGTGGTATAGGTGATATTTCAAGCAGATTGTAAAACATCTTGCATTGTTAGCAAAGTTTTATCTAGTACTTCATTGAGTTGCTCAATATTTTGATGTTTTGGTTTTATGCACCTTGTTGCTATTAACATCCATATGTTTTCATGTAGATTTCAATAACTTGAATATATTTAGAAGCCTTTTTATTTAGAAATATATAGTTGTCACAAACATCTTATTTTCCTATATGTACTGTACAAAACCTTCATTCACTCATTCTTTTGCTCTTTGTGGTTGGATCTAACACTAACTGTATTGTTTTCTTACATCAATAAACTATATGTGGACCAGGCCCCCTTGGGGAGTGTCTTATCTGAGAGAAATGAGATAATTTATATTTTTGTTAGTGGTTATTGTTCATCCGTGTTCCCTTTTTAACTTAGAGTTGATTGGAAATCACTGCTTCCTTATTTTAATTGTAACATCTCCGTGTTAATTATTTGAGCCTATTCAGTACTGAAGTCTCCTAGACAGTGTTGTACTACCGCTCGCCAAAGATGTTAAATTTTTAAATCTSTTACCACACCAGTTAGCAAACTTGAAAGTGAGGAGACAGCGTATTTGTGTTACTTTAGAGTGGATTCTTCCTTATGAACAGCTTAAAGGCTTGTCTCTAGAATTTTTATCAAGGTAACACTGGAAAGCAGGAAGAAGGTAAAATTCACAGGAGTGATCAATTTAAGATGGATTTTTATCACAAAACTGCATGATTAAAAAATTAAGCTGGTACTTGATGATAAAGCTTGTTCTACATTCTTGTGCTGTTGACTCAGTAACTTTGACTAGGTGACTTTTCTCATTTTTCTGTCATAAAACACGATGCTACTGATACAGCCTTGTAATGTGTAAATATGGTCAAGATATTCTGTGCATTCTTGAAACTATTTTAAAAAAACTTATCTCAATGTAAGAAATCAGATGTGGAGTGTCACAATAGGTTTTTTGTTTTGGAAACTGTGGTTTCATTGGACTCTTTTGAGTCTTTTGAAATCAATATAATGGTACATAAGCTTAACCTGTTCCCTAAAACTACTGTTACTGTTTCACTGAAAGGAGCACTTTTCAAACTGACACAACTGTATTAATTAAACTTAATGGAGACTACTAGCTAGCAACTAAAAAAAAGATAAGGCACTGGTAGCAGAAGATGGTTGCATACTTCTTACAGTTTGAGTAGAAGTTGCACAGAGAGGAGAAAACATGTAGGTGCACTAAGCTGGAGGTGAAGCTTCGTGCAGAGAAGATTTTGAATATACACACTTGCTACTGAACAGTAAAGATTTTTAATACAGCCTTTAAGTGTACAAAGCTTATGAAGTTCTCTGGATAAAAGCAGCAGAGCTACTGCATACCTGCTGTATGAGGTTTCTTGGATGGCATTTCTCTGTCAGCAGTTAAAAGGTTTGACAGTGAAGTTGCTAAAGGCTTAGGTAAAGCACCAGCTGGTAGGAGCATCCCTTATGCTTAGCTCTGCATGGATTGACATGATGCTTCTGTGAGATAGCAAGGAGAGTCTTGTAGACATGTAAAGGTACAGGTGGGTTCTGCTTTTTTCTTACTGCCCCAGCAAGCTTTGAGCTGGCCTGGCGGGTTATCCCTTCTCTTGGGAGATGAAAAACTTCATACCTTCCTGCTTGATGTTGTTCTGCTACTCCCTTGACCTTATTTTGGAGGAGCCTGACCTGTTTGGATCTGTCAGTTCCTCTTCAGTGTACTTTAAGAGGGCAGTAAATTTTCACAAAGAAAAATCCATGTTTAAAAAGAGGAGGAAGACTCAAGTGACCCACATGATTTATGATTATGAGCCTGCTGGAATCATCTCTACTCTTAATGACAGCAGCTGTGGATTTAAATGAGGCATGTTTCATCTAAGAATCTTCCCAACTATCACRTTTTTTTATTATACATAATAACAAGGCATAGAATTTTGTTTACTGTCCTGGTAAAAGTGACTGAAACAAGCAATTAATGGAATGAACTGCAGTAGCTGTATTGCTTTACTCTGGGGGGGGGGTGTGGAAAAACAAAACAACCCAACCAACCAAACAAAAAAAACCCCACCAAACACCAAACCTCCTAGACGCACCGAAGAAAGCATGGAAAAGTAACAGTAATTGCTCTGGCCTTGTAAGAGCTTTGCTAAGAGCTTGTAAGAGCAGATGCGTGTTCACAAAATCTAAAAGTACACCTTTTAGCTGCATTTTCTGTATTTTTTTTTTTTTTTTTTTTTTTTTTTTTTTTTTTTTTTTTTTTGCTTAGGCTCTAGAAATACACAGCCTGATTCTAAACCTACTTTGGAGGACAAGCTTCTGGAATACACTAATTTCTAAATGTTTACTTAGTGATTTTAAATAATTTCTTTGCTGACTTGCCACCTTTTAAAATGTTGAGGCATGACATTAGAGCATTTATTCTTCACCAGTAGTAAAGAAGAAACTGTAGGTAGATACAGTGTTTCCTTCTGCATATGAAACATGCTAGATTACGTGGAAATGATAAACTGAGGAGAATAACAAAGTGAGCTTCCAGAAGGTTATCGTGACTACAGCAGTAGTCAAGCCATGCCTTCTTCGTGGCATAGCACAATTATTATTTTTACACATGGATTCTAATTGATGTTTTTATCAACAACAGTGATGGTTTTGTTAAAAGATAAAGGAATTTTTAAACTAGTATTTATGGTGACATTATTCATTCCTTTACCTGCAAGTAGTTAATAATTAACTACAGCTCCCAAGAAGTCACTTAAGTCTGCTGTACAGTAACTTGATCTCAGGTGTAATATACTGAGGAAATTAAGGTAGCCTGGAGTCCAAAGTACACCTTTCTAATATACCTTCCTCCCCTGTAGTGAGGTAGGTTTGGACTGTATGTTGATTTTTGAAAACCTTTGGGTGAAATGGAAACCATTTGCTATTAAGTTTCCTTTCCTGTGTATCTGTGTACACACATTAAACTCTCCCCAAGTAATTACTGAATTAAAGAATTGCAGATTAAGGCCAGAAAGGACAATTAAAACTTTACACATAACACTGGTGACAATTTAAAGACTTCAAAGCTTATTTTGGATTAATTGATCAGCTCTGCTTCCAGTGAAATACAGCTGTAGGAATCAAAAAAGTCTGATGATTACAGGTTAAACTACTGCATATTTAATAGTAATTTTTCATTATTTAAAAAGCTGTTTGTTTAAATAGTGAAACAGTGGTAGCTAAAGGCAGAAATGTGGGCTGTTTCACCAGTATCTGTTGGCAAGCTTTCTCCACTGTTACACTGCTGAATGAACCGTTTCCTTTGATGAACAGTGCTGTGGAAGTCGTGAGTACCTGACCACTGTGAACCAGGCTGCAGCCGGACATGCCCGAGGTCAACCATCTGCTCCCATCCCTGCTGATTAGCTGCTACTGAACAGAACACACATCTCAGTGTCACTGCACTTACGCACATTATTCAAACTGTAATTGTCCAGCATGAAAATAAACATTTCACAGGCCAGGAGTACTTTGTAGGAAGACCATTTTCATAGGAATTCATGTCAGTTGGCTATCCAGCTTTCATTAAAAATACCATTAGCAATTAGGCATTTGACTCTCTGGAAAGATCCATTCTGTGGATTTTTGATCCAAACTGTGATTTTTTGATCCAAATTCTAGAAATGAGTTGTCATTTTCCTTCTGCTTCCCTGTTTACCTTGAACAAGGCTTGCCAAGTTACCAAAAAGTTGAAGAGTTTGCTACTGGATTTATACAGTAAGGTAGATTTTGTGAATAATAGCAGTATTCTCTCATGAAGAAGTGGTATATTTTAATGGAATTCTTTTTTGGAACCAAGTACAACGTATTGCAATTGATATTTCTCTTGAAACATTTTGACATACTTGTGACTGTATTTCTTTTTGATTGTGTAACAGTATAAAATTCAATAAAAGAGAGGGTTTGTTTCTAATTTGTGACATTTGTGATCTTTCTGTTCATCAGTTATCCCCATTTTAAAAGATGGAGATGGCAAAACCACTTTTTAAAGTGAACTAAATAATCACTGTGCAGCATAGCTAAAACTCCTTGCGTGTTTGAGGTCTGACTTACCTACTGCTGAAGTCAGAAACTTTGACACTAAGCATACATGTGGTCTACTTTCCAAAAGCATTTATAAATTCTGTCTTGCCCTTACAGCTGAATCCCGTTCACCTTAGACACAATGGTTATCCCACCTGAATTAAGTAGACCTCATGCATGAACAAAAGAGGATAAGCACATACAATTTAACAAATCTGATACTAGGGACTGTGTAGGCTTTCCTGTGGGAAGCTAAAGAGAGGAGAGAGCAACAGTTGCGGAACCAGAGGGACAGAGAACATTTATGAAACCTCTTTGAGTAATCACATCAAGAATGCCCTTAGTAACAAAACAGAAACTAGCTTGAATCCCAGATGACATCTCCAGGTGATTTCAGTTGCTCTGCAACTAACTTGACAGGATCTCGTGACTCTTCCTGTCTTCTTAAATCAATACCACTTCCTATCACACAGATTAAAAATCTTTTGCAACGTTTTTGCTTTGCTGGGAAGTCTGAAAGCAGAAGGCTTGTGCAAGTGTTGTCACAGTAGAATATGATCTTGCTATTTGGTATTAGTGACACAGTTGTACATACAGAAGTTTGAATACGCTATTTAATAAAATATATCCATAATTTATTTTCATAAAAATCCATGAAAACATTATTTATGTTCATGTTTTCAATTTGAAATGTGTTCTAATACAATCATACAAGGTATTTTAAAAAAAAAAAAAAAGAGTTGTCTTGTGCCATGTGCAACCGGAGAACCCCCTGTTATTTATATCTATGCAGGATAAATGGCTTTTTAACTTGCAACTTACAAACCAGGAATTAATAGGGCAAACAGGACTTCATCCGTTTGTTTAGGAGTTAAATAAGAATATGAAGAAGATACAGTAACCAGCACACTCTTCCTTATATCATCTAATTATTTTTTAAAATTTTTTTTTATTTGGAGGGCAGCCTATTAAGAATTAAAATGTACTAATGAAAAATCTGAAGGAGCACTAGATGAAAACACACAATTTATCAAGAAGAGTAGAGTATTAATTAGCCTAAAAATTGACACTATTTCATTGTATACACCACAGAAGGGGAATTCTACAAAAAGACACTTGCTTTTTTTTTATTCCTCTGCATTTTCATTCTTTACACTGTAGCCAAACTTTCTGCAAGGAAAGACTTAGCACACGTTAACATATGGGCACAACAGCCTCATCCTCACTATATCTTACATCATCTTACACAATGAAAGTGTCATGATATGCAGCCCCATCTGCCTTAGGAAAAAAAAAGAAATTTCCATCTAGCGTTTCTTGAAACACCATATCTGAGAAATCACAACACTCACTGCACGCCTAAAATACAAGAATCAGAAAACACACTTAAGCTTTACAAATTCTGCATCGCTCCAGAGCCAAGCTCCTCCGCTCCTTTTAAATGAAGGGATAACTCCTGTGACTAAGTAGGGCTTGGCTTGACCTGTAAGTAATGACAAACTTGCTCCATGATGTGTCAATTATTAACTTGCTTGTGCTTTGAATCCTTAAGTCCATTGGGGAGAGTACATTATAACTGTTTTCTCAACAGTTGGCATTCGGTTTCAAAATCAGTACAATCTGTTGAAGACAGGGTCACGTACTGGATGAACAGGGTCACTGCCCTATGTCTCTAAACACGAATCCAAATGATAGATGAAAATGTCTGGCCTTTTCAGAAAAAAAGAAGCCAAACCAAAACCCAGCAGGTGCAGCTCCCCCCCTGCAGCTGCTAAAACCTGCCCAGTTCATATGTAACAGCTCTGCTAATGCTTCTGTTCCTATAATCAATGAAACTGGCAATCAGTGGTGCTTAAAGACAACAGCTGTTTCACTGACGGCCATTCATTTCCTACTCATCTATACAGGCAACTAAAGGTTGGATTCCAGCAACCTTTTGCGAAATATAACAAATATGGAAAGATGCTTTCGTGCCTGAAGCATTGTGGAAGCTACTGTCATTGTAGGAGCTGATAGCTTGAAATGCCTAGCTTTAAGGAGCGACCTTTAGATCAATTAGTTGATGCTAATGGTGAATTGGAGAACATCCCAGTACCAGAGCCAGCAGAATTTAAAATTCATTCTGCAGTGCATGATTATTTGAGAAAGCGAAATGTGAATCTTTAACCTGATCACGGTGCAAAACTCCTGCAGGTTTACATATCTTCCTAAAGGCATCACACAACGCACCATCCCATGCGTATTAGCTACTTTTTCTACATGCCTTTYTCCATCCGCTAAGGTTCCCCAAGCGCAGGGGCAATCTCCCCCCAGACAAGCACACAGCCCCGCTCTCCCCCCACGGATGCAGAAGCATTCCGGCGCTCTCTTGCCAAGTCTGGGGTCCCGCTCCCCAGCGCAGGTGCTGCTGCTGCCCAGCCCCGCTCCCACAGGACCGCAGGCTGCCCGCAGCCCGTCTCCGGCCAAGCCCTGGCCGCGGAAGCGATTCCGCCCGCGGGCGCCGATCACGGCAACGGCGCCCCGAAACCAGAGCCCCGTCCCTAAACCCCCCTGGGAACTGCCGGAGGGCTGCGGGGCTTCCCGGGGAAGACGGCACCAAAACCGACTGCCCCAGAAAACACCTTGCGACCGCCCCGAGCCGGTACTCGCTGCTCACCCGCCTCCCCCGGTACCGCAGGTCTGTACTCACTCGGGGCGCGGGGGCTCTCCGACGCCAGCGCTCCTCTCCCCAGCCGACTCGGTAGCCGCTCGCCCCTACGTGTGCGGGGGAGCGCGGGGCAGGAGAGCCCCCCCCGCCCGGCTCCGCGCCGCCGGCGAGGCCGCGCCCACCCACCCTACGTGCGGCTCGGCAGCCGCGGCCCCCTCCCGGCCCGCCCGGCTCGCCACGGCCGCCTACGTGTGGCCGTGCATGCGGGGAGCGGGCGGCACGCCGCTCCTGAGCTCAGAGGGGGCGGCCGCCGGCTGATCCCCTGCCCGCCGCGCTCGCTCAGGCGGAAACAGGGCCGCCCGCAGCCGCCGAGCCCCGCGGGCCAGCGCTGCTCCCCGCCGCCTGCGAGCAGCGCTGGGAGGGGGGCAGCCGCCGAACCGGCCCTCGGCAGCGGGGCGCACCGCGCCGGAGCTGCGGGCAGCGCAGGAAGGCCGGCAGGAGCCCTTCGCGGAGCACATCTAGCCGGGAGCGTGGCGGCGCGTCACGTCTACRCGGCCGCGAAGCCTGGGCGCACCGCGGCGCTGCCGAGCCCCCCTTCCCCTCAGAAGGCCCCGCCGTTCCCGGGTCTGCCCTCGCAGGGGGGTCTTCTGCGGGGACAGGGTCGGGGAACGCCGCAGCCCCACCGGCATCCCCAGGCTCCCCGAGGCAGCCGTACGGCGGAGGCTGCCCGGCCGAACCCACCGGCCGCTCCTTCCCGCCCAAACCCCCTCCTCCCTCGGGCTGCTCCCCGACTGCGCCCCGGGGCCGGCCGAGGGGTGCGCTGGCCTCCCTGCCTGCGGACCTGGCTCGCCCCCACGGCGTGGGGCAGGAAAGGCAGCCGCCCCCGGGACAGACGGAACGAGCTCCTGTCACGGCCGGGGCCTCGCCCCCCACCCCCCATGGGGGTGACAGGGCCGTGCGCCCGGCAGGCACTTCGGGGCGGCCCTTCTCCCCCACCGAGAAGGCCAAACGGCACCGCCCGGCAACGGGGAGTGCGCATGCGCGGGGAAGCTGCGCAGGCGCCCCGGAGGCGTTGTGTGGCGGCTGCGCATGCGCGCGGGGGCGCGGAGCGGAGCAGCGGCGGGATGAGCTCGGTGCCGGGGCTGCAGGCGGATTGCGAGGAGCTGCTCGGCGCCTTCCAGGAGGCCGACACCGTCCGCTTCGAGCGCTTCGCCGAGCTATGGCGGGAGCGCCGCTTCCACACCATCTTCTAGTGAGTGAGGAGCTCCGGCCGGCCCACCCGCCTCCGGGCCCGCGCTGCCCTCTGGGCCGCCTCCTCAGCGGCCTGCCGGCTGCGAGCCGCCCCTAGCGGCACCGGCTCGAAAGACCCCGGGTCCGGGCGCCCTTTCGCGTCTCTCCGCGCGGTGCTCGGCGGCTGAGCCTCGCCTCAGGGAGTCTGTCTTTCCCCTCCCAAAGCCCACAGCTCCCCGCTGCTGAGCTTGCCCCTTGGTAGTGCGGGGGACCTTAAAAGGGGGTGTTGGTGAGCCGTGTTTCCCTTCAGGCGTAATTTTTGGGAGAGGTTTGCCTGGCTGGTGTGTAGGTAAATGGCAATGAAGCATCGGTCCCTGTGTAATACTGAAAAACAGTTATTAGTTCAGTTTATTTTATACATTAGTAATGCATGTGATTTGAACACTGATGCTTCAGGGAGTTGGATGCAATGCTTATGATAGGAGATTAAAAAATATGATTGTAGGGGATTTCATTTTTCACTTTACATCTAATTTAATACAAGGAATTACATGCAATGTTGTGTGAGAGCTTAAGGTCTGGCCATCTTCGAAGACTTCGCAGAACTTGAGCCCTATGGTAATGTGTTTTAAAATACCTAAAACTTGTTTCTGCGTTACGGATTTTCTAAAAGCCTGCACTTTAATAGTTACTTGCTTTAACATGCTTCCTTTTTGTTTACTTCAGTGGTAGAATAAGAGCTTTGGAGAGGAATAAGCTCACAAAGAAGACTTTAGAACTGGCACAGCAGTACTTCTTGCCCCCGTATGCTTTCCAGATTCGAGTTGGTGCTCTGTACCTTTTGTATGGGCTCTATAGTACACAGCTTTGCCAGCCAAAACAAAAGGTAATTGTTCTTGAGGTTTTATTCTCAGGAGATGCTAGATGTAAGATATATGGTATAACTCTGTCTACTTTGTCATAATAAATGGGTAGGGCRTTTTCTCTCACTTTCTTAAAATAAAAATATTTAGAACCAGATGGTCCCTTTGGAAAAGGTAGCCTTTCAAACACCTTTGGGTTTGAGAACTTACGTGGTGGTGACTAAAATACTGTGTATGCCTCCTAAATTGTAGCTGTGATGTCAGAAATCTTGTTTGCCAGATAGGAAGCTCTTCTCTGTTCAAAAATGAAGAMGACGAGCTTTCAAAATAGGAACAGAGAATACGCTCATCAGCTCTGTGGAGAACTCCATTACAGCCCCAGTTATTCCTTAGAATTTCAACAGAATGAAGACTGGCTGAATTATTTCCAGTTCCTGTTAACCAGAAGTGGAAGTGGAATTCGTAAATAGGTTGAAAGGGTGAATGCCTGAATGACATGTCTCCTTGCTGCTTCTAGGACAGGAGACCAGTATATAAAGGAGTTGGAAACTCAGTGCAAGGAGAAGTGGTTTACTTGGAAACTGTGTGATGTACGTTGTGTGCATATGCACAATTGAGTCCAAATTCTTCAAATAAGAAACTGAAGTTTAAGTATTCTACAATGATGCCACTACATCTCATATCTTAACTTCAAAGAAGTCAATACCTTTTACGGAGATGAATTTAGGGAATTTTAAAACCACTGCTATATAGCAACTGTTAGAGAGTCCAGGAATTATCAAAGCAGCTAACTTAGAGGGAAAACAAAGTGGGCAGAGTACATGGGTGAGGAAGGAAAACAAGAAGATAGGGATACTTTTATAAGCATTTCACTGGCAGCAAATCATGGTCCGAGTATTATTTCCTAATCATCTAGTGCGTGGGAGTCTACTAGGTGTGTATTGTTTCAGGCATCTCGGAATGTGAAGAGTTAACTTTTTCAAATGTCAGAGAGGGCTTGTGTTCCATGTCACTGTCAAAGCAACTGCAGTGAGAATATTTAACACAACAGTATAATAAGCTTACCTGCATAAAATTTTGATAGTAGTGACAAGTGTTATAGTAGGCTCCTTTCTGTAGTTCTGTGATCATGTGACATGTTACACCCTAGACACCCAAGACACACCAAGTATTGTGCATAGTATAACATGATCACAGTAGTCAGCTGAATTCATTTTTATTTGTTGAAATATGCAGGTTGGTATGACAGTATACAACTGTTTTGTTGCAGATCAGAATCGCACTCAAGGATTGGCCTGAAATCCAGAGATTTCAACAGGATCTGATAGATTCCCAGCATTATGATGCAGCATACATCTTTAGGACGCTGCGACTTGCCAGAGCATTCCATTTCACAGCAATGCCAAAGCTAGTGAGTTATTACATTAATGACTTACCATTTTTAATAAAATATCTTCAGCTTTCAATGGCTGACAGTTCAACAGCACTCGTGTTTAGTTTAGCTTTGATGCTGTGTTGAAATGTAATATGTCTTGCTTTATGTAGCTAGGTATGTGATGTAAAGCTTAGAGGATGTTTGAATGTAGCATGCTTCTCACCTGAAAATATTTTTTTTCAGTATCTAATGTTCTTACTAGATTTGAGATGTCTTATAATTTGTGGAAATGTCAAACTCTTGAGTCTGGGTGCTGGATTAAATTCTTGACTAGGGAATAATTTTTGAAAAGTGCTGACTCCGAGCACTTAACAGTAAAGCTGCATGCTATTGTTGATGAGATGGTTTTATGCCTTTCAGTATCTCCTGATGGTTGGATATGCGTCTCAAGAGGAGGGGCCATTTTAAGTTTGCTGTTTAAGTTACAAAGCATTGTCTCTTGCTTTAGCTAAACTACAGAACTAAGAAGAAGATTCAGGAAAATGAATTTAAAGAGGAATTTAAGGACCCAAGCAACAGAGTAAACACCCTCATCACTAATGATGTATTGGAGGTACAGGAAMTTTTAAACTACAGATTAATCACTGGGGGTTTTCTTTGTTTTGTTTTGTTKTTCTTCTTCTGTTGTCCAAGAGCTATAACTTCTCTAATTAGCACAGTCTTGTCCTTTGTMAGTCTTCTTATGGAATGCAGACAAGGGTAATAGTCTGTGCCAGCAATTTTACCGAACATTCAGAAACACAGCGTTTATTTTGGAAGAATTGTGGTACCTTTTTCAATACTGAAATATGCTCTAATGTTTTGTGGTTTTGCCTCGGTAAGACGTAAAAGGGGAAGGATATAAATGGTCAGCTGTCACTTAGGCAGAGAAAAATGGAAAATGGCGGGTGGGGGGAAGCATGTTTGTTTTGATACGTCTGCAGGTTGCAGCTGGAGGCTTGATACTTGCAGTAATATAAATTTACTCATCTGCAAGTTTATAGCCTTCTCTAACTTTTATTTCTCCTTTTAAAACTTGGTTTTGTTTAATATAAAATATGTTTTATAAAAAATGGAGTAGTTCAAGCCAAGTATAGGTTCTCATATTGCTCATTATGACTCAGTTGTAGATCTTTGTTTACAGGTTTTTCCAGTTGCTGCTAGCAAATATGTATCATCAGTAAGGTTGACTACAGTGGTACAAAAATCAGTAATCTGTGAAATGACAGGGTGAGAAGACCTTCCTCAAAAGGAGGAATTAAAATGCTTCCTCCAAAGAGGTGAAAATAGACCACCATATCAGAATGAAACCTCTGTGAACACTGATCCTGAGTATCACTGAGACTTCCTTCTTAGTCTAAATAATGAAAGATACTCTTTCTTCTTTTGCTTATTTGATGGACTGATGGGACGGTGCTARGTAGCAGTATTGCTAGACTCCCTGAAACTGAACTGATACAAGCAGAATCTGTTTCTAACACTGCTGCTAGTTCAGTGGTCTCCTTAGAATGGTTTGTATAACACTGGTTTTGTTCATTGAGGACTAATATTGCTTTACTGCTGGAATCTTTTTTTCCTGAAAGAGAGTCTCTTTTTATTTTAGGAACTGATGAATATTCATGACCACTATCAGAAAATGAAGTGTGTCATTTCAGCTGACAAATCCCAGCCAGACAAGGCCCTGAGCTTGATAAAAGATGAATTTGTAGTTACTCTTAAGGACATAATCTTGGAACATCAGGAATGGCAGCAGAACAGAATGGTAGGTAATATCAACCATTGTGCTGTGGCAACTTAACAGATTGTGTGAAYAGGTAAGAACCGACTGTCTTAGTGTAATTTCCTCTGTGCATACTTCGTAAATCTCAGACTTAGGTAGAAGAAACTGTAACACTGAAGACATGGAACTAATAAAACCCTAGGCAGAGTTATGGTATGGGGAGAAGGACATGGACTTGTGTGTGGGACTGCCTCTACGATAACATAAGTGATTGCTGAGAGGTAGGCCCTGGAAGATGTGACTTATGGGCAGTATTAGAATGACCATATGAAATACCTCTGTAACACTTACTCTTGGATCAAGGAAAGGCCATAGTGTAAGACTGATGAAGAAAATGGGCATATGCGTAAAGATTTGTTTTGTTTTTCACAATTCTTGGATTTTAGCTGCCTTGTATATGACAGACRTTTTGAAAAATAATTTTGTGGGKTTTTTTTTCAGAAATTATTCCTAAATGCTAAAGAAACTGATGAAATATCAAACAAAAAGGAAGAAGGGACTTTGCTAGAATCAGAGGTAAGAAAAATTAACTAGTTTGCTACGTTGCGCAGGCCAAATCCATTAGTTTCTTGACTTCAGATCACAGGCTAAGCAGTGTATGTCARGGCTTGATAGTGTCAAAGTAAGTTCCAGGTATAGCTAGTGGGGCTGGTTGGGTTGGTTTTTTTGTTGTTGTTGTTGTTTTGTTTGTTTTTTGTTTTTAAATTGCATTGTGTTGTGTTAAGCTGTGAGCATTCACTGCTGTGATAGCTCTTGGATGCTCGTAATAAAAAGTCTCTTTCAGGTGAGGAGGGGAAAGAGCTGTATTTTCTTGGCCAAACTCCTTTATGGTTCCTCCTGGAGTTTCAACTAAATGCAATATCCATTTTTTTTTATGCTACAAAATTATCTCATGTTGTACTTATCTGCTTATTTCAACTTTGAATTTGAGTAAGATGTGAAGTTTCAAATTTGATTTTCTCCTCCTGGGCTTTGTAACAGTGAAGGCAACCAAAATTATGTCTGCCTTTTTAATGAAATTTGAACTTTTTTTTTTTCTTTAAGTAACAGTTTGGCGGCATTCTAATTATATAGACCTAATTATAATGATAGAATTACAGCTGTAGTGAGATACTGCTCAAGTGATTGGCTGATGTGATATTTCATTTCAATACTGCTGTAATAGAACATGAAAAYTTTTTCTGACTGATCTCTTTGTTTCCTTGCAGGGTTCTGAAAGAGCAAATGCATTGGCTAGAATCAAATACAGGTCTTACTCTGCAGTTGTTGAGGTAGGTATAAAATTTGATGATAGGGATGTATTTATTTTTAGAGAACAGTTTTAAGTACCAGTTTAATGTAAATGCTGGGTCAGAAAGGAATGAGTTAAAATTGCACTCTGTAATTCAACCTTTGAATGTTCTGGTTTTCCTAACACATTGGGGAAACYCGAAGCTCTTATTATTCTTGTTAGATTTATGGAAACAGTGCAGATGTGGTCTATGCTTGGGGGATTTTAATTTACAAGGTATCTTTTAATGTCTACGCTCCATTTAAGTAGATGGAATAAAAATACTTGTGAGTTTAATCGCTCAAATTCCTTGAAGCTTAGATATTGGAATCTCTGAAGATGCTTGCAAAAATGGAACTTGGGGGTTTAAAGTCAGTTGGAAGTTCTTGGAAACATTGTTTCAATAACTGCTACTTTAAAAATATTGTTGATTTGTCTTTTTTATAGCAGGCCTATGAGAAACATCACAACTTTACTTGTTTATTAAAATCTCTTATTGAAAAATGCATTATTAAGTGAAACAGAGCTCTGGAATGTACAACAGTCCAGACTTGTGAATATGCAGTGATACTGTTTTCTAGGCGCCTAAGCAAAATATGACAGTTAGGAGGCTTTATGGTGCAGCAGGTTTTGGAAGTGTTCCTTTTGCTTGCACACAGCGGTGTGCAACATGGTGTAGGTTGATGCCAACAGAGAATGGTTTGAAAATAAATGAATATTTCATTACCTGAATTTTAAGTGCTACACACATTAAATCACAGAAGGGTGTTGTCCTGTTAAAACTGAAGAACAATAACTAGTGGGAATCCTCCCTCCCCACACCCCTCCCCTTCCATCCCTTCTCCACCCTGACATGGAAGTTGATGCTTTGGTCCTTGCTGACTTGTAAAGTACTGTACTGGGTGACACACAGTAATATCTGGCTGTAGAAGTTCAGCTTTTTTGTATCATTCATATGTACGTTTGGGTTCTAGGCTTCCAAATCCAGAAGACATCGTCAAGTAAAATTAGAATCTTCTGAATCAGGATCAAATTATGGGAAATCTCCAAACCGAAGTAAAAAAAACAGTAGGAGACCACAGCCAGCAAGGAGGAGAGATTCTCTGGAAATCAAAGGTATTTCTCCATTGCATTTGTGAACCTGGAGAGACTGCAAAAGTTTATCCATTGCTTTGCTAGCTGAGGCAGCTGGACTAAATTTTACTGTTGATCAGTGGAGGTAGAAGATTAAAGAAATGTTTTGGGATACCCCTATCGTAATTGAACCTTTGTCTGTTTTCCACACTCCGGTCAGGTAGCAAGACAAYGTGAGTGCATGCAGTTTATTGTTAATCTGAAATCTCATACATAGTCCTGCTAACTTTTCTCTGGAAAGGCATGACCTTGGAAAAGCATATCCTGTGTGGCAGTGTCTTAATTTTTCCTATTGCCATATAACAAACATACTGGAGATAAAGATATGTGTCTAACTGTTTCTTCTTTTGACAGATAGCTTCTAATTTTGAAGCTATATTTTTGATGAAAACCAGCCTATCTGATAATTTTGATAGTTCATACTATCTTCGTGAAATCCAAAGTAAACCTTGCCTGTTTCTGTTCTGTTCCTGAGCTCTTGAAGGAATATCCTCTAATATTTCTGAAGAGAAAATGATATTGATGTCTTAATGACGATGATTGCTTTGTAAGACTAGTACCTGCACTATCACATCAGTCATTCTCCTTCCATCTGATACTCGTTATTTATTTTGTTCTTTTGTTACTTAAATTTTTAGTACTTCCATGTAAATACAAATCTTATGTCAACAACTGATGTAGTTTCAAAACTCTTATCAAATTGTTTCCTTAATCTCAGTATTGCAATTATTACATTATAACAGATCTAGATTTGTTTAGTTTATAGCTAGACTTAACTTTTCCCTTCTTGACAGGAGGGGTTTTTTTATACACCTGTGACTTGTTTCTTGTGGTTCTGTTCTGTAATTCTATTTTATTTCTCCTGAGCATTATAATTTTAGCTAGGAATAAAAACAATTTTAAGGAGCAAACTTTTTTAAAACAGGTACAGAGTACTTATGTCCAGTCTTCGGGACTTTTTTTCTTACTTTGAAATGCACCCTGGAAGGAAATACTTTTAACTGCTTGTACTTGATATCATTCTGGTTTATCTATACTGATATAAGAAGCATTGGGATGTCCCTGTATGCACCCAGTGAAGGCCCTTGCTTAACGTAGTCAGAAAAAGACTTCAAATTCTTAACAAGAAATATTATGGAATATTAAATCTCCCCTTGAATGCTGTGGAGAGGATAGAATTTTGTGGGTGACAAGAATGGCTGCCTACAGAGCGAAAATGCCTATAGAGAGAGTAAGTACAAACAGAATGTAATGGAGTAAGTGAGGATATGGTGAACGTTTTTGAAAGTAAGAAAATTGGACTGGGAACTCCTTTCTGCCTCAGACCAGAAGTTTTTTCAAAAAAACTGACTTACCTGATCCAAAGCTGCTAAGTTAATATCTTTTTCATTTCTTTTATTTGTGAAGTTTGTTGAAAGTATGATGCTGAGACCAAGAACTTAAAGGATTAGCCATCTGTATGGATTCTTGTGTATGGTTTCATCATTTATGTTAATATATTCTGAAAGAGATCAAGTCTCAGAACTTGAGGACTGACTCATTTCGACATGAGATAAGTATAAGACCTGGTGTGAGGGTACTTTGCTAGATCCAAAGAGGAGGTGAGGAAGGAGAGGGAGATCAGGTATCTATTTCAGGTCTCTCTTGGAGAGATGCTATCTGGTATTGCTGATCTGTGGCGTATCTGACCTGACCAGTGATTGATTTAGTTATTTTACTATCATAGCATTTATGTCATCTGGATTGTTGCAGTTTTACTTTCTAGGTATTTGCACATCCCTGCTTCTGCATCTTTTTGTTTTTTTCATCTTCCAAGACTTTCATTAGATCTTTTGTCTCCCAGTTCTGAAAACATGGGAAATTACTTCTCTGAAGGAAATCGTCTTTCTGATATCCAACTTTTAAACTGATAGAAGTTGCTCTGCCATTTAAGTTTTTCATTTACTTATTATTTAGTAAAGGTTAAATTAAATTGAACAGCAAAATAGTTTTGAATGAACTTTGTTTTGAAGACAGGGATTTCATTTCAAAGTTCCAAACTCTGTTTTCTGACTGACTTAGCTTCTGCTAGAAAAAAAGTTACTGAGAAAATTCAACGGTCTTCAGAGGTAGGCATTAGGCAATGTTGCCTTTGCTTCACTTTAAAACAGTAGATGAAGTGTTGGAGAGGAATAAGGGCATTTTGAATTGTCTCTGGACTGACTTGGTGATTAGTATGCTTTAAACTTGTAGTGTTAATTACTTGTTATTGAAAGTTTCTTTAGTAAGCCATATGAAGGTACTGTGAAACGTAGGTGTTTCTCCACAGCCTTTGACTAGAAAGTCAAGAGAGCAGCAAGTGAACAATCTTTTAACTGCTGGTCCTGAAATGTAGAAGCAAAAAAAAAAGCTGACATTTTTTCCTAAAAAAAAAAAAAAAAAAAATCTATCTGCAGGTGAAATGCAAGTGGCAAAGGAAACTGTTACTCGGCATATTGGGATGCCTATAATCACAGAAGAAAACAACTCAGATGAAGAAGGTACAATGATTGAAATTCTAACAAACTTGTGACTTGTTTTTCTACTGTGCTGTATTTTTCTGAAACTAAAGCTGATATTTKGGACTATGTGTTGCTGCCTTGCAAAAGCTAGGTTAGTTTTTAGCCTGTAAATTGTTGCATGAAAATTGAAGCTGTGCTATGAGACTTTGTTATGAACACACACATGGTGRCAAAATCCTGCGAGTCATGTTTTTTCTACATAGATTTCATTATAGTGTGTTCAGAGTTAAAACTGAAACTCCAGTTTAAAGGAGACTTACTCTTCTATAATACAAATCTGGCTTGAAGAGCTCCGATGTATAGGGAAAAGTTTTGTCAGTCATTCTCCCACTTACAGAAGATACCTGTTCTAGTAGCTGTGGGAACTTACGTAACCTGTGCTTGAGGTCAGAATAGCCCTTGCTGCCTTCACCTTTGTGGAAGTGAGGGGACATAGAAGTTTCCCCTACAGCCTTACTTTCAGCTGGGCAATGCTTCAAGGATTAAGTTCCAGTATACATGTACAGTAATAGTGTCCTCTGCTATATTAGAAGTTGTCTGACATAGTTGGGGTAGGATTCTGGGAACCGCAGCAGAAGAGTGGATGACTTTGCTATCACTCAYGTTACTGGAAATAGTGTAATTTTTATTTGGAAGCAATGGTAAAGCAGGTGTCTTAAAGCTGGTGGTGGAGTTGCTCTATGGAAGCATCAAATGCATATAGTACAAATTGAGATGTTAGATGATCTTGAACTGGTCTGCAACTCGGAAGCTTCAGGGTCTGTTCTCAGCATTGCTCGAGGAGAATATAAGCACCATGGAACAGACACTGTTCCAAGAAAATTGCATCCACTTTATCTTGAGGTACTGCTTTGCTGCCATATCTCAAACACGGGTAGCATTCCTGGGAGAGAAGCTGGCCAGGTAAAGGCATGATTTCCACTGGCAGTTCTAGCTAGTCTAAGACTGATGGGTCTTGCTTACATAGTGGAAGGCAGACTTGATAGACCAGAGGTACTGGTTCTTAACCTGAAAGAGTAGGATTTAATTGGGTTGCTTAAAGGGGGAGCAAAGGCTTAAGTACAACTTCTGGAAAGCTTTAATGACATAGATGAGTGTGAGGAGTAGATCTTTTGGAATTAATTTACTATCCAAAATTGTATGTAATGGAAGGATATTTCATACAAGGGAGCATAATAACTATTAAAATACATTTGTAGTGAGGTAGCACATTTCTATTTGCTCTTTTTAAAAGCAAAAGAGCATCTTGTAGTACTGAAATGAAATTACATCCTCTGATCACCTTAGTTGTAGACAATGTGAATTCATTCAATTTTAAATGATTGAAGGCACAATGG
This sequence comes from Phoebastria nigripes, assembly GCA_035582835.1. Taxonomy (NCBI): domain Eukaryota; kingdom Metazoa; phylum Chordata; class Aves; order Procellariiformes; family Diomedeidae; genus Phoebastria; species Phoebastria nigripes. The sequence continues at coordinate 2,491,405 of JAYKAV010002899.1, read as the reverse complement.
TGCATTTAATATTGTACTTTATTTACTTACTTTTCCTTCAAGTTGTTGTGGACAAAAATTTTCTTTCTAAATCAGGAACGTTCTCCATTTCTCAGAATTTGCCAGCAAATACCCATAAGCAATCTCTTCAGATATTGTGCTTAATTTTGTGAGTATTCCGTTTGTCAAATTCACAATGAAATCTTAAAGGTGTTCACGAGGAGCAGAAAGCTCTCAAGATTGAGGAAGTTTTGAAGTACAGTATTTTGTTCATCAATGGAATTTTAATTGATATTTTGAATGATAGTGTGCTGTAGAATCTAGAAAGATTTTTTCATATTTAAAACCATAGGGAGAGGGATTGGGAGGGGATCTCAAGAGCTCATTTAATTCATTTCCTTTGCTGGGCAGAATTAATTCTATTTTAATCATTCCCATGAGGGAAGATAGATTGAAAAGCTTGTCAGAAAAATCTCTTTATTTCCTTTCAGAAGTATCTCTCCCCAAGAGGAAAAGAAGATGTTAGAGGATCCAGTTGGAGAAGCACTAATGTTAATTTTAATGACAAAATGTATATGTCAGAGGTAACGCAAAGTGCTTGTTTCAGATGCCTTTGAACGTACAACAAGAAGTATCTGGGACCAGAACTACAGGTGACACTGGAATACTGGTAGTGACTGGTATACCTCAGCTGTCTCATGGTACAGCACCTGGTGCCTTTATTCACCTGGTGAATGCTTCTTGTGGGAGACAAAGTTGCTGTGCCCTGTTTGAGATGGAAAGAGAAGATGGTTGCTTGTTGTATTTAGTTTGTATGATGTGAGTTATCACTTGGAACTCATGTTGATCTGCAACGATGTTTTTAGCTGAGACTGTTAGAAGAACAGCTCACAAAATATTTGCCTGTATGAGACATGTTTGGAATCATTTATCTCTGAACATAAAATTAAGGTTACTGACTGTTTAAAATTAGTACAATAAATTACTTTTCACAGTTTACTTGCTCCATTTTCTAGTGTGCAATTTCAGCAATGTTTATCATGGTTTGATCCCACAGATGTGGGAAATGAACTTGGTGATAAGCCTTTTATTGTACTCTGTCTCCAGCAGATTTGGCATCATTGGATATTCGAATGAAGAAATAAAATGTGCATTTATTAATTCTGCAGATGACCCTAAGCTGTACAAGGTCAGGACTAGAATTCAGAATGATCATTATAAATTGGAGAGGTGATGTGGAAGAAGTGGGTGTGGAAATAAACATGAAGCTCAGTACTGAGTACAGGTACAGAATGGGGAAATGATTGCTAGGCAACAGTACTGCAGAAAAAGCAAACAGACTGAGAATGGTAAGCTGGAGTATTTTCTGTAAACAATAACAAGCACTAGAATTGGTGTCATCATACAGCCCTGTAAGGCTATTGCCTTAAATACCCCCTTCTGACCATGACAATTGAAGAAGAATGTGGATAGTTATTCTCCTTGGTATTTTCTCCAGCTGATCATAGCTGTACTATCAAGAAAGGCCAAAGGAGTTGAGATGTCCTTTCCTACAAGAAGAAATACAAAATAGAAATTTGAAAGATTTTGAATATAAAAGGGGCCTAAACTGAGTGAATTAGTTTGGTAGTATGACTCTCAAGGAGAGCCAAAGGAATTGAAGTGCCCTTACCTAGAAGAAGCACTAAGTGGAAATATAAATGATTTGAATATAAAACAGGCCTGTATTAAATGCATTAGTTGGTAAGAAGGAATGGGCCTAAATGACAAACAGGTTGGGCATTGGAAAAACTAATAGGCACCAGTATTGCACTCAAAACCTTGTTAACGGGAAAAGAGGAAACACTATAATAAAGCCAAAACCTTACTGTGTAGTAAACTGAACAATTGAATATTCTGTTACCAGCATAAACTTCTTCTGCCTCTATGCATTTCTGCTCCTAATTTTTGATGAGCAGATACAAGAGACAAAGAGACCTGTGAAGGAAAACTTGACCAGGCTTTTTTGGTCAAAATTGTCTGCTCATCTTAATGCAGTTAGGATCCTGTTGGTAATACTGCATTTGTCAGTTTTGTCAATTCCAGCTGCTGCTTTGGGTTTGGGTATGCAGGCTGACAGAGAAGCTTTTCTGGTATCCTCGCATTGCAGGGATGGATAGCAGTATAGGTGTAATAGGGTAGCAATCTGTAGACAAGGTATAGTGGGAGTACTTGAATCTCTTCTTGGGAAACCCCTGGATGGCTAAGAAAGATACAGATGAAGAGGGAGAGTTCTTTCTAGCAGATACTGGGAATACAGCTTCAAATTCATCATTTCTTATGAGTTTCTTCACTTAGGAAGTTGCTTAAGGATGAACTTCACAGCACCAATCCTCTTCTGCTGTTTCTAGGCACCGAGGTTAAGCTAGGTCTTCCGGCTATGTGGTATTGGGTCCTTCTCTTGAAGGGAAACTTGAAAGAGATTCCTCTTTTTCTATTTCCCTCTGACTTGCAGGTATCTTTCTCAAGGAAGCTGAAGATTAAACACAGCTACAAAAGCTTATTTTTCACTTTCTTGACAGGCTGTTTTCAGCTAAGTTATTATGATTCCATATACATGTAATAAGTTTATTTTAACATATTTGAGGAATATGTTTAATACTGTTCCCTGCAGTGGCACTTTTTCATAACGTGGCATCTTGTTTGCCTCTCCTTGTATCTTTGAACCATCCCAAGAGCCGAGTAGGAGAATTTTTCAGAATTTTCAATATTCAGTGGCATGAGTCTTCCTGCACACACATCTGAAAATGATTTGCAAATCAACATCAGAAGCATGCAAAGGCTTGACTAGGCATGAAGATGGGTGCATTCAACTAGCAGTTATTTTAATATTTTAATTATGAAGACAAGTGTTCTTTAATTTGTTTATAGAATTACATAGATGTAAAATKAAAGTTATGCTTAAGGATGAACTTGGAACTGCTGACTATATGCAGTGGTAATATTTCAAAGCAGTAATCCTGAGAATTTAGAGGCAGCTGTAAGCAAAGTTTCATAATGCTGGTGTAATCTCTTTTAAAAAAAAWTAAAATCCCTTGCTGCAGTCTGATGGGCAATTACAGGCTTTTAAAAACAGGAGAGGGACTTCCTAAAATGCTTCATTGAAGCAAGCAGCTGTCATTAAAAAATAAAAACAACCTACCCTGCCCCCCCTGCCAACAACAGTAAATCTAGACTTCAAGAATATTGTTTTCTAGTATCCAATTTCTCTCCTGGTTACAGCTTCAGCTAATACAGTAGTCAAAGGCTGCAAGGAAACTTCATCTCTCTAACACCAGTCTAACTTCCAGCTGACCTGGTGGGTAGGAGTGAGGCAACATGACAGTATGTATCTGGATGTTGTTATAGTTTTCATAAATAAATTGGAGAACTRTGGTTTGGCTGAAACTTCTCTAAGATGGATATACAACTGACTGAAGAACTACATTCATACAATAATAATCATCATTTCTTTGGCAAAGCTAAACGGTCCTCAGAGTGGAGGTTTGAACTAGCGCTATGTAATGTTTACAAGTATAATGTGGGTGATGAAAAGCAGAATAAACTTGAAACACTTACAGGTGACATCAGTTTAGAAACTGTTTAAGTGGAAGAGATTTTCCAATATAATTTTTATTCTTATAATGAGAGAAATCAACAAGGTCTAATTAAGTAAAGGTAGGTGCAAAAGGCTGCACTTGTAGGACAGATTAAATGCAAATAAGCAGCTTGGGAATGCTTGTGGAAGCAGCTGTTCTCAATCTGGAGGTTTTTGCAGCCCTCAAACCAGAGGTGGATCAGCAATATGGGGGTGATGTGAAATGTTCCAAATGCCATGGATGGCAGTGGCGATCTGTGTTGTGTACAGTTTGGGGGATATGTAGAYATCACCTCTAGAATAATTAAAGAATCCTGAAAAAAAAAGGGCAACAAAAAGAAAACAGGCTGCAGGAGAGTTAAGTCTGGAAAAGAAAGGGTTTGACAGTGAACGGTGTTCACAGCTTTGTAATATGTGTTTATGCAAATGGTGATTAATTGTTCCCCATGTTCATTGAGGCAGAGCTATACAATTTACAGCAACATGAATTTACTTAATAAGAGATTTTTGCAGTTAGACAAACAGTTTGGCCTTATAACAAGCAGCAGAGTCACTTCTACTGTAGGAGTTCAAAACAATGTTGGAAAAACATTAGTCGTGGTTGTCTGAGGTAAACCTAATCCTGCTCTGGAGACAGAAGATGGACTAGAGGATACCTTGAGGTTCCTTCTAGTCCTATACTTAAATGTTTTACATAACAGGACCCTATGCAGAGAGTTTATGTTCTCTCATCACACATGCATAGCAAGTTCTTCAAATGACACAGATATTTTATCCCTTCTTTTCTGGAATGTTTCATTTTCAAGTTCATTATGCTTCTGGAGTTGCCCATTCACATTTTACAAAGCTTGCTGCATGGACCTGGCTTCCTCACCCCATTTTCATCTTTGCCCTCAAATCTGGGCACCTGATTAAGCCTGGTAATGGAAAACTTCCCTCCTCTATCTGTATGCAGCCCAACACTTGGAAATGGGACTACAAGAACTTCATGAGCTACAGGGGGTTGAGAAATGTGCTAAAAATCTGTCTTGCTCCTAGCACTTCAGGACTTGGGTCAGTCTCCTCTATGCWGCACTGTAGTTTGGCTGCAATAGAAACATGCAAAGCAAAATTATCTTGCAACAGCTTGAGCTTTCTGTAACAGACACCAAATTGCTTCCTCTTTAGTCATAGAAATGTAAACCCTGGATATGGAAAACAATGGAGGACATATGGGCCAGCCATCAGCTATTAAAGGTTATCAGAGATGGGGATTAACTTCTTTCTTTAGAGGAGAGTTGTGTATGTGTGATGAAAAGCGAGGTAGCATTTAAATCTTAGAGACAGGCTCACTGCAACCTGCTGTGTCTCCAGATTAGTTTTTGACACAGGGCTGCGTGTTGACAATGTCCATCTGAGTGAGGGTGGAGTTGGCTGTTGTATTTTATGCATGCTACTAACGGGTCAATACAGTCCTGAGGACTCGTGAAAAGAGATGGCACAAAATTTTGGAAGACGGGGTGAAGCTGCTTACCTTCCAAGTTGGATTTGTCTGCGAAATGTCACGGAGTCCCGCCTGTGCTGTGCACAGCCCCCGCTGAGGGGCCTGGGGCCGCGGGGCGATGCGGGTCCAGCGTGGGTGTGCCGCCTTTCACGCCTTCCCCGCGCCTGACCTGCGGGCCGCAGCCCCCGCGCCCAGCCCGCCCCGGGCAGCGCTCCCTGGCACCCGGTGCTGCCCCGGGGGCGGCGCCGCCGCGGGGAGAAGGCAGCGCTGCTCCTTCCCGCAGCCCCGGGGGACCCCCGCCGTCGCGCCCGGCTCCCCCCCCCGCCCCGCGCCGAGGCGGGGAGGCGCCGTGCGGGTCAGCGCGCCCCCTCCCCGCTGGCGGCGGCGGCCCGGGCCGCCTCCCTGCCTCGCCGCGGTCGCGGGGCTCCGCCGCCGCCATCGGGCAGCGAGCGCGGGAGGCCGAGCCGCCGCCGCGGCCATGGCGACGGACGGTGAGTGCGGGCGGCGCCCGGGGCAGGGGCGGCTTCCCCGGGGAGGGTGCTCAGGCACCTGCCGCCGGCCGCGCCCTTCCCTGGCAGGCGGTGAGGGCGAGGGGCTTTCCCTCTGCCGGCCCGGGCTGAGGGGAGGGGGGCGCTGAGGGCGAGCCGCGGGGGGCGGGCACGGCGGGGTGAAACCGGGCCCCGCTCCGGCGGCCCTGCCCCTGGGACCGGCGGGGACCCTCCGCAGCGGGGGCCGGGGCCGCGGGGCCCGGCTGGGCGGGAAAAGGGCGTGTGTGGGGTGTCCTCCTCCTCCGTAAGGAGGCCTGGCTGCGCCGCCCGGGCCGGCTGCGGGCAGTGCCCCCTCATCCCGCCGGGGTCTGACAGGGGATGTTCGTGTGGTGATGGTGGGGTGGGTGTGTGCGTGGACGTGCGTGTGTGTGTACGCGAATTTTAGGGAGAATAAAGGAATAGGAAAGCCTGCTTTTAAGATACTAATAAAGAACAGGTGTTCTTGTAATTATGGGAGACTTGTCTGTGTCTGAGAGACTTGGAGTTGTTGGGTTTTCTGACCACACTATAATACAAATTATTTTAGGGATGATCGCCTTCTGTTTTTTGATGGATTAGGTTGCTGCCCGATGACACGTACCACCCTGGCTTAGGTCGTGGCTGTGGTAGTGGTGCTGCTGCCCGGAGGGCAGGTATTTCTCTTAATATTTCAGATCACAGCACTGGCGAGTTAAAACCTGAATTGCTACTGTTAGCCATGGTCCTGGCAGTCTCCTCCTGATTTACTGTAGAAACAAACACCAACATCAATGCTTACTGAAGATTGCTAGGTTGATTTTGCTATATCTTTTGCCAGGCTGGGGGAAAATAATCACATGAGCCTTTAAGAGATGTCAGGATGGCCCATAGCAGTTTATAAGCTCTCGGGAACAAAATCCTAGGCTTGAGATTTTCAAAAAGATTGGACTTAATGGGGAGTCTAATTTCTCTCTTCCTTCTGTCATTTGGTGATGTTCACTTGCGTTTGCTGTTCCTTGTTTTCTTTCGAGGCTGTGTCCCTAAGGAAGGGTCATCTCAGGCAAGGCCCAGGCTGATGTGATGTGGAGTCATTCAGTGCTTCAAGGTGGCCTTAGGAGAACTAGGAACTGGCCTGGTTTGTTCAGAGTAATAGTACACTTCTACCTAGTCCTTTTATTAGTTAGATCCTCAAAGTAGAAATCCAAAGGCACTGATAGTGCTCAGTACATAACTGAATTATCATTAGTTTATATTTTATAGCATTTTACAAATTAATAAAAATATTGTGGGTTGGCTTCTCACCTCTGTTCCTGCTGCACGAATATGAAATGGATATTTGTACAATATTTAATTAATTAGATGTCCTTCTGACCCAAAAGTCAGCAGAGCTATTGCTTTGTTCCTTAAACAAAAACAACTCTGTCTCCTCCAAATACTTACAAGAGGTATCGTTTGTTTAATGTACCTCTTCTTCTGGTGGTAGGGTCAGTCTTTGGGCTGAGGTGGTCGGTGGGCAACTGGTTAAGGTGTGGGGACAGCTGAGCTCCTACCACCCCGACCTTGTGCTGTCCGTTTCGAGTGTACAATGCACTTGGATCAGCCACGTGGACAGGCTCTCCCAGCCAGTGAGAAGAGCACCGAGTGAGATTTCGTTTCCTAGGTTGTAGCTCTGAGATCAGACCTGGGCACCCAGAATGTCGGTGTTCTTTCTAGTGAAGGGGAATTCGAGGAATTTTCTTCTAGAGTTTTAACTTAGTCACATTATGCTCTTTTTTCTCTTACTGTAAGCATGGGGAGATTGAACTAAGACAGCAGCAAACACAACATTAAGCATTTATTTATGATGCTGTAAGTTAACTCCTCATAAGCCTAACAAATATGAGGGATGGCATTCACCATGAAGTATGATCAGTGCGTTGATCACTGCAATGCTGAAGTGTTGATACAGTGATTTTAAGTGTAAGAAAGCAGCCTGGAGACATACGCATCGTCTTATGGTTCAGCTGCTGAAGCTTTGGTGTGGATCATCATTTCCCACCCTGCTTTTAGCTGAGCTTTGCTTGAGAAAGTTGGAAACGTTTGTGCTTCGTTGGTTGCTGTTCCTTGTGGTTCCTTCCATGTGTTGCTGTCCTGGGGCTGCCACCGCCTCTCACTGGTGCCACAGTGAGACCCAAGCTAATAAACCCTGCTAAACSCATCTGACTTGGTCCAGAGCCATTGGAGTATCTTGCACTGCCCGTTGTTTTGTGTGCCAGTCCAGATCTGGCAAACTTCTTTTTTTTCCGCCCCGCTCTGTATCTCAGCCTTAGTCATCTTGTCTTGTAGAGCTGAGATGCTTGCTCTGGGGTGTCCTGCTTTCAAGGCTACCCATGTGCTTTGTGTTCATTAAGTTACTTGGTGGCTTGCAATATCTAATCTTGGTAAGCACATCTAACAGTTAATTCCTCATCTGTTTGAAAATTACTAAATGTTTTGATTGAGAAATAATAACCTGAAGTAAAAAAGACCAGAGGGAAGCCTAATATTAAAATGAATAAGCTGGCATTCCTTGGACTTGGTGTACTTGTATTAAATCCACTCAGTTATAAACTATGATTTTTATTGAAGTGGGCAAATCTGGATTGTTCTGTTTAGCTTTATATCCAACAGACACCTCAGCAGATGCCAACCCTGCCTGTACTTGCATGGAGCAGCAGCACCATCGGCAGAACTGGGGGTTCTTCTTGATTGGGGAGCTTTGGGAGGAGCAGGGGCATTCTGATAGCTCAGGTAGTGTCGACTTCTGTCCTTGTATGAGAGCTGTTCGTCAGACAAGGGAATAGCCAGAGAGTCTCTCTTCCTCTGTGATTCTGAGCTGCCAGAAGAGGTGGTGGTGATGACTTGAGGCGATCTCAGATACGGGTTACAGCAGTCCGCTCTGATTTTTATTGTTAAATAATTCATTTTTCCTGCTGGCTGAAGGATCAGAAGTGAGGGAATTTTGGTCTCCAGTAACTTGGGCTTCAACCCAATTTGAAATGAGTACAGCTTGGACACAGTTCAGGTCAGTATTAAAGAGAACTGTGGATCATTTGAATACACTTCTAATGGTATTAAAGGCGCAGGAGCAGGCCGTCCCCATGTGCCGAAAGATGAGCCAGCAGGGAAGAAGACCGGCCTGGCTGCACGGAGAGCTTTGGCTGGAACTCAGGAAAAAAAAGGAGAGTTTATGACCTTTGGAAGAAGGGGCAGGCAACTCAGGAGGACTACAAGGATGTCATGAGGTTATGCAGGGAGGAAATTAGAAGGGCCAAAGCCCAACTAGAACTTAATCTGGCTATTGCTGTAAAAGACAATAAAAAATGTTTCTATAAATATTTTTAGCAACAAAAGGAGGGCTGAGGATCCTTTATTGGATGCTGGGGGAAACATAGTGACAAAGGATGAGGAAAAGGCTGAGGTACTTAATGCCTTCTCTGCCTCAGTCTTTAATAGTAAGACCAGTTGTTCTCGGGGTACCCAGCCCCCTGAGCTGGAACACTGGGACGGGGAGCAGAATGAAGCCCCCATAATCCAAGGGGAAATGGTTAGCAACCTGCTACACCACTTAGACACACACAAGTCTATGGGGCCGGATGGGATCCACCCAAGGGTACTGAGGGAGCTGGTGGAAGTGCTTACCAAGCCACTTTCAATCCTTTATCAGCAGTCCTGGCTAACCGGGGAGGTCCCAGTTGACTGGAGGTTAGCAAACGTGACGCCCCTCTACAAGAAGGGCCGGAAGGAGGATCCGGGGAACAACAGGCCTGTCAGTCTGACCTCGGTGCCGGTGAAGGTTATGGAGCAGATCATCTTGCGTGCCATCACACGGCACGTACGGGACAACCAGGTGATCAGGCCCAGTCAGCATGGGTTTATGAAAGGCAGGTCCTCCCTGACTAACCTGATCTCCTTCTAGGACAAGATGACTCGCTTAGTGGATGAGGGAAAGGCTGTGGATGTTGCCTCCCTAGACTTTAGTGAAGCCTTTGACACTGTTTCCCACAGCATTCTCCTGGAGAAACTGGCTGCTCATGGCTTGGACGGGCGTACTCTTCGCTGGGTAAAAAACTGGCTGGATGGCCGGGCCCAGAGAGCTGTGGTGAATGGAGTTAAATCCAGCTGGTGGCCGGTCACAAGTGGTGTTCCCCAGGTCTCAGTATTGGGGCCAGTTCTGTTTAGTATCTTTATCAATGATCTGGATGAGGGGATTGAGTGCACCCTCAGTAAGTTTGCAGACGACACCAAGTTGGGTGGGAGTGTTGATCTGCTTGAGGGTAGGAAGGCTGGACAGAGGGATCTGGACAGGCTGGATCGATGGGCTGAGGCCTACTGTGTGAGGTCCAACAAGGCTCAGTGCCAGGTCCTGCACTTGGGTCACAACAACCCCATGCAACGCTACAGGCTGGGGGAAGAGTGGCTGGAAAGCTGCCTGGCGGAAAAGGACCTGGGGGTGTTGGTCGACAGCCAGCTGAATGTGAGCCGGCAGTGTGCCCAGGTGGCCAAGAAGGCCAACAGCATCCTGGCTTGTATCAGAAATAGCGTGGCCAGCATGAGTAGGGAAGTGATTGTCCCCCTGTACTCGGCACTGGTGAGGCCGCACCTCGAATACTGTGTTCAGTTTTGAGCCCCCCACGACAAGAAAGACATTGAGATGCTGGAGCGCATCCAAGGAAGGGCAATGAAGCTGGTGAAGGGTCTAGAGCACAAGTCTTCTGAGGAGCGGCTGAGGGAACTGGGGTTGTTTAGCCTGGAGAAAAGGAGGCTGACGGGAGACCTTATCACTCTCTACAACTACCTGAAAGGAGGTTGCAGCGAGGTGGGTGCCCGTCTGTTGTCCCAAGTAACAAGCGACAGGACAAGAGGAAATGGCCTCAAGTTGCACCAGGGGAGGTTTAGATTGGCTATTAGGAAAAATTTCTTCACTGAAAGGGCTGTCAAGCATTGGAACAGGCTGCCCAGGGAAGTGGTTGAGTCACCATCCCTGGAGGTATTTAAAAGATGTGTAGATGTGGTGCTTAGGGACATGGTTTAGTGGTGGACTTGGCAGTGCTAGGTTAACGGTTGGACTTGATGATCTTAAAGTCCATCCTAAATGATGGACCTAAATGATTCTACGATTCTATGGTATCCTCACGGTATTAAGTACATTCTGTACAGTTTTAAGCTGAAAACCTCCCAAGAGAATATATTTAAAAGGGGGATATACATATGACTGTTCAGAGTAGTTTTTATATGCTGGAAATATATTGGCTTTCATTTGAAAGTTCATGTCATTGTATCTGTTTTTTTTTTTTTTCCTGGCTTAGGATGTGTAGAGAAATCAGCAGTGTTATGGGGATGCCCAAGTTCTCTACAACAGGTCTGTGGCATCAGGGCTTAACCAAATTTCACATCACAACCCTGTTCGTTGCATGGATGAGTGTGCTGGCTGTATTGCACCCAAAGGCAACTTCAGTCTGCTAAAGGTCTGTTGTTCGTTTGAACAAGCTCTTAATTAAACAATTTATACCTATGTATTTGTATCACTTCATGTACATGGGTATCACAGTGACGTAATGTGGCATTAATACTTATTAGTGCAGTAATAAGATCCCAGGCACAGTAACTGAATCCTGAGTGAATTACTCCCCTTAAAGAAGGTGCTAGGAAGGGGATGCGGGTCTGGTATAGCAATCCAGAGGAGGATACTCTTGTTCTCTTGGCTCTTAAGATCCTTGTTAATATGAAAATACAGGCAAGACTGGTAGATGCTGCTTTAAAGAAATAACTGAATAAACTGCCAGCAACAATCCAGAGTCTTGTTGATTAGCTTCCCATGTCTTTCTGGATGGCATGAAGATGTGGGTCTTGAATTTTTATGGTGGTGTTAGGAGTTAGCATGCCTGATGCGCAGTCTGGGAAGATATGTACCTATTGCAGCTCAGTGCCTCTCAGGTGCAGGTAAAACTCCATTTTGTGGCAAGGATGATCCCTCAGAACAGTGTTTTCTCAGGGCATCATAGCAGAGTGAGCTCTGTCTCCTGTAACGTGTGGTCCTGAGTTGCTTGGGAAAGGCGGAGCCTGGAGGAGTTGTTCTGACAATAAGCCGTGGTGGTCGGGGTCTCTCACCTCAGGCCATGATGCAGCTGCCCTTGTGAGCTGGTTGCCCTAGGAAATTACTTCCTGCACCTGTATGCTTGATATGTGACTGTAAAATTGCATATAACTGTTGGAAGGCTTTCTTGAGTACTGCCACACTGGTGCACATGAAAAACCTGCTATTGGAAAATAATCAGAGCTGTTGGATTCTTTTTTTTTATTATTTTTTTGTGTGTTCTCTCTCTTGTTTCATTTTGACGTAGCGTTGCTTAAATTCTTTCTAATAATAGACCTGCATCACATCTGGCTGCGTTGAAAGCAAATCTTGAAAAATGCCTGCTTTGTGGAAAATATTGATTGCAATTGTACGTTTTTTTCTAAATACCTGAAACACAGTTACTTTTATAAAGAGCTTGTATTTGTGCTTATGCACCTGTCCCCATGAGAAAACATTCAAATACGTAGTCAGACTTCAAAACGGCTTGCAAAATAAATTGGAGAACATTTAAAATCTGTTTCCTTCCTGTTTTGATTCAAGTTGAGGGTATTCTCCAGGGACAGTGCCTCTGAGGAGAGTTTGTTTTGGGCACTATTATTTGCAAAGATAGGCAACTTTATGTGCTCTAGGAGAGGATGGGGAGTGTTTCAGCTGAAGAGCTGGGATGCAGTTGCAGGGGTGTAGGCAGCATTCCTTCTTTGACAAAATAAAAGCTAAAGGGCCACTGCGCTTGTGGACCCTAGAGCCAGGCTTTTAAAAAATATTTTTAGAAGTTTGAAGACACAAGTGAGGTACCAAACCAAACATTTTCGAACATGTAGGACACCTTAAATCAAATCTGGCCCCAGAGCCTTGCTGATAATGGCTGTAGCACTGATTTAGTATGCTTAGGTCACTGTGAAATGGGTCCCGTTCAGTGCAGATGGGCAATTAATGAGGAAGTCTTGTGAGTGTGGTGGTGCGTCTGTGGATGCGCTGGGGCCCTGTGCTGGAAGCATTGCGGCAGCGAGAGCACTGTGAGCTGTGTTAGGGTTTGTAAACTGAAGTGCTGTGGCTTGCCTTTGCTCTAAATAATGATGCCAGCACTTCCGAAGGGACCCATCTGCAGTAGTCCGTAACGTTTATTGCGCGTTACTTTCTTGAAGTGTTCTTTTGGTTCCCATGCACGTGGAAAACAAGTGTGTACCATCTGGCCCAGTTAAGTCCTTCCATGGTGCTGCTCAGCTGTAGAGATGACTCTTATGTAAATAGGAGTAGTCATAATTATCAGGGGAGGTTATCTAAAAACATCAGACGGCTTTATTTTGAAAAGCAGCCTCTTATGTGCCTTAGGTTGACGTCATGATCAGTGGGGTTAAGTAGTCATTAAGGAGACCTTGTGTTCACTTTCCATTTGTATGATCTACTGCTGATTGCTCTGATTGTGTACTGAGAAAGTTTGATCAATTATTCAGCAAGGGCTTGAGTCTAATCTGTCTCAGGGCTGGGAAGACACTAACTCTTCAAACTGGTGCTGTTAGTTGCTATTTAGGCATTCAGACTTTGCACTGACTGTTCTTCATGTAGTTTTGGGAGATGAATTCCCACTCAGAGGAGGATATAGTTATCAACCATTTATATATGATATATATGATATATATGTACTCAATCTATTACAGTGGCTGTAAACAAATCCAGTTAGGCATGTTTTAATCAGTCATGGATACTATGTTAGCTGTGCTATCCAGAATGGACTTCTTGGATATCTTCCTTTTTATGTGTAAGATAGACTGGTTTTGTGTTGAAGGGTTAAATGAGTGGGTAAACAGTCAGTTAAAATTGCCAACAGCAATGTTATCCATCAGCAGTGTGACCAGCTGCAGGACTTGGTTAAAGCAATGAAAAGTGACCTTTGTGGCAGCCTTCTCAGTGGGTATGAGGAAGACAAGATGCCATTTGTGAGGTCCTGAGAAGAGCAGCTCACAGGAATCAAAATGGAAAAGACTAGGAAGGAAGTTGAAAGAGCATGGCTAGATTGCAAAGTGCATAACCATACAGACATTGTACAAAAACTAGGATGCTTCCTCTCAGTGAAACCCCAGAGCAAGTTCTGAGACAAGAAGATGTCTTAATTTTAGGCCAAACAAAATTAGGAGCTGTGCTTTTACCCATGTTGAAGTTTCAGCTGATTCACAAGATGTACAGCAAGAGCACTGGAAAGGCATGCCAAGATCTAGTGTGGATGGAAAAGTAAGCCTGGAGTGGAGGCAGAGCTGTGGGTCGTGAACAAACACTGGAGGCCGAGACTGGAAGTAAGGTGGAAAGGATAAAAAGAAAGAATAGGTCTCCTGGGAAGCTCAGGGAGATGAGGAGGGCGTAGAGAAGGATGGGAAGATCATGCAAAGGAACAGTTGGAGGTGTGAAAGGAGGGTTGCATAAGCCAAGAGAGGATGTGATTTCAAGAACAAAGTGTGTGGTTGCATCAGAAGCAACTGACCGGTTGAGGAGGATGTATACGGAGTGTTGGCCAAGGAAGGGTATCACTCTCCAGATACATTCTCCATATACAAACACAAACTCATTCCTTTCTCTGCTTGTGGGATCACAGCTGCATTGCGTGCACATGTGGAACAGCTGGATGGCATCTTTTCATTAACACAGTCCTGATTTCTGGCTTGGAATAAGTTGTATGATGCTCCCTGGTGAAAGCTTCTAGTGAGAGGAGTGCAGGGGGTCCGAGCGGCACTGGGGAAGGGCAAAAATGGAATGGGGCTGGTTTCTTAGGGTACCTCTTACCATTCTGACCCCTCTGTTTTGCAAGTACCTTTCATGTCTCTCTTGGCCCCATGCAGGAGACGTGGCTGGGACTTGTGTTGGGCATCAGTCCTTGCTCTGCTGCTGACTTCTTCAGAGACCATGGCATTTTGCTTCCCCTCCATGCACCTGTTTCCCTTTGCTGTTTCTGTAGTGCTCTGTAATGAAATGTGTTATATATAAGCTAGGTATTATTATTACCTATATTATTATTATTATGGAGCTTTTGTGACTCGAATGTACAAGGTACTGGGTGCCTCCAAGGAGTGGGGGTCAGCCTTAATTAGCCTTCATTGGCTTTGATAGGGTTTGAAAGCATCTGGGAACTTGCAGATAGTGCTTATTCCTACAGCTGGCAGACATTTTCAGATGGCTGTTATTTTAAAAAATACAGTTTTGTGGATACCAAAATTACTTATTTTGGTCAAAAAAAAGAGTTTTGAAACACTTAAGCACTTCTTACGAAAACGTGGACAATCAGAATGCAGTTTACGTCTCAGAAGTGTCTAGAGAGCATATTCAGATAATGTATACAAATTCAAAAATCCCCCAAATGTCTCCCATCACGTCGTGATGAGAACCAAGTGCTTGCACAGTTGAAACAAAAATGTTTGGCGACTGAACCAAAACCCAGTAATTTTTACACAGATCCCCTCAGCCCTTTGTGGTATCTCACTGTGATTGAAAGAAAAGAGCTTTCTTAAAGAATTTATTGCTCTTTGGTGTGGTACTTTCTCTTTTCCTAAGCATTAGTTCTTCAAGTTGGGGGGGAATTCTGCAGATAGAGGGCATCTGCACACTGCTGATTCCTGCTGGTGTTTTGAATTTGGTCAGAAGATAAGCATTTGAGCCACTTTTAAAAAAGGTAGTTATTGGGATCTTGCAGTTGTTGCCTGCAGCAAGCAATTTGTAATAGATTTTTCTCTTTTTCAGTATTTAATTTTGCTCTGAGAGAGACAAGGAAGTGAGGCTTGCAGCAAAGAGTAAATCTCAGGAGCATCTAGTCGAGGCCACAAGCCCTGCCAACAAACAGACCTGGGAGGAGATGGCAGCTCCTTGGCCTGGTACACAAAGGTCTGTGGCTGCCTTGCAGGCACTCCCTTTCCGCAGCGTTTGCCTGGTTTGCTCATTGCAGGCTGTTTGTGCTGTTTAAACTGCTAAAGGGAATTATTAATTAACTAATTCACACACAGCCCTGGTTCATAGGCAGATGTATGTGTGCCTCCAGTATTTGGGCGCTGGCCAGATGTGCATGGCTCGCCTGGGGCGTAGAGAGGGGGCCAGTGTGCTGCCGTGCTCTGCACTGTCATGTGGTTGGCTGAAAGAGGTGGCAGCATCCAAAGGGATTTTGCAGTGTTCACTCTTCACCTCTGTGTTTCGTGATTTCAGGTGGGACTGCAGTTCCTGATGCAAAGATCTCCGGAGCTTTGCAGGGTCTGTGTTTTGCTAAGATATGGTGACCCTTTGTTTTTAATGGACTATTTAAGAATCAAAACCATGACTAAGATACCTCATTGTCTGCGGTGTCTGTGTGTTGACTGCAGGTATGATATACCTGCTTCCTTAGACCTGTGTCTCAAAGATTTTAGTGGTGCTTTACTGGTTTTAGACCAGGTGCTTTAGTGGTTTTGCTGTGAGTTGTCACTGAAGTTACTTGGTCAGTGTTGTGTTTACCCTCTCTTGAGAACTAACAGTGAACTACACGCAGCCTCTCTTAGCTGTCAGTATAAATTGCTGCTATGCATGGGATGTTTAGATGAGGTGTGCTTTGCAGTGCGGAAGGAAGTTAGGCGCTGGCATTGCTGGCCTGATGGGTGGAGGGGAAAGGTTTTTTTCACAATTGGTTAACAAACTATCAGTAACTAAGAGCCAGGACAGTCATTGGTAGAAGACTCTGGCTAGTCATGCTCAAGAAACACAGGTTTTAATAAAACTAAGTGCAGGTAGAGAGTTCCCCTCTAGGGAAGTATTATAATGTAAGTTCTGAGGTTATAAATTGGAGAAAAGCATGGGAAGGAGTGTGTGGGGGAAAGAGGACAGATGCTGAGCTGAACAGAGGCCTTTGGAGAAAATAGATACTTGCTTCTGCCAGCAAAGATCTCCTTCAATGAAATTAGGGTGAGGGTCCTGCCTATAGGCTGGAATAAGATATGTGTGGTTATAAATGTGGTTTTCCATAATATCTTTATATGCATGTCCAAACCAAGTAACTGTGTTGTTTAACGTTTGAGTTGTAGTAAATAAATAAAAAATTCACTTGGCCCAGTTTCTGAGAATTATTTCAGAAGACTCGCAGTCATGAGATTTTCCATCCCCAAGGACAGGGCAAGCCTTAAAATTGGGGAGTGGGATTCTTTAGCAACACGAAACATCCCAGGAAAGTTCAAAAACATGCACACAGTAGCAAAGCCATTGCTCGAGTCAATGTGGGAGATGTTAGTGCAGGACTTCTGTTTGAAGGAGGCTTGTCTTTCTATGACAAGCGCTAGTTGGAATATTTTTGGCACGTATCAGAACTGTGGGTTAGAGTATCTGGATCTCAGGAGTTTCCAATTAATTTCTGAGAAGATGTAGTGGTTTTCCTCTATTGAAGCTGGGGTTTGTTTGTTTGGTTTTGGGTGGGGTTTTTTTGGTACACTCTTCTACTGGACAAAATGAGCCTAAAACTTTTTATCAGACAGTGGCAGAAGGGGATGAAACACTGCCTGTTCTAGAGTGGGTATTTCTTCTCTCTCGTTTCCTAGTGACGCTTTGGCACCAACATTTTCTATCAATAACTTCTGTTGAAAATACTCAAGAAGCTTTGCTGTTTGAAGCCCGTTTTGCATAACGTGCTATGGTTACACTTTGTGCTTAAAAACTTTAAGAACAACGCAGTCACCATAAAAATCATGCACAAAATGTTTAACGTGTGGGAGGTTTTTGTCCTCTTTCTTGTTTTGCAGCAGTTGAAATCCTCTGAGTTTCTTTCCAGAGGAGCAGATGAAAGGAAAGAAGGCATTTTTTTCATTGCCACAAGGACTACAAAGTAATTTGTCATAGCAGCTGAGATTCTCACCTCATCATCTTCTTCAGGATCCACACATGTAGGTAAAATACCTATTACTGTTCGATGAAGGCTTAGATTTTAGTTGGTGAAGTTGTGATAGTTGCGTTTAAACAGTCCTTTAATAAAAGGTGCATGCTCCATGGGTATAGTTACAAGTTATTTTATTTTCCAGTTGCAAAAATGACTTTAGAAGTTCTGTACCTTTGACTCTGCAATTATATTCATCAGTCCTCATGTGGGTGATACAGCTGTGCGGGGAGCCCTGCTGAGAAATGAGTCGAGGCGGTTCTGTTGCTGTACTTCAAAGTAAATGCTTGTTAAGGTTTTACTGGAGCTGTAATAGATGAGATGTACAAATGCTCACAGCATTTTGCAGCAGTGCTTTGGTTTTTGTTCTGCAGTTTGAATTACTTGATTTGTTACTGCATTTCAGTATAAAATTAATAAGCATTCCCCCCTTAACTTGGATTTTATATGGTTGTATATGGTGTATCATAAGCTTTTCAGTGGAAGCAGCCTGCATTTCATGATGCTGAAGTCAGAAGGCAGCCTGTAAACAAATTAAGGTATATTCCTATTGCCGTAATTTATGTTGGGAAGTTTTGCCATATTTTTTAAGGCAGTCCACAATGAGGGATCTGACAGCCTGCAGGCTTTTCTGTCTATGCTATTCATGATGCTGTGTATCAAGGGTGGTCAACCTGCCTGGCTCCAAGAGCCACACACCGACATTTTCATGCAGCTGAGAACCATATGATGTGCACCTAATGTCATGGAGAGCCATAGTAAGGGACACTTCATGGGCGGGAACATACAGTGATCCCACCGCTCAGTTACAGTGTCTTGGCTGTTTGTATCTGATCATCCTCTCATTTCAGCCCAAATACTGGCAACCTCCCACCTTTTTGATTACCCAGGAACCCTATGGCTGGCCACATGATCTGGTCTGTCCAAAATGACAAAATGCTCCAAAATGACCAAACAGTCATAGTTTAGTAAAGACAAACAGCAAGTGCTACCCTGAAGGAGGAGTCCTCAAACTGATGGTTGTACTGGCTATGCTGATACAACTCAACGTGTCCCGGTTTGGTGCTGCTCATGGATTTCTTCTTTATCACTGGGGCATGCTGTAATGTGTGCTGCGATGGTCAGGAGGGGCAGAGRAGGCAGGAGATGTGCTGTTCCCTGCCACTCTGAAAATTTGTTTCGGTGTGTCTGAACGATATCCTTCAGGCCCTGTGAGGAGCTCAAGGTGACAGTGTTGCCATGTGCTCCAGAACCATGACCCAGGCCTCCCAAGCCTGTAAGCTAATGTTGAAAAATCAGTAGTTTCAAGTCTCAAAAAGAGCACACGTCCTGACTGACTCTTTGACCTTTAGTCTGCCTACCTCTGATTTTCAGATATTTCTTCTGCAAACGTGAGCTAGAAACAAAAATATAAAACAAAGTTGAGTTTCTCTTTTGTGATGACATGAGTTATAGAGTAAAGAAAAACACCAAATAACTTAAATCTGATAGCAACTCTGGCAACAGAGCTGCAGGTCCCCCTGCTTAGGGGAAAAGGGGTGGATTAAAGGTTTCCCAATAGGCAATCTTGGGGGAGGAGGAGTGATTCTTGCGAGCACATTTGTTTTCAGTGCTTCCTCCGCAAGAACTGTGCAGGACACATAGTCACGTATTTGCCCTGCTGGAGGCACAAGGGCAGACCTCCAGAGTATTCTTCTCCCCATTTGCTTTCCAGTTGCTTTCTTGCTTCTTCCTGGTTCAGTTCTTTACTCTCCTGAACTTTCCCGGTCTCCTGCCTGGCAGAGGGACGCTGTCAGAGCTTCTGCTGTTGCCTTGGTTTGTGTTATGTTCTCCCTTGAGACCAGGGGAAGGAGAGCCGTGTAGAACTGGCCTCTTGGGAAAGAGAAGGAGCACTTGCTTATATGGTGTCGCTCAGCAGCCCTTGCCTGCCGGGAGTCACCGAACACCATTCGTGAGTGTCCCTTGCTGAAACCAGTAAATGAGTCATAGGCAGTCTGGGACTTCTGGAGTTCATTTGGAGCATTAAATCCATGACTAGATGGTTCCAGAGTTGGGGCAATGGAAAATTAGGAGTTGTGCTTGGCGTACTCGCTCACGAGTTGGAGATACTGGAGGAATGTTTTCTTCCTAGACACTGCAGCAAGATTGATGATGAACTCTTGTCAGACCATAATCAGACTAGTCACACAGATCCAGTGGTCAGTCAAGTGTTTCCATGGGAAACCCTACAGCCAGCAGCCTGAGTGTGAATTGCTTTAAGTCAGTCAATATGAAACGCGGAGCAGCATAGAGTGGAGACGTGCCCCTTTTTGAGACTGGAAAGAGGAGCCTTCAGGCTCCTGAACTGTTGCCCCTGTTCTCAGCAGTTAGCATCAGCAACCACTGGAGCACGAGCGAGAAGTCAGGATTGCCTTGTGTCAGGTAACTCTCTCACTAGTGCACGATGGAGTGGCGCTCCTTTGGTGTTTCTCTTTGGTCCATTGAGCATTTAAATGGCGCAGCTTCAGCAGGGTGTACTGAGAGTTACTGTGCTCCAGGAGGACTCCACAGGTGAGGGCAGTGTGGATGCTGGGGTTCAGATCTTTCTAGGCAAACCCAAGACTTCCACTCAGGGCTATCCTGTCTTGTAGCCGTAGCCATGCAACTGCTGGAGGGAAGGTGCTGCCCACTTGATCTTGTACAGTGCTTCATCTCTTTGGTAATAGATAAGCTCATGGGGAAACGTAGGCAGAAGTTYCTGTGTTACAGGTTACGGGAAGGATTAGGTATGAGGGAGTTCTGCTGATTTGGTTAATGCTGTCACGGTTTCTGTGAGCAGGTGGGTGCCTGGGGAACTGTAATGCAAAAAATGTCAGATCCCCTAGGATTAGGTGTCAACTGACTGATGATTTTGAGGACTGCAGTTTTGAATCTGGCACCTAAAAATAGCAGTTGTGTGGGACTTTGTCACTGGTTTCGTTTGAGAATCAACCCTTTTCTGAGAACTTTAACTTTGGGATTCTGTTGGCATTCAATTCTAGTATATAAATACTCATTCACCAAATCTCACTCTTTTGCGCTCTAACCCCTATACCTCCCTGTAGCATATACTGTGTAGCTTCAGCTAATGGGATGACAATAGGTTACATGATGCATAGCAGGGTGAGGAGTGTAAGGCCTGAACTGCACATGGTTAGCAACATGTTTGTACTGTGATGATCACAAGGTAGCAGCTGTCTTGCCCTCTCTTCTTTTTCTTTTTGAAACCTACTCCACTTGTTTCATAATTACTCGGGCTCATCATGAAGGTAAAAATAGCTTCTCTATTTAAAGAGAACAGATGGTTTTTCTAATGGTTTTTCCTTAACATTGAATGAATTGTGGTTGAGTCAGAAACTGCCAGCCCAGAAATGCGTGTTTTTATTAGAGAAATACTTGATTAGGTTAATTGAGTGTGATTCAATGTGATGTACATTTGGCCAACTTAAAAGCTTTCCAACTTTGTCTTGGACAGAGATAACAGTACCTCAGTGTTTGCAGTTTGCTCAGTAGTTTCCAAAAACATTGCCTAAGGAGTAACAAAACATTGAGGGGACACTACTGAATTAGCGGAGGGAATATAATCTTCTGTAAAAAACCAAAAAACTCCAAACAACAAAAAAAAACCAAACCAAAACCACAAAATAAACTCCCCCCCCCCCCCCATTTTTTTAGAACGATGCAAGCAGGGAATGTATACTTAAGTCATGTCCAGACATAAAACTTACACTGTTTTAATTATGGCAGTGTTGCATACACAACATGTTAAGCAAGGTGTGTGGCTTCCCAAAGAGCACACACCTGTATGTCATTGTGATGGGTCTGAGAACAGAGGTGAGATTCAGTGCGAGATAAAAGCAATGTGAAAGGCGTGTGGTAGGCATCTAAGCTCCCATTACAGTTAGTGGAAGATCTCGTCAGGACAGTCCATGAAGCTGGAGAGTGATTCAGCTCACTTTGAAGTAGACTCATAGCGAGTGGTCAGTGGCTCTCTGAGCTCCCTGGGCTGTACTGAGTGGCAATCCCAGACTGTGATGGGAGCTGGGATGCCCAGTACACACCTACCTACAGGAGACTGGGTTTTGGTGTCTTCATTTTGAACCGAGGCTCACCCTTGCTGTAACATCCACGTGGCAGCTACATGCCTGTAGCTCCAAGGAGCTGCTGCTGGAAAGACAAAATTCCGTGTGTCCAGATATGGGGACAGAGGGGCAGGAAAGGTGAAGATGGATAAGCCAAAAGAACATAACACTTTCAGAAGGACTGGGAAGCATTTGAAACACTAGGACATGTTTGTCCATTCACATCTTGTTCCTGACAGTGAGGTCTTTGCCATCGTTACTAAACAGCAAACTCCTTCCTGTTTCCATCTGAGAGGCTTCAGAAGAATGAGCGGAGTTCAAGCCCAAACCAAGAGACAGCTAAAGGCAGTCATGGGGACCCAGCCTGGAGGAGAGAGGCGGAGAGTGTAAATTGTAGAGTAAGTTTGCCTTTGGGAAGTCCCTGTGTCATGAGATGGAACAGGAATTTGGTTACACTGAGCCTTGCTAAGCTAAAGACTTGACGGTTGTGTTTGTGATAGCCAGGAGAGTGTGCCTTGCAGCAGACGAGTCATCTTTTCTGACTTTAATAGAAAAGGTGATAGAAGATCCCCTGGGCAGCCCCAGTTATCACGCAAGGTGCTTTAGTTAGGCCATGGAGTGAGTTTAATGTGTTGTAATTTCCATGCAAGCTCAAGCCTCATAGGACAGGGTACAGCAGAGATGATGTGGAGCTTGGGAAAACAGGCAAACTTTAGGGAACAACCCTAAAACCCCAACCTCTTGACTCTTTTATGATGTTTGCTGGAGACTAAGGGATCATGATGTCTCCTGGAGACCTCAGTCCTCTTCCAGATGCTGGCATGTAGCCAGAGAAACTCGAAGAGCTGTGTTCTGTGCCCCTGTCCTCTGTGCCTAGAAATGGCACGCACAAAATGCATTCCTCGATGTTCTCACTGCCATCCAGCAGTTGGTCTGGGCAGTGTCCAGGACCATCTTCTAGCAATGCTTCATTTCCCATGGCTGCATAAGACTTAATATATCTCCAAGCTCTTTGAGAGAGGTCCTGACAGTCCTGGTTTTGTAATTTGCAGCATGTCTTTTAGCAACTGGGCAGTCTTTCTTTTTCTTTCTTTTTCCCCAGAGCTCCTTACTCCTGCTCCCTTTCTCCCATCTGGTTCATGAGGCTGAGACCTTCTTCTCCAGAGCTGAACTCACTATTACTGCTGTGATGCTGAGAAGGTCAGCAGGTCAGCTGATAATGGACAGCAGGAGTTCTTTCAAGGGTACTTTGTGTGTGTGTGTACCTTCAGGCATGTATCTATTACGTATGTGAAATGAATCATCTCCCACAGCATTTGTGCGATTTGATGTGAACAGTGACAAATCAAACAAAATGGGTTCTGTCCTTACTTCATCCCCTTTTTGTTCCTTCTTTAGGCTCCAAGTGATTTTTAGGGTGTAAGCCATCTCTTATGGGGAGCTTATCAGGGAATCCTGAAATCAGCTACAGCCTTTGAGCACTGTTCAAGTATGAAGAATATATTTGTGTATTTCAAAACAGAAAGGCAGATGTCACCTGTTGGGACAGTATATGGGCTGCTCAGATGCATAACTAGTAGGGGTGAAGCAAGAGGTCTGAAATGATGTGTAGAAGATGCTCTACCAATCCCAGTGCAGAAGGACGAAATGTGTCTAGACCACCTCCTGCTGCAAGGGCGATGCAAATGTGTGCATGTGGTTGTTAGGACGTGGTATCAGTGGAAGATACTTGATGTAGTTTTGATATGCTAGGGTTAAGGTATGTTTTGTTCTCTCCTTGCCAGCTTATGAATGGAAAAAATTGATGGTGGTTAGCTGTATGCAGATGGATATGTATGTATAGTAGTGAGCTGTGTTGGGGAATCTTTCATTATGAATTTGAGAGAAAGAAACTGAAACTAATTTAAAATCAAAACAAAGCACTCATAGGAGCGATATCCATCTTTCTGTAGCACAGCACAGAGTTTGAACGCAGCAGATCTGAGTGCAGCAATTTTCCATCTTGGAAGGAGCCGGGTAGATTGTTCGTCCTGCAGTCTGAGTTACAGGAATAGTTGTGGATTTTGGGAAAGGAGCAAGTAAGAAAAAATACAATATTTGTTTTTACCTTTGTTAGCATCTTTATTTCTGTAGTATATAGAGATACTGATATTGAAAGTCCTTCCTAAAATGCAATGCCTTATTTTATAGATATGCCTTTCTAAATAGAGGCAGGGGGAAAATACTGTCCAAAATAACACTGAGAACCACTTGAAGAGTCTGAATCTGAACTCTTGTCTTAATTATTGGCGATGCTTCATATCTGGTAGACAGCACTCCCCTCTGTGATGTTTTTAGAGCCAATTTTGTAAGAATCTGCGTCTAGATGCTGGAATGAGAAAGTGACAGAAGCTCTAGAGGGCAGTGCAGCATCCCTGTGATATGAGTACCTCCAGGGTTTTTTTCATAGCAATCTTACTCTGCAGGATGATTGCTTAAAGAGTTAAAAATAATATAGAATTAAGTAAAAGTTTTTGTTATTATTATTTCACAGAAAGGTTTGATTAATGAAAATTTTTGTACCAAGAAGACTTGACCCTCTTTTTAGAGGAACTTTGAGCATTAGACTGGCTGTACTCCTGTTGAAAAAACTTACAGGGTATTTGTGTATGATTTAAGGAAACAAACAAACCAAAACTCATCCTTCCTGTGCATCTAGCAGAGTCCACAAAAGAACTATTTGTTTTCACATTGCTTTCCCCCTCCTCCAGGACAGTCTCATAATGTAACATATCCTTTGACTGGAGATGCTCTCTGTTTTCCTTGTAGAGAGATAAATCAATAAATCATTGTGTCAGCAGAGCACAGCTTGAAGCGAAATTTCCCTGTGCTGGAAGGTGTCAAATTAATTTTAGGTGGGAGCGCAGATGTGCCATACACACATGTCTAGAGATAATATTACAAGGCTGCATTCAAAATGACAGGGTGTTGATTCAGTACGTCAAGCTGCTCTTAAGGATGTTGAGCCACAACCTAGAGGCTGCTTATGCTGTCAGAAGGGGTCAGTAGCTCCTTGCTACCCAATAAACAGTTTGTGTGCAGCTGGCTGATTATCTAATGAGCATTTGGCATGGATTTTTGCTTTATGAGAGAGTTCACATCTCCAGCCTGTGACCTTATATGTCTCTGCAAAGTGAACTGCAATCCAGATCTTGCAGCACACGAGACCTGCAGAGCCTGTTGTCCTCTGAGCACTTGCTTGCTGCGAGTTAAATTGGGGAATCACACTCAGATGCCTCCACTTCTATTTGGAAAGGTGCACATGCATGCACATGTGTGCACACGTGCACACACTTATCTCGAAGGATGTTTTTGAGGGCGTGCTTGGCTTACATGACCCTCTTCCCCTGGTAGCTCTGAAGCAAATAATAGGCACATACAGTAACATCTGCTGTTTTATAGCCCTCAGCAAGGGTTGTTGCTTTGTCTTCACTGTCCTTCTGGAGGTGCCATAGGCTGCAGGCATATGCAGCACCTGCACGCTGCTCACACAGGTGCACGTACTGGGGATGTGCACAGAGTCAGGGCGTCGTTCACGTTGCAGGTATCTTCAGTGATGAGCATTGAGAAGTCAGTGCTGAAATCCAACAGACAGGTGCTTGAGAAAGGATCATGCTACCAACATTGCTCTGTAAGTCAGTGGATGATAGATTTCTATTAACTTTCACAGTAGCAATGCTTCTTCCAAATTAAAATTGTCTGCCTTTCACAGCAGGGAAGAGAAGATTATCCCAAATAGTTGCTGTGGGTGCATGCAAAAATCTGTGTGTGGACTCAGCATTAAAGAAGTGACTCTCCTTTGCCATACATCGTTTCTGTTTAGGGACTCTTTCTTCCAATAATGTAATGAAATACAGCTGCTACCTTATATATGTTACGGAAATCACATAGTGCACAGTGCAAAGTGTTTTTAACTCTCTTTGATACTTTTGAGATATGTTTGTTTTTTCTCCTAAGTAGAGTGTACCTTGTCCATCTGCGCAAATTAGAGATGATGATAGGAAAAGGAGAGCTGCGGATAACAGAGACAGGACTTTACGTGATGGAGCTGAAAAATAAGATGCAACATGCTCTCATTTCAACCCGAGTGAAGGAAAATTGCTTATACATACTTCCAGAATAATGATTTAAAAAATGTAGTGTTTTCCCTCTCACTTCTATCTGCTTTCTTTATTTTCTTCAGTTCTGCCTTTAAAGAAAAGGTGTATGAGACCTATAAATGCCACACTTCTGCCATGTCTTATTTCTCTTGTTGCAGCAATACCTATCTGCCCTCTCTCCAGTCTTTGGAAGCTACTAGTGGCCTAAGGCTGGAGACAACATCTTGTTGCAAAAGGGGGCTGTTACAGTGGAGGGATCACAGACTATTTAAGTGGACTCTCCTGCTCCTCTGCCCTCCGCAGGGCCATGCGGTGTCAACAGCGAGTGGCCAGAGCAGAAGACTCGGCTCCAGCCACTGTATGATGTAGCTCAGGCCCTCAGCTCCTGGCTGTGAAGTGCAGGAGTATCCTGCCCTGCCTCCTGTAGGGAAGATGCTGTAGCTGGGAAGGATGACTGCAGACTGATGATTGAACAGCACAGCGATACCAAGGATGTGTTGTGCTGCAGAGAGTGCGATGAAGGTACCTGTGCTTTGTCAGTGTACATGCAATATGGTTACATTTTTGTTTGATATGGTCTCTTCCAGACCACTGCAAATGCACTGCCTTCTTTCATTTCTCCCCCTCAGATGTTGTCCTTGACCTCTGAGCCCAGAGAACTTTCCCTGTTAGGTTTCCTTCCTTCAAATTCCAGATCTGCCTGAGTCTGAAGTCAGGGGCAGGTATTGCGACAGAGCAGCTATGCATCAGTCTGACTGATTCCCCCCCTAGGAGGTGTGGAGCGTTTTTCAGGGCTGGTGGTGGCATTGGTTTGTTCAGCTGGCCAGTTGAATTGAACAAACTGCCTGTTGGACCACCCTGTTTTTCAGACACTGAAATGTAGCGTTGTCAAGTAGAAGACCTATTGGTAAGAGTCTTTCTGAATCTGATCGACTACTGCCTGATGAATGTTGCATAGGTATTACATAGAGATCACTGTTAATTTATGTTTCTACCAATTAATTTCCCTATGTGTTTTCTAATTGACTGAGGTGTGACTGTAAAGTGGATTAACAGAATGATGCCAAATCCCTGTGTACACAGTCTCCTTCCGAATGAAGGTTCTTATTTCATCTATGGTTTAAAACTGAGCCACCTGTGCTGTCTTACTTGATTTAGATTAAAGAGTATGAAATCAGCTTAATTTTCTACTGTTAATAGAATCTTAGAATCGTAGAATTGTTTAGCTTCGAAAAGACCTTTAAGATCAAGTCCAACCGTTAACCTAGCACTGCCAAGTCTACCACTAAACCATGTCCCTAAGCACCACATCTACACATCTTTTAAATACCTCCAGGGATGGTGACTCAACCACTTCCCTGGGCAGCCTGTTCCAATGCTTGACAGCCCTTTCAGTGAAGAAATTTTTCCTAATAGCCAATCTAAACCTCCCCTGGTGCAACTTGAGGCCATTTCCTCTTGTCCTGTCGCTTGTTACTTGGGACAACAGACGGGCACCCACCTCGCTGCAACCTCCTTTCAGGTAGTTGTAGAGAGTGATAAGGTCTCCCGTCAGCCTCCTTTTCTCCAGGCTAAACAACCCCAGTTCCCTCAGCCGCTCCTCAGAAGACTTGTGCTCTAGACCCTTCACCAGCTTCATTGCCCTTCCTTGGATGCGCTCCAGCATCTCAATGTCTTTCTTGTCGTGGGGGGCCCAAAACTGAACACAGTATTCGAGGTGCGGCCTCACCAGTGCCAAGTACAGGGGGACAATCACTTCCCTACTCATGCTGGCCACGCTATTTCTGATACAAGCCAGGATGCTGTTGGCCTTCTTGGCCACCTGGGCACACTGCCGGCTCACATTCAGCTGGCTGTCGACCAACACCCCCAGGTCCTTTTCCGCCAGGCAGCTTTCCAGCCACTCTTCCCCCAGCCTGTAGCGTTGCATGGGGTTGTTGTGACCCAAGTGCAGGACCTGGCACTGAGCCTTGTTGGACCTCACACAGTAGGCCTCAGCCCATCGATCCAGCCTGTCCAGATCCCTCTGTCCAGCCTTCCTACCCTCAAGCAGATCAACACTCCCACCCAACTTGGTGTCGTCTGCAAACTTACTGAGGGTGCACTCAATCCCCTCATCCAGATCATTGATAAAGATACTAAACAGAACTGGCCCCAATACTGAGACCTGGGGAACACCACTTGTGACCGGCCACCAGCTGGATTTAACTCCATTCACCACAGCTCTCTGGGCCCGGCCATCCAGCCAGTTTTTTACCCAGCGAAGAGTACGCCCGTCCAAGCCATGAGCAGCCAGTTTCTCCAGGAGAATGCTGTGGGAAACAGTGTCAAAGGCTTCACTAAAGTCTAGGGAGGCAACATCCACAGCCTTTCCCTCATCCACTAAGCGAGTCATCTTGTCCTAGAAGGAGATCAGGTTAGTCAGGGAGGACCTGCCTTTCATAAACCCATGCTGACTGGGCCTGATCACCTGGTTGTCCCGTACGTGCCGTGTGATGGCACGCAAGATGATCTGCTCCATAACCTTCACCGGCACCGAGGTCAGACTGACAGGCCTGTTGTTCCCCGGATCCTCCTTCCGGCCCTTCTTGTAGAGGGGCGTCACGTTTGCTAACCTCTAGTCAACTGGGACCTCCCCGGTTAGCCAGGACTGCTGATAAAGGATTGAAAGTGGCTTGGTAAGCACTTCCACCAGCTCCCTCAGTACCCGTGGGTGGATCCCATCCGGCCCCATAGACTTGTGTGTGTCTAAGTGGTGTAGCAGGTCGCTAACCATTTCCCCTTGGATTATGGGGGCTTCATTCTGCTCCCCGTCCCAGTGTTCCAGCTCAGGGGGCTGGGTACCCCGAGAACAACTGGTCTTACTATTAAAGACTGAGGCAGAGAAGGCATTAAGTACCTCAGCCTTTTCCTCATCCTTTGTCACTATGTTTCCCCCAGCATCCAATAAAGTATGGAGATTCTCCTCAGCCCTCCTTTTGTTGCTAAAAATATTTATAGAACATTTTAAATTGTCTTTTATGGCAGTAGCCAGATTAAGTTCTAGTTGGGCTTTGGCCCTTCTAATTTTCTCCCTGCATAACCTCACGACATCCTTGTAGTCCTCCTGAGTTGTCTGCCCCTTCTTCCAAAGGTCATAAACTCTCCTTTTTTTTCCTGAGTTCCAGCCAAAGCTCTCCGTGCAGCCAGGCCGGTCTTCTTCCCCGCTTGCTCATCTTTTGGCACATGGGGACGGCCTGCTCCTGCGCCTTTAAGACTTCCTTCTTGAAGAATGTCTAGCCTTCCTGGACTCCTTTGCCCTTCAGGAATGCCTCCCAAGGGACTCGGTCAACCAGTCTCCTAAACAGGCCRAAGTCTGCTCCCCAGAAGTCCGAGGTAGCAGTTCTGCTCACCCCCATCCTTACTTCTCCAAGAATTGAAAACTCTATAATTTTGTGATCACTATGCCCAAGACAGCCTCCAACCGTCACATCACCCACAAGTCCTTCTCTGTTCACAAACAACAGGTCCAGCGGAGCGCCCTCCCTAGTTGGCTTACTCACCAGCTGTGTCAGGAAGTTCTCTTCCACACACTCCGGGAACCTCCTAGACTGTTTCCTCTCTGCTGTGTTGTATTTCCAGCAGACATCTGGCAAGTTGAAGTCCCCCACGAGAACAAGGGCTAGCGATTGTGAGACTTCTCCCAGCTGCTTATAGAATATTTCGTCTGCTTCTTCATCCTGGTTGGGTGGTCTATAACAGACTCCCACCATGATATCTGCCTTGTTGGCCTTCCCCCTGATTCTTACCCATAAACACTCAACCCTATCGTCACCATCATTAAGCTCTAGACAATCAAAACACTCCCTAATGTGAAGGGCTACCCCACCGCCTCTCCTTCCTTGCCTTCTGAAGAGTTTATAGCCATGCATTGCAGCACTCCAGTTGTGCGAGTCATCCCACCATGTTTCTGTGATGGCAACTATATCATAGTTTTCCTGCTGCACAATGGCTTCCAGCTTCTCCTGTTTGTTGCCCATGCTGTGTGCATTGGTGTAGATGCACTTCAGTTGGGCTATTGATCCCGCCACCTTTTTGGGGGGAGAAACCCTAATTCCTACGTGACCGTTCTCAGGCGCTTCCGTGGTTTCTAACACATCCATAACTCTTGTGTCTTTGCTGCCGCATGGATCTCCATCCCCTGCCTCCACTGAGATGGCAGGCCAAAGGACCTCGCTAGCACACCGTCCTTCAAAGATTGGCGTGCCGCCCCCAGGCTTATCTCTAGCGAGTCTGGTTTTATCCCTTTCCCCCTTCAAATCTAGTTTAAAGGTCTTTAAATGAGCCCTGCTAACTCTTGTGCAAAGATCCTTTTCCCCCTTTGAGACGGGTATACCCCGTCTGTCGCCATCAGGCCTGGTGTCGTGTAGACTGACCCATGATCAAAGAACCCAAAATTCTGCCGGTGACACCAGGCTCGAAGCCAGGTATTGATCTGCTGGCTCTTCCTGTTTCTTCCCTCATCATTCCCTCCAACTGGAATGATAGAGGAGAACACTGCTTGTGCTCCTGATCCCTTAACTGGTCGTCCCAAGGCCCTGAAGTCTCTCTTGATTGCCCTCAGACTTCTTGTTGCAACTTCATCATTATTTAAGACTGCTTTGATTTTTGAAGAAGAGAGATAGCCAAAGGGCTTAATGCCATTGAACTGCTGCAAGTTCTCGTCTCTGTCTCTGTCAACCCCTTTAAAATAAGGGTCGTCTTCTCTGCTCCTGCTTCTACCTTCAGTACCTGCTTGGTATTCTCACACTGTTCCTTTGACTGCCTGATGCTCCAGGTGTTCAGAAGTGGATGAATAACAGTGGGGGGAAAAATAATTTTTTTCCTAAAATTTGAGAGTCAAAGTGCAGTTGTCAGTTTTTAAACACAGTGGGGCTTTTTATTGACCTTTTTTCCCGAGTGATTTGGTTTCCTGTTAACGGCGGCGATCTGCAGTGAACTTGGCTGCGTTCTGCCTGTTTTGACAACAAGAGATAAAAACCCCAACTCCCTCTAAGGAAAAGTTCAAAAACTTAAAATAGATTCAGTATAAGCAGTTTGGCTATGAATGAATAAATCTCCCATGCAGTGCTTGGAACTTGTATCTGCCAGACACACAAAAAGTTAATTGTTCTACTAATGAGAGTTACTTCTGTCTCACTCAGCTGGGTCAGTCGGGATCTCAGAGAATTAAGCATGATGACTCTGGGCGCTAAAGCTTCTGCTGGTGTCACTGCTTTTGTAATTCTTGCTCTTACAACCAGCAAAGAGAATGATGACCATTGGGTATTTAATATTCTCTCTCTTTATATACTCTTATTAAAGGTGTGCTCATGGCTTACAGGCTGGATCTGATGTAATCATCACAGCTCCCTGACTTCACTGGAATTAGCCTTCTACACTGGAAGATCTTACCAAGGTTTTAAAATGAAATGCAGTTCTCTTGAGCTAGTTGCGAAGGCTGTTCCTCACCTGCTGGGGCTACAGGCATGTGTCGACTTCAGATAAAATCTGGACAAACACCTGAAAGGGAAAGGCTAAGTTGACAGCAGTGCTACGGAAGGTACAGCACTCTCCTGCGTGGTCTTGTTCAACGCACTTCTTCCTCAAATACTGCTGCCTGTTTTAGCGCCGAGTGAAACACTTCCCTGTCTAATATGTGAGAAAGCAAGCATCAAGTCGTGTGATGGCAGGGCACATCCATGTGTCAGTCATAGCGTGGCAGGAAACCTCCTTTTCATTGCTGAGCTGGTGACATGGGAGAGAGAGAGTGATGCTGAGGCTAGGGAGACTGCACCTCCTGGGAGGTCCTTTGATGGTGGGTCCTTTCCAGGGAGCACAGACTCATCGGTGCTTTGCTAGGAAGGTGTGAATTGCTGCTGCTAGAAGAAGAAAGTGCAAGACAGGGACTGGTGGGCGTCATGAACATAAACCACTCAGAGACTTGACAAGTCTGTTGCAGTTTTGCCAAGATAAAAGGGCTGGTTCCTGGCTCATCCCATGAACCTGTCTTGCCAGTAGCATGGAGTGGGGGAGCCATCCAAGTCTGCTCTGTATTTTTGTGCCCAGTGTCCTGATTGCATCTAGGAAGGATGCAGCATTATTCAAGAGAAGGAAACTAGCATGGCCAAGCGAAAAGAGATCATGGTGTGCTCTAGACAATTACTATTAACAGGAGCTTGCAGGTGCCTCAGTGTGTGTCTGCCCTGGAGTTTAAATATAGCCATTGCTAGCCCAGTGTGTAGGAGTGGGAAGAGACAGATGGACCAGCCTGGCACGCTGGCAAAGGGTGGATGCAGGGCCCATCCTTGAAGCCCTGGCAAACATGGAGAGAGAATGAAGTTTTCCAGTCTGCCCCTGGGGCTGTGGAGGGAAGCATGACTGCAGTGGTTAGAAGAAAGATCTGTCTAGTCAGCATCTTGTCTGACAGCAAGCAATGTCTGGTAGGAGCACAGGAGTGGGACTGACATGACAGCTGCTTCTGCTTTCATGATTTGTCCCAGCTTTCACAATTTGCAGTTCAGGTACTCCCCGAGCCAGGGATGGCTATCTCTGCTGCAAGCTCCTGCTGCATTGCTTCACCAGGTTGCAGAGATGCAAACTTGAGGCAGGCAAGGTCACGCTGCTTTCCTGTAAATGGCAGGCATGTGCAAAGTGTAATGGATAATTCCATGATGTCAACGACCAAAAGCAAACATCTTGCAGGGTGTAATTGGTTTTTCTATAGTGTCAAGAGCTTTTATGTGTTCAGCATAAATATCTTTGCATTGATTGGGAGAAGGAGATAAAAATCGATGATTTACAATGCAGAAGTGCTTAGAACATGACATTAAAATGACTCTGGAAGACTTAGCTCATAGGGGACATAGTAAATACTCAAGAGGTACAGGAAATGAAGAGACTCTTCCCAAGTCCTGAAACCAAGCAATAAATTTAATAGAGTCTGTGTTTCTCTGCCTAATGGATTTTAATACTGACTTTCCTTTTGTAGAATTACTCTGTTTTTCATTGTTTACTTGTGGTTATTTTTTACTTTTTTTTGTTTGGATGTTTAGGACCTGAGGCTAAACGGAGACATTAAGGAAACTCTCTAGCTTGAACAAAATGGGAACCAAATCCTGTTTTGGCTGGCTTTGTACACTAATCAGCAGGAGGGTGTCTTGACCCATGAGTGCTGAGGAGCACAGATAATCATAGAAAATAAAGCTGGAAAGGACCACAGGTCCATTTCCCTTGCCCCASATCCAGATGAACTGTATCTAACTCACTCCTGACAGGTTTTCTTGCTGCAGTTTAAGCATCGTATCTAATAGATACAGAGATCAGATAATCCCCCTTCTATCCGTAGTGATTTTTTATTCCCCCCCTCCTCTTTTCAGCCCTAATGGTCCCCCTTTCTTTATATATCTCCTTGCATGTCATGTTTTCCACAACTTTTCTTTTTTGTATTTTTTAAACGGGCATCTAAATTGTCCTTTTCTTTACCCCCAGTATGCTACCAGACACAGTATGCAGCAGTACTGAGAAAAGAAGAAGAACTGCTTCTCGTGCCTCATACAAGGATGGTTACAGCTCCATACTGCCAAAGGCAAAGGCAACCAACCATATGGGATGCCCCCATGTAAAATTTCACCTCAGTAGAAGAGCAAGAATGTGCAGCCCAGTGGTGTCAGCTGGACATGGCCCTGGTGTCTCTTGGCTGTAAGTGCACTGTAGTTGTAGGGTACTCTTTACAGATGAAAGGGCTAGATCCCAGAGAAGGTTACAGGCTTTTCTGTGTCTCTCCTGCAAACTAATCCTTGGCAAGATTAATTAGCTGTGCATTTCTGCCAGGGCTAGACTGTCTCCACAACTTGTGCAAACTAGCTTGAAGCCAGCTGAAATCTCTGCTGGATCATCTAATGCAATGCCATGTACGAAGCAGACAGACAGCAAGCTAATCTCTTGATCCTCTTTTGCAGAGATCGTTCCATGTCAGGCCAGGCGTGCCTTGCTAGAGCTCTGCCGCAGCTGAAGGCTTTTGCTGAGAAGAGCGTTTGATTCCCAGTACTGCCCCAAGACTAACGTGTTCACTTTACACAAGAGTTTCCCAAACTTTTTGCAAGTATGATCATCTGGGTTTTTTTGGTGATCCTTTCACTTCCACCTTCTTTTCATATGAGAGAGTTTGATTCCTCTAGGGCTGGAGAATGAGACACAATTGTAATGGTTTTTGCTGGAAGTATTATATACTATTTTTATATTAATCAGGAAAATCCTAACTGCCTTTCATTGCTGGCAGCAACTTGTGTGATGAGCTGTTCCCTGGAGAGGATAAACGCTCTGAGTTTCCTGAGGACTTGCAACCCCTTGTCTGAGAATCTCAACTTGAGTTTGGGCTTTAAAATAGAAAAAAATTGACAACTTAGGAATGAAGGATCCCAGATTTGACTGGTGCAGAAGCCCATGTGGTGAAGTATCTGAAAGTCAGATGTTGTGTGCTTGCATTTATGTGAGGGGTACAAAGCAGAATGTCCCTAAAGTACTCTGCTGGCATTGTGCATCAATATTAGCAAAAGACAGCATAAAGCTCTACTCTGTTCTTGAAATATCTGTAAGTAACAAGGGCAGGAAATCATCTGAAGGGAATTGTCAATGATATTTTCAAGAATTTGCTCTATGATTGCATGCAGCTACCTGCAGACACAAGGTAAAACGTCACCTAGATGTAGTGTCTCTTTCTGTCTTCTTCAAACCTATACTGGGGGAGGAAAAACTGTTTGCTCAGGACTTTCTGCCTCTTTACCGCACTGGTCTAGTTTGACTTTGGCTGCCTGCTTTAATTGCTGTTTAATGAAAAAGCTGTAAAAAGCCTGTGGAACAACCAATAAATCAGTAATATATATGGAAAAACAAAAAAGCGTGTGCGTTCCCAAAGTGACATGAGAACAACAGGGGATGTGATCTTCTGAGGTCTTCTGACCTTTTTTCCCCAAAAGCTCTGAGGGAGCTCCTGTTTTTCCACCTCTTTGTTGTTAGAACAGATGATTTGTGTCTCACCATCTCCCCAGCCATGAGCTGCCTTTGAATCCAGTCCAGCCCAGCTCCTCTGCCAGGCAGACTGGTGTGGGTGGTGCTGACTGTACACTTTATCTAGCACTGCCAGTAAACTGCTGCCCTAGGGTGAGGCCAGGAATACTTTTATTGTTAAGTTTTTAAGGAACGAGTCAAGGCTACTGCTGAACTGAGGACAGAAACATGCTGTGAGCTGAAATAATTAACACTGCTTTGATCACAGAAATATGGATTGCTTTGTGTATGGCTGTATAAGTATTACAGAGTTACAGGGAAGAGTGAAAGGTGTTAATGATACCTCTTCATTAACCTAATCCTTCAGATTGGCATTTTGGGTATTAGCTCCTGTTTTCTGTCCCTGCCGCCAATGTTGGTGTGTGGTCTGTGTTTTACCCCTTCCCCATTGTGCCTGCAAGCTTTCTTGCACGCAGGCAGAGGAAGGTGCTGTACGGGCACTCCACATAGCACCCTGAACTGTGGTGTCTCAGTCTTGGTTGACATCTTGAAAGTGCTGATGCAATGCAAGTTATCATTTTATCAAAATTGGGTTTATTAAAGTATTCACATTCATTTGTCACAGAACTCCAGAAAAATGAAGCGAGTCTGTCCGTGAGAAGGCAGGCTGCCTCCTCTGTGCCTGCAAGGGACCCTGGCTTTTTGGCTGCCTGTTTCTCATCGAGGGCTGCCTGTACTGTTGTGGGAGCTCTGGTTTCTGGATTACTCCTGCAGACAGGATGACTGGATTAGCTGTGTTGACTTGTTTATACCTGCAAAACCATGAAAGATGCAAGGTTGCCTTCTATTTGGTTCTTTGGCAAAAAGCAATTCTGAACAAAGAGTTGATGATGCCTTTTGTTAAGTGATTAAATCTATTTTCCTCCCTCCTTAGTGCTGCTTCTCTTCCCGTGCCTTTCCCATTGCTCTCCCTACCTTGTGGTTTGATGAAGAGTGATGCTGGATCACTGGGTGGAATAAATTTATGACAGTTTGAAGCACAGTTTAGGTGGTCCGACCATGTGGTTGCCACTGGTGAAGTAGAATCAGGCAATAGTGACCTTGTGCTGGATGAGCATCTGGCATGCCATGTGTTATCACAGCCTGCTCTGTCTAGCCGTTGCTTGTTTTACACTTGGATTGCCAAATGCCAGCCCAGCTCATGAATATCTGTGCTGAGTCCACATGTTAATTATCATGACAAGGGATGATCATACAAGACCATGGAGGAGATGGGTTGCAGGTGTCATCTGAAAGCAGCCAAACCCCATGTTCTCTCTACTCCTGTCGCAGCCAGTTCAAGACTGGGAAGGTGATGGCTGTGCACACAGCTGGAAGGTCATATTGACTATTAGGAAAGCTGTAGATGCGTGATGCTGCTGAGGGATGAGCAGATACCTTCTGCCCACCGTCCAGGCACAGATCCTCAGCAGGAGGAGTGGTGTGGACTCTGCAGTGCTCCCGGCTGTGGCAGGCTGCTCTGGGAAGGTGCAGGCCTGCTGACCCTTGTGCAGGGCCTGCTGACGTTAGCGGAGTTGCTGTATGTGCCACCATTTCCCCTTGGCAAGCCTGCCTGTGTTGTGCTGCCCTGGCCTGGGGAACAATTCATGCCTGATCTGACCAGTAATCTGGCGTGTCGCTGCTGCAGCAGCTGCTGGGTGCCACATTGGGGAAATGTGCTTTTTGCTCTCTGGAGGGGAGCGAGAGGGGACATACTGGTTCCCCCTCTTCTGCCCCTCAAGGGAGCTGGAAGGCCCATTCCTGGTGGATGCTTTGGCTGTTTTATGGAGCAGTGTGTGCATTGGGTTGGCTTGTGTGTATTTGATTTACTCTGAAGAGAAGAAGAAATCCTTCTTTATCCTGTACACCATTTTTATTCTTGCCTGGCTGTCATCATCTGCTGCTTGCTCCTCCCGTCTTTTGCAAGCTGTGGGTGGCCAGGCTGGGACAAACCACAAGCCCCATAGTGCTTTCCCTTCTCCCTCTCTTGCATGCCCTTTTAAGAGCCCTGGAGAGGGAGAATCATGGTGTGAGCACCCAGCAGTGACTGAGAACATCTGTTCAAGCCAAAGAATAAGCAGAAGTAGTAATTTTTGCAAAGCTGCTGAAGGTTTAGGAGAATGGGAGTGACAGATGAGGACCTTGCTGTCCAAGTCCTAGTGGTGGACTGTGTGTGGTGGCATGCATTGGGGCGTCCTGCTGCTGGGTGTTGCTGCCCCAGGCAGGGCAGCCCCAGCAGCCGCAGGCAGGCCAGGCAGTGTTCCGTGTCAGGGCAGCTCTCCTGGCAGTCTTTGCAGACCTGTCGGTGGGAAAGGGGGGGAGGCAAGCGGAACCAGTGTCTGCCCTGGTTGCCTGCCAGCACCTGCCAAGGGCAGAGGCAGCACAGATACTTCTGGTCGAGGGCATCTGCCTTGGAAGGGCACAGAGATCCTGTGCAGGGAGTCAGCATCCACTGAGCCCGTCTGGAAGGTTTGGCTGCAGGAAGTGAGGTTAGCAGAAGCAGAAGTTTCTACAGCATGCCTACCAAGTGGCGGCTCAAGTTGGCCCAGGATGCTGGAAACCACTTTTTAGCCTGGGCACATCTCCATCTACATCCAATCTGTGCAGCAACCAGCCATGCTAAAGAGCAGGGATGTGACTCTCCCTGGGCCTGTCTTGTAGAAGGTAAAGCACCATATGGAAGCTGATGGCTCAACCTGACTGTGAAAGGTATCTAAAGAGAGAGAGGAAACACAGAGCCCACACCTTTAAAGATAAGGAAGGGTGTGTGGGTGCCATTTCCTCAGCAACTGAAGCTGTTGCAGTGTCTGATCTATCTGTGGTTTCATTCTCTCTTCAATAGCACTTCTGCTAAGGGGACAGTTGGGAAGAACTTTTGCTCCATAATAAACTTGCAGGGGAGATCAGATTTGAGATCAGAATGTGATTTTTCTTGTTTAGTTCATATTTTCTCAGAAAAGTGCTGATTTTTTCAGATTTGATATTTTTGGTTTTGTCCATGAGATTTCTGCTTTGAACTCTGATGACAGTGCATTCCTGATATATCCTTGGCTTTTTTTTTTTTAATTTTCATCACTCTCTCTTCTTTCCTGCCTATTGTTTTATTGTAATCCCCCCTCCTATTTCATGTCCCCTCCTTCTTTTCTCAGAAGTTAAGCACTGGAATTTTTCACTGCTGAACCCAAGCGTTATTTCTGCTACAGTGCCTTTTTTTAATACCCTGGTAGTTGCTTAGTCCCAGATTTCTAGACATCTGTCTCATTTGCAGCACCTAAATTTGATGCTCTTTAGACTCAGCTTCCTA
The DNA here is from genome assembly GCA_035582835.1 of Phoebastria nigripes. Classification (NCBI taxonomy): domain Eukaryota; kingdom Metazoa; phylum Chordata; class Aves; order Procellariiformes; family Diomedeidae; genus Phoebastria; species Phoebastria nigripes. Next base: position 2,453,246 of record JAYKAV010002899.1, on the reverse strand, counting down.
ACGTAGAAAGTTTTCTGCAGGCAGAAACCCATGGAAAGTATGGGCACTTAGCACTTATGAAAATTGAGTACCTTGTGTCTCAAGATGGACAGACAGAAATTAAAGTGCTTTTAAGTCTGGAGAACTTTTGGAAAATGTTTCCTCCCTCCCTAGCTATCTTTTTATGATTTGCAAGATTGGGGTAATTCTACTATGGAAGGTAGCTGTGAACATAAAGAATAGGTGGTCATTTTTTGTACTCTTGCAATTCAGAATGACAATCCACATCATTAAAACTCAGTGCATGTGTACTTGATATTAAACAAATTGGATAGCTCTGAGATTGCTTATTTCTTCCAGAGATACAAGGATGAATTGAACCAAAGCAGTTTGCAGCCCCGTGTGTTTCAGTTCAAGGCTGCTAATGACGCATCCTAGAAAAACAGAGCATCAGCAAGTCCTTTGTACTTTGCTAATATTTTTCCTGCAGTAACATGAGAGCAATTACAGCTTGGAAGGATGGGAGCTGGAAGGCTGGAGGAGATGAAAAAATTCAAAGAGAAAAATGGGATTTCATGAGGTGAAGGCAGGGGGTGTATGTGGGTGGGTGAGGGAGCAAGCATCTGTAAATAGTTGGCACTGACAGCTGCTTTTGAAATATATAGGAATTTGGAAAGAGAGAGGTAGAACAGCTGCAAGTGTGTGTATGTTTTATGGAAAGAGGAGAGCAATGTGCAGCTTGTGAGGGAAAGAGCAAAAGAGCAGAGCTAGGCAGGAATCCATGGAAGGAGTGAGAGAAAGTGAAGCAAAAACAGCGTGAAGGTGGGGAAGAGAGAGATTAATTCAAAGAGATTTTCAGGAATGGGTATAAACTATAGTGCAGCTAATGTAACATTCACTGTCTTCCTAGTGACCGCCAGGGAGGGGAAAATTGCTGTTGCTGCCTGCCTGCTGTTCCAGCCTGTCCTCCCTCCACCTATTTTATCTTTTGATTTATAGTAATAAGAAATTGGCCTTCCTAAGAGCAGGTCATGGGACTCGGCTGAGGGATTAAAACCGAGTCTCTGACCTCTGAGCGTATTGTAATGCTTGTGAGCCATTGACTCATCCTCTGTATTGGCAGGTTGATGGATTCCTAACTAGGTTGTTAGTGGCATCTCAGTGCTGCTGCCCGAGATACGCCTTTTGTGTTTAAACTCTGACTTGGAGAAACAAGTTCATTTCAGGCTCTTTGTGTTTCTCTCCTCCTCCTTTTCTCAGCTTTTACTTCTTTAAATGTAGACTTCTTTTGACAGATCATCTCCATGGTAACTAACAGGACTGGGCTGCCTACAGAAATTGTAGTAATAAAGTGGTTGGTTTTTACACATGATGAAAAGATGATGAAGCACAATGATAGGTGATAAAGACACAGGTAATTGCTCTAGAATAATATTGCTGCCAAGAAGATGACTGAACTCCCACACAGAAGATGAACAGATGGTGTATTTATTGAAATTCATAGGCTGCGAGAAGAAAAATGTAATTGATGGCTGTGTAGGTTTTGTTTCAGTTTACTATATACTGAGCAGCGCCAGGAGAGCAGTGTGCCTGCAGATGGAGCCCGTATGCAGAGCCACCGTATTTTCTCACTGGAGAACTGGCTTTTCGCTTGAGATCAGAATTCCGATCAGAGCCATAAAAGCAGCAGAACCGCTAATTGCTCTGATGCATTTTGCTGTTTTAGATCTGTCACATAGCCCTGTTTTATTTTAGAAAGGGTGTAACACTTCTGTAAGAACAGTGGTGGTAAGTTATACTAGCATACCGGGAACGTCAAAGTAGAAAGTGGAAAAGCAAATACTTGCAAAACTTGTGCTCTGTACAGGTTTTCCAACACCAGGTGCATGTTTGTGTTAGTAAATGGCAGCTGTGGCTTGTTTGCTAACCTTGTTGCTGGAGAATCTCTTCTGGTAGGGCAGTCTGTTGTGCAGAATCCACGGGAAGGCAAAGGCAGGGTGTCTTCCTCTGGTTGCTCTCCCTGCCTTTTCAAGTATAAGATAAAACTGGTCAATTTGATGTTGAGGCTCTTGTGAAAATGTTGTCTGCCTGTGTATGGCAGTGCTATGGATCTGGTTTGAATGGCTACATTGCTGCTTTGTGGTGTGGTGCAGTGCTCCTAAGCGTGGAGTGCTGTGGCATCCCCTGCCACAGGGCTCGGTGCGTTCAGGTTCCCAAAAAGATTACTTCAGTGCTGCCAGAAGAACATAAATGTCCGCAGGAATCATTGTCTGAAAGGTCTTTCTCTGAGAGGTGTAAATAACCCTACTTATGACAAGGAGCACCAGCTTTGGAGCATGAAGATTTTTTCCCCATGTGTAACAAATGCTAACTGTTGGGAGAAATACTGTTGGGAGGAACTGGTTGAGCTAAAGTGCTGGTGGCAGACTGCTGCCTTCCCTGGGGTGCTCGCAGCTCCTCTGTTCTCAGCAGCTTTAGCACCCCTGTTGTGCCTCTGCTAACTCCCATAGCACCATGATTTATTGGTGATAATGTCTGGGTGCTGTTTACTATATCATTTGATTCTCTCTTCCTGTACAGTCTGGTGCTACTTTATTGATTGTATAACTCATTTTCTCATCAAGTTCGGTAAGGAAACCACTTCCCACTTGGGTTTACATCCAGCTGCACCTACTCACATATTGACTACATTTGTAGGACTTGCATGCAAGGGGCTTTGAGAAGGTATATAAATAAAAGAAGAAACAGGTTCTTTGTCTTACAATGGTAGTGTCAATGAGAATGAAAATAAATGTGTAGGTAGTATGGAAGAGACTCTCTCTCCAGGACATTTTGCCCTAGGGAAGAAACTAAAAGTTGTGGGTTCATCACTTGACAGTGTTTGTGTCAAATTCACTGTTCTTTTTATTTCTTCCCTCCAGATTGGCAGGGCCCCCACATCTTCTGTGGCACCTGAAAAATCTGATTTGCATGCAAATTGCTCCCGTTTAGGTTAAAACATCGCTGTCATTCTTTTTTCAAACTTCTTTCCTTTTTCCTGCAGAAAAGGAGGGGGAGAAAAAGTTACTTAAGTGATATACCTTCTCCATACAAGATTAAACAGAATTGCTCTGGCAGTGGGAAGACATGCTTTTTTGAGACCTGTCAGCCAGCCAACACGTGGAGCGTTAAGTTAGAGATGCCAGAGAGATGTACTATGTTAATAAAAGAGAGAACAGGAAAGGAAAGGAAGAGCGTGAATCTGAGCACTGAAAGGAGACTGGCCTACCAGCTATATTTGAGCAGTTACTTGAGTGCATGAAGCATGATTGGAGTCATATTAACCCAGCTTGGTGACTGTCATTGTGGTGGTTGGTTCCTAAYGAGTCTCCTGATTTATTTTCAGCACGAGCCATTCCCATTGCTAGATCCAGGCACCTGAGAGGCCCTGCAGACCTTGTCGGGGGAGCTGTCAGGGTCTGAGGGACCTAGGCAGCCTGGTGGGGTTGTCTGGAGAAGACGGTACAGGGCATCCTTCAAAGGATGAGCCTTGCTTGAGATAAAGGGCTGGATGTGTTAGCTTGAACACAGATTTGTCAGGTGCTTGGTGGCCTGGGTGCTGCCAGCTTCTCTCTGTCAGGCTGGCTTTGTTTGCTGCCCAGCTGCTGGCCTCTCTTCTTTTTCCCCCCCCATTCTTGCTCTGCCCTTCACCACTAATTGAGTGTTTCAGGCAAAGCTGGTCAAAACATTTTTACTGAAAACTTATTTTCCTGGCAGCTGGGCTTGGCAGCATCAAAGAAAAAGGTAAATAAAAAGATACTGTCATTTTTCTGGGAGAAATTCTCATTTTCAAAGTTGGAAGCTGAACTGTTTTGTCACTCAGTTGGGGGAGGACCTTTCCTGTTGCTTTTTCCTTTTCTACTTCACCTTCTCTCCCTTCTTCCTTCCATCTCCGTTCCCCCTCCCCATCTCTTTTTTTCCCTGCTTGGCTGTGTAAAAACTGCGAGAAAGGTCAAGGAAGTCTAAGCTGATGTGAAGATTTCCTTTCCAAGTTGAGTGTTTCTAATTCAAAAAATAATTGGATGTTTTTCAATCTCCCTTCCCCCAAAAAAAGTAATGGTTATTCTTGGACTGGTTTCTGCCTYGGATAGGCCTAGGCTTCTCTGGTTTCTTTGCCCATCAGGGCAGAGCTGGGCTGGTGCTCTGTGCAATGGTTCCCAGACCGCTCCATCAGGCAGCAAAGCCCATCCGTGGAACTATCAGTGTCTCTTGAGTATCCCACTGATTACATGCACATGGCTGAGGCTGAAAGGAGGATGCTGTTTTGCCATTGCTGGGATGGCGTCACCTGGCCAAGAGAACTACCGCTTGCAAGTGTTAATCCTTGTGGTAGAGGAGACCCCAGGCTGGAGGAGATCGTGGCCTTGTAGAGGATTCATTACCAGAGTGGTGACCTTTCCCTGTGCTGCTTGGCGTGAATTGAGAGCACCTTAGTAAAATGAGCATGAATAAAGATAAGGCTCCAGATTAATGCCTAGCTCTAGTTTAGGGGAGAGCTTGGATTATGCAGTATCTGTGATACTTTTGTACAGTTGAGTTGCAGGACCAGGGGACTGGTATTGACTGATGTATACGTAGCACACCAGTTGGGCTGGCGTGGTACGCTGTTAGTTGGTGGGTGATTAGCAGTGTGACTAGTTTTCAGATACCATTTCTGCTGGGACTGCTGCCCCTGAGCTTAAAGCAAATGATCAGAAAGGTTTATTTGACAGGTAAAGCTACTGGAGCAGGTTATTTGTTTGATCTACTGAGTGAAAGCTGCAAACCAACTGGTTAATTTTTCATCTTTTGTTAACAGCTTGCAATCTTACGGGTTCAGATTATTTTTAAATTTAAAAATAATTTAAAAAGTTAAACAAAAAAGCAATCTATGGTGCACTGCCAGAAGAACAGTTGTGCTCTGTCAAAGCAAAGATCCCTGATGCTGGCTGGTAGCAAGTACCTGGGGAGAATGTTTAACAACAGAGTTTGGCTATGTGTTCCCAGCTTCTGACCATCAGCAGTTCGGGGACTTTCTAACCCAGAGGTTTCAGTATGGCTTTTATGTTTGATAGCCCGTGGTGAACCCATACTCCATTTATCTGTTTGCTTTTTGAACCCATTTATGCTTCCAGACCCTGCAACGTCCTGCAGCAGTGAGTTCCATAGTCCTGTGTTGCATTAAACATTATTTCTGTGCATTGTGTTTTGTACCTGATACCTACTCATTTTGTTGTGTGCCCTCTAGTTGTTTTCTAGAAAGGAGTAGTTACAATTCATTCCTTATTTGCCACCTCCATACCACTTACCATTTTATTACCCCTCCATCCCTGCCCTGAGCCCATAATTACCTCTTTCTCTATCTGAAAAAGACAAGTTTTTTTCCTTGAGTAGAAGCCATCTCAGACCCCTCATTATCCAAGTTGCCTGTCTCAGTGTGGCTCTATTATAACCTTTTTAAGACTTCTGCACTGTAGTGAAGAAAGGGGGTGCAGTACGGATTTGTAGTGGCAATACTGGTTTTGTGGTCTTACTCACTAGTTTTCATAATATTTATTTGCCTTGTTACTGAACACTGAGCTATTTTCAAAGAACTATTTGGACAGTCACCGAGATCCCTTTTCTGAGTGAAAATAGCTGAATTATGTCCTTCAGCTTCTCTGCAGGTAACAGTGGTGCAAAATTTGGCTTTCCTACTCTARGCCTATCATCATGAGTGTTCCTTGTACACCTTCATCATCTCTGACCCCACCAACTCTCAGGAAGGCGTCCTATTTCTGCAACACTTGAAAAAGAGTTGTAATTAAATTTTTATGCTGTTAGGAAGTTGCTTACCACAGTTGTTTTTTGGTCTACCCTCCTATGATTCCGCATTTAACTTGCCAGAAGTTCGCAATCTTTTTTCCTTTTCCTCCTCTGAACATGATATTCACATTCTGAAGGATATTCTTTTTCCCATTTTTGTCTTTACTGCCAGTAATTGCCTTAATCTGCTGTTCAACCCCAAACAACAAATTGATTTTCTTGGTCCTTTTAAAGTATTTTGAATTGATGATATAAATATCCTGATGCTTTCCTATAGTACCTATGCATGGTCTCCTGGAAGTATTTCCACCTTTCCAGCTATTTCTTTTTACTGCTACACTGATTTTTATGTAGTTCTCCTTTTTCAAATCCAAGTTTATTGCTTAGATTTTTGTGGGCTTTTTTTTTCTCCTGTAGAGTGTTGAAGAATAGCCGTTCTTATGTGTCACTGGGGACTAGCTGCTTTTCTATTACAGGTTTTTAACTAGTTATTTATAATGTCTAAAAATACAGTGTTTTCATCACCCTGTCAAGATAGTTTCCCAGTCTGCGTGGGGTAACTGTAGTCTCAAATTATTCCTGTTTTCTGTCTACATACCCAGTCTCCTGTAGGCCTGTGGACAGTGTCACAATCTGGTTGGTTTTAAACTAATCTTAATCCGTGCTTTTTTAACACGTCACACCATTTCCCCACTGGCCTCGCTTGCTCTGATGTTCTGCTTCTCGTATTCGGGGAGTTACAGCTTCCCACTGGGTTTTGTCTTCCCTTCAGCCTTATCTTGCTGTGTCCCCTTATGTGAGTCCCTCCTCTCCCGCACCACCACGGGGCTTGCCTGTTGAGAGGTGTGACCGCCTGGGGACTGTGGTGGATGCAGCCCGTGTCTCTGCACTCCTTGGCACAGCGCTTTTTGTCTCTGAAGATGGGGAATTGCCTGATCTTGTAAGCAAGCTGTCCTTTATTGTAGGAAACTACACTGCGCTGTTGTGTAAACTTGGAGTTTACCTTGAGTACTGTGTGCAGTTTTGGCCCCCTCATTTCCAAAAGGATATAGCAGAACTGGAAGAGGTCCCATATAGGCGGCTAGGTCAACAGTGTGGACATTTCTGGTACTGGGCATGACTGATTGACAAAGACTCATAAACCAGGAAAAGAGATTAACCTTGGGGGATCATCAGATATACAGACTTACATGAGTAGTAATGGAGAGGTGGGCAGGGAATGCTTGTTCACTGCCTCACAAGGCCAGAGGGGTTATCAAAGGGAGCTGGCTTCAGGAGGAACAGAAGGAGCTGGACCTTCATGCAGTAGGTGGTAGATCTGCAGAGATCTCTTCTGAACGGTGTGTTGGGTACAAAAAGTTTACCTGGGTTCAATGTGAGGCTGGTTAAGTACCTGGAAGAAAACAAGCCATGTCAGGCTCAAAAAATCCTTAGAAGTGAACATGGTTGGAGGTGGGAAGGCTACTCAGGAGAAGGCACATGTGGGTGTCCCGCTCTTGCTCTTTCCTCGGCATCCACTTACGGCTGTGGTTGGAGAGCAGGCTGCTCAGGGGAGAGGGGTCCTTGCAGCGAAGAAAGGCTGCTGGTATGTTCTTATTTTGTGCTGAAGCTTTTGCCATAGGTTTTGATTTACATCTCTGATCTCCACCAGACCTACACCTAATTGAGTAGATTGACCCTGGCTCTTACACAGCAGGCAATTAATCAATGACTAATCAGCTCTCTCAATGGCTGTCACCTTGCAGAAAGGCTGGGAATCACTTACATGCTACCTCCGCAAACCAGTTTTATGCTGAGATTTATAACCAGTTAATTCTATCGAATTCTGTGGATTTACTGTAAACTTTATTATAAGCTCTGAAACATAATAAAAGTTACTTTACTTAGCTACCCTAAGAAGGAATTTAAAAACTAAGTTCTGTAGATGCTTTAACTAATTACACTYAGTAGTTTTACCACACTATTAAAATTTAGCTGAAATCTGTCTTCTCTCTGTGAAATTAAATACCTTGAAAACTGGCTGGCTGAGCAATAGAGTCTAAACTTATTCTTTGCGGTTTAAAAGTAGTTTTATTCAACGGTCTTAATTTTCATATAAATCACTTCGTAAGTTAACGTTTGACACTGCTGAAATCTAGAACTTGACTTTTGAGCTAAGGTTCTCATTTACCAAGCTGCAGTAGCTAATAATCACTCAGTGATGTTAACTGCTATCTATTAGGAGTTTTAAATTGAAGATGCACTGTGAAATAAAATAAAATTAAACAAAGCAGAATAAATGTGTACAAACACTTAATCTTCCCACACAGCCAAACTCGTTTATGTTAGTGCGGTCTGTGCCAGGGCTGAAGCAAAGGGCAGCGAAGGGATCCGGTTGGAACCTGTGGCACTGTCCCGAGGGGAGCAAGCCACTGCTGACATCCTTGTCTAGAATGACATGAGGATTGATGTTTTTTTTTTTTCTTTTTTTCAACCAGGCCTATGTACAAGCTCCCGGGTGGTCCTCTGAGCCCCCTTCTAACTTCATTTTTCTGCAGGAAGGGGGTAAGCAGACTGTACTTTGCTTGTTTTGTTGATGCTGAGTTTTGCTATGACGCTCCAGAAAATCACATCTATTCCCTTTCTGGTAACAAATGTTCAAATCTCCAATTTACCAGAGTTAATACACTTAATTAAATAAACTAAATTACCATGGGCAATTATGTAGGCTGTCTCTTAATGTACCACAACTTTCTTTTGGTTCATCTTCTCACCACCCTGAACCCTGGAGGTCCTCCACTGACTTTTTCTATTGCTTTCCACAACTGACTGACAAGTGGAGCCCAGACACACTCATCTCTGCAATGTTGTTTATGGTCCTTGGTGCCTGTATTATAGAAGCTGCCTGCTTCGCTTGGCTTTCTCTTAATGATTTTTGTGTCCTTTTTGTCACTTTATGACCTAAAGCATGTTGCTGTCACTGAAAGCACAATCTTTTTTTGCCCTCCAGTCAAATCCCGGGCTGGACTACCCTTGCAACCGTGTCTTTACTGATGGCAAATCACCCCTGTACGTTTTGCCTGCACTGTTAGTCTCGTGGCCATCTTTTCACTGTTTGATTTTCTTTTCATTGCTGGTAGATAACTATATTGCATTCAAGTGGAGTTGCACAGACTCTGGAAGCATAGTTGATCTGATTAAAGTGTGGATTCCCTGCGTGTTCTGGGGCACAGGCATTCCCCAATGCATTTGAGTTTCTCTTCAGAGTTACTGAAAGTTTTTGAGGGCTACTGTTTTGATATCCATTGTTAAAGTATTCAGTTTTTCCCCCTTCCTATCTACATTCAGACAAATCTTTGTTTCAGAGCATGGCTGGAGCTGGGCTGGGTTGGCAGCACGGCCCTGGCGTCCTCCTTTCCCCTGCTTGTGGTGGTGTGCTCCAGGCAGATCCCTGGCTGACATTCACGTGCGCTGAGCATGGACAGATGACAGTGCTTGTGCGTGTCAGGTACTGTGAAGGTTTTGTGATAACATTCCTGGTGTTTTGGGCTCCTTATTGGCCACCTGCATTTGCTCATGCATCTCCAAATGGTTTTACTGTGTATCACGAGCAGCTGGTCCCTTTCCTTCAGTCTGATACTGCTGCTTATCAGCGTTGCTGGGATTAGATTGTAGTGTTTGTACGTGGCAAATGTTTGAATTARCTAAAGCCGCTCTGGAGGCATCTTCCTCATATTTGGCAGTGTTCTCAATCAGAGCACATGTTGCTGTTCGCTGTTTTTTTTTTTTTCTTCCTGGGGTATTTGGTTCTGTCTCCCTCATCTCTGTCAAGATAGCTGTTAGGGTGGGTATTTTCCTCTCTGCCTCTCATATCACTCTCCATGGTAGAGTGGTTGCTATTGCCTGTATTCCAGGTCTGTTTGTCTCGTCTGGCCAGCTAGATTGCTTTAGCCTATGTGCTGACTTGGTTTTTACGTTCTTGTTTTGGTTCCTTCCTTGGACAGAGCCATTGCCTGCGACTCTCTGCTTGCATTTTTGGAGATTTAGATTTGCTCTTCTCCATAGTCTTGCTTGCAAGCTGGACTTGTGTAATGCACAAGCTCTCTATTTAGTTTGATGTTTCCAAACTAGTATGTGGACTCAGTTGCAAGGTGAAGAACGCTGATCATCTGTTTCTTGATTTCTGATCAAAACCTGTCATTTTTCTGAGGAATTCCAGCCTCCCTTCATCTCATCTGCAATTGTAATGGTTTTGGTTGTATTTCTGGCAACAGTGTCTTTCAATTCTGGAACATTATTTTAAAAAAAAAAACACCCACCTTTAATTAGAAAAAGAAAATCCTTGCCACTGATTTTCAGGTCTCTAAATAGACTTGAACCACCCTTGTGTACATAGACTTTTTCTTTGGAAATCCACCTCTTGTGGAGTTTGAGTTGGCCTGTCTGCTTGCTTTGTTTCTAGGAGTTGATTTGCCTGCCAGCTTGTCTTTGCTGGGCATCCCACTAGACTGAGTGCTGTCCAGGCTTTCCTTCCTCCCACCTTCACTGTCACGGTAGAAGAAATCTGGGTTGCAACACAGACCAGAGACCCTGGGGTTCCTCTGAAACTTCTGCAAATTTCTGTGAACTGGACCGCTCAGATCCACTTCAGATACTATTAGTGGGAAACTTTTTTACTGGAATAAGTGAGCCCCGGGGTCCAAGCTTGCGGTAGAAGTCAGGATTGGATCCGAAAACCCATCTGTGAAGTGTGCAGGTATACAGGATTGTAGCAAGCCCGGCTGTCAAGCACATACTGGAACAGCCACAGGGAAACTGTTTGATCAAATTACTGCTGACTTAATAATCTAAACAGACACCATTTCTCTCTTTGCATACTTCGGCAAACCAAGTCAGATTTCTCTGCTACAGGCTTAGTGGGCACATGTATTTTGTTGATATTTTGGAGTATAGGTGAAGCTAACCTTTTTGTTTGCGGGTAATGGCTTACAGTCTCATTTCAGTTAGTTTTTAAGTGTGGTTTCAGGTAAACAACGCCATGCATTTGGTTTGTGCCACTTCATAGAAATTTTTGTGAGGAAGTGCTGTGGAGTCCCGACGTGTTTAATTGAAACAGTGCTTCTGCTGAGACAGTTTCCTCCTCTTTAGTTCTGGACCTTGTCATCTATACCTGTTAGCAAACAGCAGGTGAATATGACTTACGCAGAAATGTGTTGTGTAAATATTTCTGACTTTACACTTATCTAGCACAGGCATCTTCCTTCCAGCATAGTCTACTGCTGTACTCTGTTAGCCCAGAGGAATGGAGTACCGGGCAGATGCTGGGCGAGTTCAGCGAGACGTGCCAGAGATGTTTCACTTGTATATTCATACCTGGGTAAGAGGAGTGAGAAGTGCTCTGACCTGAAGTCTGTTTCATAAGGTTTTCCAGTTTTGGGGCTCTTGACTCAGAGGCCTGACTCTGTTGTACGCAGTTCTGTCTTTTGTCTTGTATTTCAAAGGAACTAAAATGACAGTGGTGCGTGTTAAATACTGGTGGAGTGTTGTGGCAGGTATCCCATGGCTGCTGCTCTGCGAAGGAAAGAAATCAGCCACACCACTGTAAAGCCTCTTTTTCTTGGTTGATCTCTCGCCTGGGCCTGGGGCGCTCACACTGTCAGGGTCCCCGTGAGTCCTCCGCTCTCCAGCAAGGCATGCGGAGACGTGGGGCCTGGGGATGGGTGAGGGGCTGTGAGGGCAGCTGGGGCAGCCAGCGGCAGGAGCGGGGCTCTCGGGAGCCTTCTGGAGTCCTGGGGTACCCCCTGGCTCCCTCCTCCTCCCAGGATTTGCAAAGCCTCCTCTCTCCCCTTCCCTCACCACTTGATGATAGGTCTGGGTCAGTGCGGGTGTCGCCCTGCGGGGTGGCTTTGCCCATAGTGAGCCGAATTAATGAATTAAAGGGAGAGATGACATTCCCTGGCTGGGAGGTGACTACTGGGCATGTGCTGGCCTAGTTTTTACTCCAGGTTCGTTACGGGATGATGTGCCTTATTATCCACATCAGGGCAGGGGGGTTCTGAACGACACTCATCTCGGTTCGGCTCAGCGCAGCGAGCCGCTGCCTGTCTGGGGAGGAAGAGCGTGGTGTGCGAAGGCAGCGAGGACTTTGTGTGGCTTTAAATTAAAAAGGCAAATTCAGATCAATGAAAAAGGTCGGATGAAATACCCTCTCCTCCCCTCTGTGAGAGATGTAAGCCTGGCGCACCTTGAAAAACAAGAATTAGAAATCAATTTATGGGGGGTTCTCTCAGAGGCGCCTTGGCAAAGGGCTTTCGATGGAGCTTTGAAGGAGAGCGTGGCCAGCCGGGCGCCAATTTGGCAATGGACACCTGAAARGGATCTTGCTGCTCGGCCGAGCTGGAAGTACGTCGTGTTGCTGAGGGAACCGGCCGTGCCGTGGCTCCCAGGTGAAAGGATGTTTGATCTTTAAAATAATGGTGTAAAGGTTTATGTGAAATACATTGCCCGGGTTTTAAAAATATCGACTTGACATTTAGTGGGACATAAAGGGAATATTTCTACAGTTTAGCTGGTGGTTGAAAAATAATAATAAAAACTGGCTACATCTGAAAATGTATTTGAATTTCTGCCAGTTGTGCTCTAGCTCTTTTAGCACAACAGTTCTGAAAACAAAACAACAACCAGAAGAAGGGCAGTGTCGAGTTGACAAGGACGAGAGTTTATTCTCCTAACATTATTGTGGCATTATTTCTGGATTACTTTTTCCATTGCAACTTTATAAATGATGGATTCAAGAATAAAGTTTAGAGTAAGAACTTAATGTGGGAGAGCAAGGAAAGCAGCCGAGTGCATGGGAGTTGGAGTGGAAGACTTAAATGGTGTCCCATTTTCCTTATGACAGTCCTGATGAATTCTGGAGAAATTTGAATAAAAGTGAATAAACATCATATTACCACAGAAAAGATGTTAGGGGCTACAGTGAAAGTCATGAAGGGAAGAGTTCAAAAGTAAGGGAATAGCAGAATAATCAATGGGAAGAAGTTTGGAGTAAGTGACTTCTCTGGTGCAACGCTAACTCAGTGGCAGTGGCACGGATGGAGGATGGTTTTCCTGGGTGCTGGGTAAGCTGTGTTGTACCTGAGACCTTCCTCTCTCTTTGGCAACTCATTTCACTGCCTCCCTTCTGGAGCTGCTACTCGGACATTTATTTTCAGTCATGCAGCATTGGGACTAAGTGTATGTACAGGGAAGGAGGCACCCACAGACCTGCGTGCTGAACTGCCCCGGCCCCTTCCTGGTAGCCGGTCTCTGCAAATCTTCAAGGGATTGGTGCTCACTTTTAAATTAGCAGGGAAACTTCCCACTGGCTTAGCAGACGAGGCAAGTCTCCTGGGCAATGGATGAAACTTGCTCAATCAATTGGCTTCAGTGACTAGTCTGACATAACTAGGCTTTGTGTTTCCCTTGTTGCTCTGCTGCGCCCTTGCATATTTTTAGCACAGTGCCATGGCCGCCGCCTCCTCCTCTGGGACCTCGTACAGTTGATCAGCATGATCGCTCAGCCATGCCTGATGTTGGCATCACAGAGACAGGGGAGAGGCTGTGAGTCTGGAAAGAGCCCTGCTGAAAGGCACATGTTCCCAGCAGTGGCCTTTCACCAGGGCTCTGCCCATCCTGTGCCTTTTGCCTGCAGCCGTCACACAGCCCAGGGAACCAGACACCCTCTTCAGTCGCCTGGTCCATGGGGAATCTGGTGCAGCAGGGCTCACGTAAGTCAAGGGGCTTGATGTCTGCTCAATAAGGACTTTTTCCCCCTCTTGAGCTCTTTCTAAGTAGCTTTTATTTTGAAGATGCCAGTCTGGACTACTCTTCAGGGATCTGCCAGGCAGCAGCTTTTATAAACAAGATCATCAGAATGCCTTTTTCAGGGGGGAAAAAAGAGTTGCATTAGGAACACCTGCAGAAAATTGCCTCAGGGAGCAGTTTACCTTAGAGAGGCAAGATACTGCTGATAGCTGATTAGAGCCAACTTACAAATTGCTGCAGGCAMTGGGGCCAGAAGCCCTTTTGGTTGTGAGCAGCCAGGTCTGCAAGCCCCTGCTGAGTGGGGAGTGTACTCCCCTCCTTCTCCCCATTTTCTGTCCACCTTCCTCATGCTCTCTCATRTTTCGAGCATTGTGAGTAGCTGGGTTCAGATGTGTGACTTTATTTTACAGCCTTTCCATGCTGTTTTTGATGAGCACCAGGTATTCTAGAAGCTGGAAACAAAATTTTGCACTAATTAATAAATTGCTGGGAAGAGCTCCAGTTTCACTGCAGAGAGACCTTTTGCAGGCAGAGACAGTGGGGATGGATTTGCCCTGAATGCTGGGGAAAAATAACCCTTCTTCTACTGGGAATCAAATCTACATCCAAAGTGCACATTCATAGCAGCAGGTGTGTGGATAGTCAAAACAGGATGTGATCTCACAGTAAGTATCACAGAGCCTTCTGTAAAATATACATTAAGGTTTAAAAAAAAAAAAAAAAAAAAAGAAAGAAAAAACCCAGGAGTTGAAGTCCATTCTATAAGTTTTTTTGTTTGTTTTGTTTTGCTGTTTTTTTTCTTTGCAGTGAAGCGTGACTTCATAAGAGACAGTCTCCAAGATGAAATCTCCAACTGTTCATGGGTGTGTAGTAGGTATATGACGTGGTATGTATTAGGATTGGTGCTGTGCTTACATCTTTTGCTCTAAGAACAGTTTTTACCTCTGTGTATACAAACCCCATCAGCAAGCACAGAGCTACTGGTGCAGCTTTGCTCTTCCAGCCTGGGAGCCCACAGTGATGGAGCAGGACCTGGCCGGAGGGTGGGCAGATCCATTCAGGGAAGTAATGACTGGCTGAGGCCTGGCAAGTGCAAGGGGTAGGCTGCTCCCTGGAGAGGAAACACTTTGTTTTAGACTGAGTGCCTGCTGTGATCCTTACTTTGCTTTTTCACTGTAAATCTGTGGGAATCCAGGACGGAAAAGGTACATTTCTAAAGTGGATCCAAAATATTTATGACCAGAGTGTGAATTTAAGGTGAGTAATAAATTATATCTCTGTACAGGAGAGAAAAATCACTTACAGTTTCATGATAAATGAATGGCAAATTTTTTTTAGGCAAATTTGTCAGCAAGATAATTGTTCGAATAAAGACCTAGCACTCATAAGATGAGAGCAGTAGGAAAGCTACAGGTGAGGCAATAGTTTTTAAACAAACCCCGTCAGAAGTGGCATAGGCTGCTTTATCTCTTGTTTCTCTGGCTAGCATTCCTTTGGTGGCTGTCACATGTTTACTAACCAGCAGCCTTCCTTCTTCCTTGGGACATTAAATCAACAAGCACATACAGAGAAAAGAGCAAGAGCACGAGCACTGCTCCTGTTTTTAAAACTCAGGACTGTGCTTCTCTTCAGCTCTGCCCAGCTTGTGTGAACACCACAGATCCCAAGGATTTAGCAACCTGTCCCAGGAAGAAAGCTTTGAAATGTGTTATTTGTGAAAAAAAAGTTCTTGGGAAATTTCATTGCTGGTTTGACTTGTTCTGCTGCTTTATGTAAGTGTGATTAGGTAAGTCTCATGTTTTGAATGATTTGTGGCTATTTCTTGGTGAGAAGATAGCATTCCTAGTTTGTTACTTTGGTGACAATTACAGTTTGAAAAGCAAATCCTGTGTTACCAACACTTGTTACTTTGGATTTGCATGCTGCTTTGGTTTTCTTGAAATACAAAGGTCTTGGAAATTGCAAGTAATGAAATAGGAGTTAGCCTTTTCTTCTGTTTTCTGCTTTGACATTGTGCTGTTTCCTGCTGTCATTTCAGTTTTTACTGTAAAGCAGTAGTAAGACCATAATTCTAGATCCATAATGAGTAACACAAGTGCAGAGTGTTTGCATTCCTGTTAAGCAGAGGGCATATCTGATCACTGTGCAAGGGAAGCCATGGATACTTGCAGGTATTTGTGACTGAGGTAGGTTAAAAAAGGGCCTAAATGTAGCATGATGGCTGTGGGAGAAAACAGCTGAAGAGATCCAAATAAAGTAGTAAGTAGACTCCATAGCTTGGCTCAGTGTGTCTGAAAACATCCAAGGAACATGCTGCACTTTATTCTTGTGGTCCTTTATGTCAAGTGTTTTGCAGAATGTGTGTGTGGATGTTTGCTTATGTGRGCTGGACTGGAGCATCGGAACTGCAGAAGCCCTTGAAATACGTGGAATCTGTCTCCATTGCATCTGTTTTGGCTAACAGTCACCTCTCTCTGCCTCCACCCTTCTCACTCTTCTTCTGGCTCTGAAGTGGCATGGCTCTGCATTTATCTTTGAGAACGGTCCGACGTCACAGCTTTTGCTTGAAAGAAACTCCGGGTGGATGCTTTGAAACTTGTTAACGCAAATGAATCCTCTAAGGCAGTGTTGTGGTCGCTTTCATCTGGAGGGGGCCCTTCTCACAGGTTTTGTAGTGCTGGGATCCTGCCCTGCATGTTGCTTTTTCAGAGGAATTATGGAGGGTGTCTTGCATCATCAACATTTGTTTTCTCTGAGATCATTCCTGCTCCCCATTAGATCGGTGACAACTCTGCTTTTGATTTCCATGCTTTTGATTTTCCATGCCCTGAAGAGACAGATATTTTGGGCGTAAGTCCCAAGGTCCATCTTTGATTCAGTTTGGCTGAACTGAGATTAAGCAAGGCTGAGGAGTGCCTGGAATAGAAAGAAAGCGTGATATAGGAAACAATAAAGTGGGAAAGCACACATAGGGAGCCAGCTGTTCTCCTAGCCATTAAAACCAGCTCTGGTTCCCTCTTCCTTATGCCTGTGGAACTTCATTGCCTTTCCCTTATCACAGAGCCCTTGGTTAGCTGAGCGATGACTTCAGTTCACACCCTTCTTCATGCAGCCCTAGTAACAAGTTAACTAGTTTKTTATACTAACGTGGATAGAGAAATGTTCACGGTGACATGGTAGAAGGTGGCAGTACTTGCTAAGCTCTTCACTCTGTTAAATACATGACTSTAGAAACCACTGGCATTTTTTCCCCAAGCATTTGTTTTAATGGCTTTTGTTATTGTTAGAACGTATTTTCCCAGGGCGTAGGTCACTTGGTCGATACCAGAGGCCTAGAAATCTTCAGCAATATGCTCTTTCTTTGAAACCACACCCTGCTTTATGGGCAGCCTTCTTCCGCTTCAGGGCTCCCTTTTAAATACCAACAATTCCTCCATCCCGTTCCTCAAGAGCTGGAGCCTGAGCTTGGTAGCTAGCCCAGGTCCCAGGGAGCTGCATGGTGGGGCAGCGTCTCCTGTACAGATGTCCAGGACAAAAAACATCTAAGGGTCCCGCACACCAATTGTGGCAATACCGTGAGGTAATCTGGCAGCAAACAAAGTGTGTGGAATGAAACTCAGTGTAGGGCCTGTGGCTTTTAGGTTCAGAGAGTGGTGGGTTAGTGTCCTCTGAGATGCAGTAAGGAATGACCCAGGAGGGGAAGGAGAGCCTGAATGCCAGGGTTGACTCTGCTGTTCAAATGCCCCGGTTCCCTTTGGCAATTGCATGGAAAGGTCATAGTCAGGGCCATCTTAGGTGATGTAGTGCTGAGGGTTGTTAGATGGTAATTGGTGGCCTGTCATGGACATGAATCTCATCACCACTGAACAGAATTTCTTGTCTCGGCAGCAGCATGACTGTAGGAAATTCCTCTCCCGTCTGCTGTTCATGCCTCTCTTTGTGGCCCCTTGGTTGTGCTGAATGCCAGACTGATTGTCTGTCTTTGTGGCTGGGCTTAAGTGCAGCGGCCGGAAGCCTTTAGTGGAGCTGTTGGTCTTGTTTCTATTTAAAAAAAAAATCAATTACTGGTTGTGCTTTCAAGGCAAAATTAGCCACCAAAGCTGCCCTTTTAGCATTGACAATTAGAAGTTTTAGAATAAAGCAGGTTTTCTGTGCTGCAGTTTGACAGCAGTCCCCGATCTAGGAAGGCTGAGAGATACATGGTTGTCCCACTTTCTTTTTGGTCAGCAGTTTGCCGCTGCTGTTACCTGGATGTGTTTAATGGGAGCTGAAAAAGGGACAGAGTGGATTGAGAAGGCTCAAAACATGTAGCACCAGGCCTGTAGGGAGTGTATGTTACCAATACTGGAAAATGTATTTTTCTTTCAAAGGTCAGGGGTTGAGGCATGGACCCTGTGAGGGTCCTGCTGCCAGTGGGCAGCCGGTCTCCTTGCTGCCTGTCCTCTCTGCAGCCTGCCAGGCATGTGCTGAGTGCAGGCGTGGAGCTGTCGTGCAAATAGCACGTTATGGCCTCTTGCCACCCCCTCATCTCCTTCAGTAGCTGTCAGGAGATGTTTGTGGCCTACAAGGAGCCAACAAATAACAGGTCCAAGAGGAGCCAGGACTGTGTTCGGAGGGTGCCCTGCTTTCCGTGGGCACATGGCCTGCTCTCCGCAGATGGGAAATCATCTGAGTATTAAGAGATCTGGTTTGATTAGCTGAAATCTCCTGTTGGCAGCACATTTCCAGTCCCTGGAGCAATGGAGATCAGACAGGTTGCCAAGGCAACGCACAGCCTTCAGCGAGAGGTTTACTGCTGCATCGTCCTTGGTCAATTGATGGAGTAGGGTTTATTTAGGTCTTTGAAAAAAAAAAAAAAAAAAAGCTGCTGTCCCGCCTTTTGCTGTGGTGAGTCATTCTGCCTTGGGTCAAATCAGTGGAACTAAGAACAAGGTTTTGTGGATGAGAAAAATAAGTACATGAGAGCATAAAGATCCCAATTAGATTCCTCTTTGAAGAGGTGAGAGCGCTTCAGTTCTGAGTGGAGACAACTTACTCTTTGTTATCCCCCCAAATAAGACAGAAGCAGCAACTTAGATCCTCCTTTCTCCTCCCTCTGCTCCCCTTTCCTCTCTCTCCCAAATGTAAAATACTTATTTTTGTTTGGTAGAGGACTCTGTGCTCACTGTTGAATTCTTGACCTGTACCAGGGATCCTTCCAATTTGACCTTCTGTCCCTGCTTCGCTTGTTGCTCTCTGCTCCCTCCTCTGTTGCAGAAGCCTTGATAAATACAGCTTATGTAAGTTTTCATTTCATTACATTATTCCTCCTTTTGCACTACCTGGGAGATGAAAAGCTCATCATGTCACCACTGTGAACACCACTGCGGCAGTGGTGGTGTGCTGAAAGTCATCATGTCTGTCGTTGCCTTCATTGATCTGGACTCAAAGTCAGGGAGTGCGTTGGAACATGGGCATCTCTCACTGTGACTGTTCCCTGGTCTTACTGAGATAACAGGGTTGTGCCAGCGGTGTGCAGAGCTTTCTCTGAGATTTTTGGAAGGGACCTGATGCAATGTTCTCATTTGCACGGTCAAGGAGGGAAATGCCGTTGTGCTGAGGGCAAGGCCTTGATTTGCTAAGTTAGTAAAGGTCTACTCTAAAGTAATTCTAGCAGAGATAGGGAAGACATGCTACAAGGCTAACAAGACCATACCTGGTGAGCTGAAGGTGGTATACAGGAGACACCATCAGAGTGCCCTTTGTGGTCTCTGTCGTGRTTTAACCCTGGCAGCACCTAAACACCACGCAGCCGCTCGCTCACCCCCCCACTCCGGTGGGATGGGGGAGAGAATCGGGAGGGCACGAGTAGGAAAACTCGCGGGTTGAGATAAAARCAGTTTAATAATTGAAATAAAACAAAGTAGAACAGTAATAATAACAGTGATAACAACAGCAACAACAACAATATACAAAGCAGGCGATGCACAATGCAATTGCTCACCACCCGCCGAACCCACGAGAGCCCGTCCCCGGGACTCAGAGCCCCCCCACACCCTTACTTTTTATACTGAGCATGACGTTACATGGTATGGAATAMCCCATTGGCCAGCTGGGTCAACCACCCCAGCTATGCTCCCCCCGCCAGCTTCCCCTGCACCTGGCAGGGCATGGGAGGCCGAAAAGTGCCCGGTGCAAGCACCACCCAGCACCACCCAAAACATCAATGGGCCATCAACGCTCCTATTRTACCAAACCCAAAGCACAGCACACCCCCACAGCTACTGGGAAGAAAGTTAACTCTGTCCCAGCCGGAACCAGGACAGTTTCTCATACTGTTGAGATCAATGTGGGTTGTGCTCAGCAGTAGATACCTTGTTAGCCCAGGAAGAAATCATTGCACAAGCAAGAATTTCGAAGCAGTCACCGCATGGTTTAACATGGGGAGCCAGGCTGGCATTTTCTGAACATGCAGGTGCTCCTGTTCTCTTGTGAGTGTGTACCTCAGCTGGTGTCATGTAGCATGGGGAGAAGAGAAGGAATTAAAAAATAAACCTAGACACTGCTTGCTGAGAGACAAATTCTGACCTTCTCTGTCATAAAACCAAGGCATGGCCTTTGTAGACAGCAATTTGTACATGAAAGGGAGAAATTTAAAAGGGTGGAGGAGCCTTTAAAAGTCTACATTGGCATCCTTACTTATTTACTCTTTTTGAGAGGATGGCAGTTGATAGATATGTCACTGTGGTGATGCACGGTTATCTTCTTTCCCTGTCTCAAAATACTGCATTAGTGATACCATGGCAACAAAGAAGTTGTCTTAAGGAAAAGGAAAAAAAAAAAAAAGCGTGACTTCAGCGTTCAAGAAAGGTGGCAGACTGACAGCCTAGTCTTCCCTTTCTACCAGCTATGACAAAATGTATCCGATTATGAACTCTGTGTTGTACTGTGACTGAAAACAAGCCTGGGACATGATCAAAGACAAACCTACTACAGAAAGAGCAGGCTGAGAATCTTCTGAGAAAAATGTGCTCTTGTCGGACAATTAAATTCTGTTTAAATTATAACTTTTTCTAAGAAATATATCATCTTGAAAAAACTTTCCTAGAGCCAARTTGTGTCCTTATTCAGGATGGAATTCCTCTCTGAGCAGTGTGGTGATGGTGAGAGAAACCAGCTGTCCCTTACCACTGGGTAGGTTTTCTGGAGGTCAGACAGTCAAAGGACATGTGGAAGGGGCAAGTTCAAGTCTCTGTCCTGCTTGATTCAGACTTGCATTTGAGTACAGGTCTCACCTCTAACACGAGAGCCCTAAACAGCAGGAGATTGGCTCTTAGGGACTAGCTTCTTTCTCTCACTTGATCTAATCCAGATTGTATAGTTAGTTATCACTACAGCCTTTTTCTTGCTTTCCTACATCTTAGGTGAAAGCTCTGACCACCGAGTTAGTCCCCTCATTGCTTTGTGTGATGGCTGTTTTTACAATAGAAAATAGTTCCAGCATGCAAAACTGAGAATTTGAGAGATTATGGTGAGTGTTGAGATAGAGAAGAAATGACAGAGCAAAGACTTGAGTGTAAGGGTTTCTCATAGATTGTGGACTAGGAAAGTAATTTTTTGCCTGGTTCTAATTTTTCTTCACTGGTCTGGAGGAGGACTGAGACAAAGAGTTGTGAAGGCTGCGGTTTTCACTTTGATTATCTCAGCTGTTGGCCCAACTCTGAGAACAATCCCGGCAGGGACCGGTGGTGGTAAAGGAGGGCCAAGGCCAGGTTCCTCATGCTGTCCCTCTTAAACCTCTTCAGCCCTGATATGGAGGGGACCAGCTTTCAGTTTGTGAATAGCAATTCAAGTGCCGTGCTGCTCAAATTCTCCGTCTCCCTGGCCCTGTTAACTTCAATGAATTTTAAATACCATGCTGAATTGGAGCCTTTTCTAAGATTATTACTAAGATTGACAATTAGTCTCTGAATCACCCTTTAGAGGCCTAGGTTGTTACTTGAGTTACCTCCCTTAGGTAGCGTGAATGCTCCCCTATCCATTAGGACACACTTCTGTTCCCTTGTTTCATCCGTATTTGTGGTGTGTGTGCTTACAGACAGAGGAACGGGGTGAGAACCAGGACTCTTCTGGATGCAGACCATCAGGCATCACCGTTTGCAAACACTGTGTACTTGCTGTTGACTTGAACTAGTGCTCCACAGTCGTTTGAAACACATCCAGCAAAACTAATACTCCATCTTTTCTAATTGGAAAATGCCTTTTGTTGAAGGCAGAATATTTCACAGAACCGTATCTGCTTGGTTGCAAATGTTGTCAGGAGCATTGTCAAGGCCAGACTGGGATTTCTGCTGCTGGGAAAACAGTGCTGCCACAGGGTCATATATAGCAAGATATATAGCAGCTTTTGTAAGGTGGAAGATCCAGTCTTGGGGAAAGCCTTGAACTTGGGCCTCCTCACTGGCTTGTGGCTCTCACAGGTGAGCTGCTGGATGCTCTGAAGTTTGCCCTCCCAGTGTTTACATCCTCATCATTTATCTACAGCACATACTCAGTGAAGTCCAGATAGCATCCTGACAACTCGAGTCTGGGTCTGCCCTCTTTGAACGTCAGTGAGCAGGTTGAAAAAATCGGGTGTACCAATGCTGGCCCTACTGCTGCCCCCAAAACAGGCTGCACAGGGAGCCAAGCTCAGCCTAAAGGGTAGAGGGTGCCCTCCTCTAGTCGTGCACCTGGGACATGGTACCGGGAAAAGGAAAATGTGGGTTTAAGGGAGAATTTATCTCGGGCCTCCCATTTCTTAGGTGAGTGCCCTCACTTACTGCCACTGCCTCCGTGTCCCCTGTTGTGCCTGATGTGCCTTCCCTTGAACTCAGTGTTGCCAGGAGGTGTCGGGCACCTCTACTGGATTGCGTACCTAAGAAGGATCAAGCTTTGGGGCAAGAAATGCCAGTCCTGTGGCTTTCAGGTGACTTGAGGTGACTGAGGAGATGCCTGGAGGCCCGTGGCTGTTGCCGTGGTGTCATCTGTAGGAAGGTGCTGTAGATGTTCTATTTGGGACCCTCAGCCTTGGGGTGAAAAGGGAGGTATTTCTGGACACTGAAGTGCCTGCGTAGATGGATGGGATTTTTCTTGATTGTTCTTTTGGGTGTAACTTCCACTGTTTTGGATTGTGTCTGTGCTGTGGCTCCCCTCCCATGGAGCAGTTGTGTTATTGTTTCCCTGCTTCACACAGTTGCTGGGGGGATAACCACATTGAAGCCTGCGAGGTGTTTGGGTACTGGGGTTATGTGGGTCGTAGAAGAAAGGGAGATGAAGTTGCTGTACTGTCTCTGAGACCTTTGAAATTGCACGCCAATGTCATATGCCATAAAGGCACCTTAAATCTTTAAAGGTGATCTGCAAACACATCAGCAACAGCTACGAATGGACCCATTCTTCCACCCTTTGACCAGTAAAATTTTGCAGTCAAAGTTAATAGAAGTATAGTCAGGTCAAAAGTGTCTTTCAGTCCTTCATATTCCTTATATAAAAGGACTGGAGAGCTTCCACATTCTTGCTATCTGTAAATCAGCACATAAAAATAAAGCGTGTGAAACTGAGCCTTGATGCAGGGCAAGTCCTCCTGCCTTGGGTGGGAATTTCACCCTTCTGCTACAGCGCTGAATGTGGTCTGATTGCGTTTCTGATAATGTATTTGCGGATCACCTTGAGGAGAAGAGGAGGAGTTATACAACTGTTCCCTCACAGTGCTGTTAGGAAGGGTCGGGCTTTGTCTCCTTTGAAATAGATATCAGGAGAGAGCTGCAATCCTGTGAAAACACACATTTATTTCTGAAGTGTTTGTGTATTGTGTGTGGTTCACATGAATAGAATTGCCACCTGTCCGAGGCTGATAACGATGATCTGGGGAGCAGTGGTCATGTGCTCCTTATTCTAGCAGTTCACTGTATGAAGAATCGGCGCCTACAGCTTCCCTTGGTCTGAATTTATGAAATGCTGCATACAATGAGTTGCTTTACCCTTTGTGGTGCTTTCTGAGCTTGCATAGATACGGATTTGTTAGAGGGTTTGCTATAATGGAAACAGTGTTAGCTGTGGCTCATAAAAACCCTTTACCTTTTTTCTGTCTTGCTCTCTCAGAAGGATCCCATTAGTTATCCTGTTCCTTTAGGAATCCACATATGGCACTATTTTCCTTTATAATCTTGGCCTTAGCTTGTGAGTGGGCAAAGTGACAAGATCCGGATACCCACGTGCTTTGGGCACCGAGTAGAGGAAGTGACTGAGAAACCTTCTTGCTGTTTCCATTGCACCCCGCAGGGAACTTGTCCTTGCAGCGGGGCTGCTGTCGTCGTTTCACCCCACATAACTTTCCCTCAGTAGTTGCTGATTATTGCCAAGTGTGAGGCTTGTTACAGACGGACTCCTGTGCTTTGCTGCGCTGTGACACTGCTGATAGGGATGAGGATATGTAGGTATGCAAGTAGGTGGAAACTTTCTAGTGCATCATAATAGTAATAATAATAACGTGCACTTCTACTGCCTTGCAGCTTTTGCTAGAACTTCTGCCCACGCATCAGCCTACTTGGTTCACAATGCAGTGTGCATGCTAGACAATCAGTGGTTGATAATGAAAAATGTCATGGGAACCAGCAGGAAAATCATAGCTTACTCCAAATATATAATGAAATGTAATTAGCACAGACAGTAAAACAGACAATTTATGGKTTTTTTCATAATTAAAAAGTACCAGTAAACATTCCTTTTGCAGAAAGCTTGGTATCAAATGGAATTAAAGAGCTATTGTCTGGAATAGGATTTTATGCAAAATTTAACCCTTGCAAAACTGAATGGATTAAGGTTTTGTTAATTGCAGACTCTCCAAGTGAATCTATTGTGGCACTTCTTCCATTCGTTTTGGTGGTCCTGGTCTGTCTGGAGGGGCCAAGTCTGCTAGCAGAATTGCTGTGAAACCTGCCACAAGCCAAATACCCAGCCAGATTCAATGAATGTATTGGTGTGGCCAGTACTTCCCTCCTGCTCTTCCAGACAGACTCTCCCCTGAAGTCATCTTGCAGTGTGGAGGTAGCTTTGAGGGAGAGGTTGGAGCAGGAACAGCATTGTAATGTCTTGTGCTCCCCGTTTCCTCTGTCAGATGTCTTCTGTTGATCTCCCTTCCATCTCTGATCTCCTTTTTCCTAGCTTGGGGCCCTTCACACTGCACCTCTTGTTTGTTCTTAAGCAGTGTATGCAAAGGAGTGTGTGCAGTTACACATGCCCTCTACCTGCCAGGAGCACAAATGCTGTTTCTTGGCTTGTGCTCTTACCTGGGGCAACAGAATGTGTGGGCTCACTGTGGCGTTGCGCAAGGCAGCTATGGCATTAATTTCTTAGCTTAAAAATGGATAAGTGAGTGGAGAGAGTCCTGGTTGAATGGACTGTTCATGTCCCAAAGCGCGTAGTGGCCAGCTCCTTCCCTGGACTTGGGTGCCCAGGGTTTGAACTGAAAGTTGAACGTCATACCACTTCTCCTCTTCTTGCCCTCAGGCACAGTCTGTCATCCATTGCTGTAGGGCTGGACATTTTACTTGTGTGAGAAACTCTGACGTACTCCAGCAATGCTGTTACACAAATGACGTGTGTGCATTTCTGCTGCTCTTCCTCCTCAGCACCCTCCCAGGCCCAGACATCCAACCGCAAGCCAGAACGGAGCTCTACCCCAAATCAGACTTGAAATAATATCCCAGGCATAGTCTTAGCCTAGAGTTTCAAGTCTAAAGAGAAAGCCTGAGGGTTCAGCTGAGGGTTGAGAGGAGAAATGGGCCACGTGGTCAGGACCATATGGAGGTGCAGCACATTTTCCTCTTGATGATGGAGGAGCAGAGAGCCAGTGTGCCTCCCATCGCAGAGGGATATGAGCTTCCAGCTGGAGCCAGGTGCACAGTCTGTAACACCTATGTGAGACAGTGCTCAGGTGCAAAATCACAGCCCTCCCTCGGAGGCACTGTGGCACAAACCTCTAGAAGAGGAAACTTCTGCTTGAAGCCGTGGGATAGGATGCACGAGCTCCTTTGCCTTGTGCTGCAACAGTCCCAGCCACCTCCTTGCAGTTGGGTAGACCCTCCTTAGGAGAGGGGCTCTGTGCTTTGCTGTGGGAGCCATGCAGGAGGTGTCAGTTCCTGCCAGAGCTGTAGTAGTCCTTCTGGGCATCTTTCCTCTTTGCTTGGTGCCTGCAATGAAGGGAGGGGCAGTGCAGTGATCTCAGCCCTTGTTGGTAGCTGGCTGATAGTCTTTGCTGTTCAGGATGTATGGAGAGGGGTCTGTGCAGGCCCTTCTTACCTGTGCTCCCAAAACCTGTGCCTCTGCGTGGACAAAGTTAGTGTTCAGCTTTGAAAGCTTCCTCCTAGAAGTTGCTGCTGGACCTTTTGTGAGCTCTGACAGGAGGTGCCTTTTACATCTCTGCCCCAAGGAGTAGGGGAAGCCTGAAGGGTTTTCCCAAGTCCTACGCCACTGCGCTACTACTTTCTTGTTCTTCTGTAGCTGACCAGGAAACAAGAATAGATGGGCAATAATGCTGTTGTGCTAGTCTGAGATTCTTTAGAGCAAGTGGATAGCAGCTGATAATTTGTCTCCAAACTTTCTTTCAGGCTGCCTGGTCTAGTCAAGGGTCTGCTTTTTCCTCTAGGATTTTGCAAGGTACTGTGCAGGTCTGTTGGAGAAAGGGGCACTTTGAGGATTTCTGCAGCTGGGGGCCGTGTAGCATATCGGAGCATGTGTTGGACAATTTGTGTTTAAAAATATTGGTGGCTTGCTTGTGCCCTGTCTGAGAAGGGGAAACCTTGGCATCTCCTTGGGCTCAGAGCTGAGATTTTATAAAAGGGCTTAATAAATAGTAACAGCAGTGTCCGTGCCACCCCTCTACATCGCACCCTCTGCAATGAAATCACTCACATAGAGCCTTCAAAACATGATTGTCAGTTTGCTACATACCTGCTCCAACTTCACACACACACACACATGCATGTGAGCTTGTGCACACACACATCCATGTGAGCTTGTGCACATGTGCACACACATGCATGTGAGCTTGTGCACACACACACGCGCATGTGTGTGTGCACACACACACACACTTGTGTGCTGAGATGTGGTGATCCCAAGTGTTTTATATGTAAGGTAGAGCATAATCCTTCTTCCTGCCTATGCTATGCCCAAGAAAGGAGGAGTCAGTGATGGGACCCAGCCAGGCTGTCATGTATATTCTGGGGTTATGGCTACTTTGATTTATACTCAGCTCCTTTGATTTATACTTGGCTCCAGCAGCCACTTAATGGTGACTTCAGCAGCTGAAAATAACTGGAGTAGATGCATYCCTCAGGCACTCTCACGTCCCCAGCCCTGCTCCCTGGGTTGAGGTGTGAGGGGAAGATAGGGCTGGTATCTGCCTGCCAAATTATCAAGGAAAGCTGTGGCACCAAATTTCAGTGCTGGCAGGGAGACCCACTGTCTTCGTGGACCCTGCTTAGTGCTGGTGTGGCACAAGGGGGACACAGAAGTAATCGCCAGAGAAGTGACTGTGCCCGTGCAGAAGAGAGCAATGGAAATGTAGACTTGATCTTGTTGTCATTTAAGCTGCCGTAATTCAGTGCATATTTCTGTTCCTTCCTTAGGTTGGAGTGAGCAAGGTCAGAGCCATCTCTGGAGTTTGTGTAACCCATATTCCTCTGGGTTCAGTCCCAAACACTCATCTGTTTTACATGTGGGCTGCTGCTGTGCATTGGTGATTTTTGTTTCCAACTGTGGCACATTGGCTTGTATTAATTTAGGTTTTTTAGTCCCCTAGATCGTAGCCCTACTGTGCACTGTCAAGGCTGTAACTGGAGACAGTGTAGCTCTTCTAGCCTAAGTCTTTCGCTGAGTCAAGTCTTGTAAACTCCCAGTGGGATGTTTCACAGGCAGGGCTGGCTCTGTTTACATCCTTTCCTCCTGCTCATCTCATCTGTGAGCTACAGCTTTGCAATCACAGGCATCCCTGGTGTGCCACTGATGCTGCTGATGTTTCATTTTTATGGGGTCTTTGACTTGAATTGAACAACTGAACTTCACCCCTTCCTGGTGCCAGAATAACAAGCCAATTTTTTTTTTTTTTTTTTTTTTTTTGCAGATGGCACTTACAGTTTTTGACGTGTGTGCCCTTGCCATCCACATCGGATGATGTATGTAGTGTTTGTCCCTTGTTTTGGCATTTTGGTATGTGTGAGAGAGGTGAAGTGGCTTTAAAAGCTTTTTGCTGGCGCCTGCGGTTTGTTGCAGACCCAGTGGTACAGGCAGAACATGATAAATTGAAATAAGACTGTTTCTCTACAGTTTGACATAGGGATGTTGACGTATAGGACTAGTTCATCAGCTGGTGCAAAACCACTGTGCTCGTTACATGTGGCCAAACCTGACACCAAGGGAGGTAAACTGAATTACCTGAGCTGGAGGCTGGTCTTTTGCAGCAAAGAATAGTAATTATGTAGTACAGTAATATACTTCTTACTTAAGGGTAAAGTAACAGTTGACTGAGGATCATAGGCTATACATTAACCTGGTTCTTAGTAAATGTAATGAAGCTAGTGAGTACCATTGTGGTGTAATCTGATGGTTTTAGAGAAAATACACCTTCAAAGGAGGTGTTGGGGTCTTTCGCCCCCCAAGCTAATCCTCCCCMCAGCCTCCCCAGAGAATTTACCGCAAGGTGTGCAGAAATGGTTTATGACCAACTGCCCTTTCTTGGCTGGRTCCTTGTTGCAGTATAGATTGAGAGTGTCTCTCTTGAAGCTGGTGGAATTCTGCATCGATATGAAAGTTTATTAAAATCAGTTAGAGTCTTTCCTGTGTTGGAGTTCATCATGTGACAGAAATTAAGACCTTAACTGGAACCAAGTTTGTGTAATGTACGCTGTTGTCGATGTCCTCAGTAGACTGGCCCAACATGGATGTTGTATCCATTTAACACAAGTCCAAGTTCTGCTGAATTTCATTGCTATTTCTTCTGGGGAGAGGATAGGGAAGCAGAGCCATGGATATAGATGTGGTTAAACCACATCTTTCTCTGGGCAGTTTTTCCCACTTGCGCTGATGTTTTCTTTCTGACTTTCTGTTCCTAGTTACTCCTGAGGCCATTGGGTTTTTGTCTGCAGTTTGAGTCTTCATTATTCTTCCCGCAGTTCTCTTCCACTTCATCAAGAAGCTCTGCTGTGAAAAGAGACGTGGGCTCCCATGCCTGGAACAACAAGGGAGAAGAAAACACTACAAAGAAAAGTCCAGAGTTCATGAGGGCCTTGGTAAGTATCACAGTATTATACCGCCTTTGATGTACAGAATCTTCTTGAGGCTTTGGTTCCTGGAGGACAGAGATAGACCCATTTGCTGTGTGTCGGGTTATTTGTGTGGAAAACAGCAGGGYTTTGGATAGACTATAGTAACCTCCAAAACTTGATCAAATGGATAAGCAATTGCTACCATGCTCCGATTATCTTTGTTGTCTGGAATAATCTCTTGAAAAATGGAGGGCAACACTGGGGAAAAAGCACACTCCCTACTGTCTGTCTGTTGTGGGAGTGTTTTGTTAATCCAGTGAAGAACAAAATGTGAGCAATTCTGAATAACGACACTGCCTTTCTGCTCACGAAGGATATGCCTGTCCTGGTTTTCTTGTAGTAGCTATTACACGCTCTTTCATGCGTTTGTTCTTGTCTGGAAACATTATGTCTTGGGTAAACCCATGAGTCCTGGAGTCAAAATAACTGGGAATTTTACTGTGTTACAAAAATAACTTTTTAATGTTTCTCAGCCATCAAAAATGCATCCATTCTGGTAATGGTGGTAACTGAGAATTTGGTAATTTCATCATACATTTGTTTGTAAATTTGCATGTCATAAGTTTATAATCATTGAAATAATCAGCCAAGAAGAGGCCTCAAAAGCCTCCCAATTAAAAGGTCTGCTTCTCAGTGGTTCAGTCTTAAAGCTAATGGTAGAAGGGCACAATCACAAAGCGTGGAGCCCCTGGAGGTTTTTTTGTTGTACATTTTGCCTTGTACACTGAGTTCAGCATGGCTGTTGCAAAGGGCATTGATCTGGTCATACCTTAAGAGTCCAGGATTTATGGACAGTGGAAGGCTTGGATGCCACATGTGATAGGAAGTCAGTGGGACTGACTGCTTCTTGCTAAATGCATTAGTGAGCCAGGGACAGGCACCAAAAAGTACAAATGGGACTTGAAATTATTCCCACCCATCCCCCTCTCCATTGAAAGTCCTAACTTTAATGTTTCTAAACAAAGACTATGTTGGKTTTTTTTTTAATAAGTTTCCTTCGTCAATATTATTTTTAAATCTTTCTTCCCTTCTCTTCGCCTCCCATCAAGTGGTGTAAAAATGTGGCTTTTATTTCAGTTTTTAAGATGACACATCTYGCAGGAGTGTGTGGGCGTTGACATTCTATGGAGCTGTCACAGGCTATCATGTAAACATGTATTTGCAATGCTTTTTAAAATGTGAATTATTAATAAACAGGGTGGCTTGCTTTTTTTGTGTTTTGTTCCTTCCAAATTTTGAAGGACAAAAAATTGCTTCCCAGCTGACACACTCGATGGCAATTTTCATTTCAGACTAAATCTTATGTGTCTGAGTAATAAACCTTTGAAAACATGGGTTTATAATGGAAACACTAATTCAACTTTAACTACAGCTGTGCCGTACAAGCAAAATACCACACACATTAATGAGGTGCTAAATCTGATACGGCAGAGGAATGTGTTGTAATCATTAATTACAATGGAAGCTTAAAGTTGGAGCCTGCTTTTTCCGTTCAAACAAAATCAGCTTGGCGAGTTGGAGCTAAGAGCTATTTAAAAATATCGTCTCTATATTTAGTTTAAATTTCACCATAGCTTTTTGATACTTGTAAGGCCAATATGGAATATGCGTGTAGGAAATGCTAATGCTTTTAAAGGACAGCAGCATGAGAGAATAGATTAAACCCTGGGCTAACACAGCGTGTGATATGGCGAATGTAGAAACCTGGAGCCTGAGCTTGGGATGGGAAGCCAGGAAAGGCTGTTTCTAGCATGGCAGTTGCCTGGTGAGGGAGCCCTCCCAAGAGGAGTGTTGACAAGCAAGAGTTTGTTTCAGGTTTGGAATCTAACTTTGCTGGGTAGAAAGGAGCAGGATGGGAGTGTTTGTAACGTGTTACTTACTGGCTAGCATTCACTTTTCCTCTTCTCAACTTCTTCTGGTGAGCTGTGTTTGTTACAAGGAGATCCTGGTTTTAAAGACACTGCTGTTCTTTAACATGTAACCCACTGATTGTTCTTGCCAGCTCTAAGCTCTCAAATTCTAAGCATCTCAAATTCTAAGCATCTAGCACCCAGAGAGGTGGTAGATTCCCCATCCCTGGAAACATTCAAGGTCAGGTTGGACGAAGCTCTGAGCAACCTGATCTAGTTGAAGATGTCCCTGCCCGTGGCAGCTGGGGTTGGACTAGATGACCTTTAAAGGTACCTTCCAACCCAAACCATTCTATGATTCTATGAAATGTGGAGAAGCAAAAAGATTTCCCCAATCTGGAATTAAGAGTGGTTAGAACATATCTGTCTGCTGTGACTATCAGCTTTATAACTGTTTAAATAGGATAGAAGGCATTTTGCATTTTGATCCCTCTGGCATGACTATAACATCTGCAATAGGATAAACCCCAATTTGTAACAGCATAGGTAAATGAAGGCTGTAGCCTGAGAAGGTGTGTATGGGTTCAGCGCATGAGGTGTTTCTCTTGTCTTTGCATCTAGTTGAGTTTTGAGTTATCTACTGATAAAAAAGAGAGTTGATATAGAAACATAAGCAAATCTGTCTACTTTGCACTTTGTAGGTGCACAGGCTGACATTCAAAAAATGTACTGTAAAGTGTCAAGGCCTTTTTTGTGTTGTTGTTTTTGCTTTTCTGTATAGAGCCTGACCTCAGAACGAGGCTAGTGACAGAATGAAATAGGTGTTTCCATCGTCATGGCTCTAGGATACATCTGGCTGGTTTGATCCTAATTTAATTTTAATTGCACAGTTTGTGTCCTTATGTAGGGAACAAGATGAGGGAAAGATCTTTGTGAAGATGAAGAATTAATTGAAAACCTTGCAGGAGACTCCAGGACAAAGCCTCTTAATTACTGGGACACAATGGATAACTTTTTTGATACTTGAGGCTTTTGTGGATCCTATTCTTGACTGCTTCATTGACCTTAGCGATGAGCCCATCTCTTGAGCAAGGATGTGCTGCCCTGATTGCCTCTCACGCAGCTGCAGGAGTCCATTCACTGCGGGGGCTGGAGCTCATCTGGACACAGCCAGCCTGTACTTAGGATGGACTTGGCACTGCAAGGGAGAGCTCAGAGCAGGCTGCAAAGCTTGATAGGGAAGCTGGTAAACATGTAACCGATAGGAGGGTAGCACAGAGTTAACTTCACGCGTATCAGGCTTGCTTGGCTATGCCCAAGCRTGTGCAGAAGGAAGTGGTGGCGGCATGAAGCAGTCCTGAGCTGACTGGAGCCATGTAGAGCCTTGATGTAGGTCATGTGCAGAATTCCTTAGTGAGGGAAAGATTAAACACCACACCTTTGGCCTTAATGGAGTCAGCTGGAGTGGTTCCTCACAGCATTGGTGATCTTTCAGGTGGTGGGGGAGTGTGTGTGGGGCTGAAATTTCCCCTTGGAGCATCCCCCCATGCAAGGAAGGAGGACCTTCCCCGAACAGAGGGCTGACAGATGTCAGTGGGGTCTCATGTGAGATCTTTTGATGCTGTGATGGTTCGGTGTCCCTTCCTGTAGTGTGAATTTCAGGACCAAGAGGTGGTGATGGTGTTCTTGCGTACGGTGTTCATAGTGTTGCTGAGCCCTTTGCTTCAAAAGTTCATGGGTGAAATGAACTTCACAGAAACATGTGACAGTGCTGTGCAAACCCTTGTATAAAGAGCTGTATCTAACCATGTGCTTCACTGCTGTGACTCGAAAAAGAAAAGGACCCTCATTGTTCTATACCGTAATCTTTTTATAATGATGTGACCTGAGACAGGGAAAGAAACTGTAATTTCCTGACTGTGCTTTATACAAAAATATTCCAGTAGTGCCTTGCCTTGAACACTTGTTGTGGTGTTAAGCATGTACTCCTGATATGTGAAATCAGCTTAAACATCATGAGGTTTGAAGAAACATTTTTTTCCATTTTTCCCTTCTGTCTTAACAGCTTTGAGAGCGCTTTCAGTTCATGTTCTTAAGCTGTTCTGCACAGCCACTGCTCTAGCCTCTGGGGCTAGCAGCACACTTAAAATAAATAAACGGAGATGCAGTTCTTATATAAACCACTCATATCCTGTAGCTGAGGCTTTAAGGAAAGCATCAACATCTATAACACTCAACAAAGGCAGGAATGTTAGCAGCACTGCCTGGATGTCGACCTTGCTTTGTCAGTGCAGCCCTGGACCCACCCAGGCACTGGGGACCCGTCATGTGCAGTGTGTGGGACTGTCATATGCTAGCAGAAGCTTAGTTTCATGTTTAGAAACAAGTAACGTGGGTGAGCATGACAGTACCAGTCTGGCGTGCGCAGTAGACTGGCTTCTTCCAACATCATGGTAAGTTGTGGAAAGCACGGGAATGTCCTTCTGCAAAGCAATACAATTGTGATTGCTCTTTGTGCCCCTGATGCTGAGTACCCAGTAGCTCTGAGGCTCCGTTGTCCTCAGCAAGGTGCAGACTGAAAATGAGTCCAGGGTTATTCATGTCACCTAGTCGGGGCACGTAGCTCAGCCAGGGTGTTAGGTTCCTTGACCAGCCAGTGGCAGGAGGGAGAGGAGCTCTTGAAAGGGAAGTTTCTCCATGCCCAAATGAAGCCACTCTTCTAAATTGCTTTCTCTCTCAGTTGCCTTTATAGAGGCTCATAGGAAGAGTCGTTGGACGTGGGACAGCGTGAATGTTGCCATTGATGCCTGCCCTAGACTTCAGAGAGCCTGGTTTGTAACAAGAGTGAATTAAATAAAGGATAAAGAGTAGCTGAGGGAGCAGTTTCTAAGTTGGTAGGGACAACTGCCTGCTCAGATCTATGACTCTGAATTCTTTTAAACAACTTGAAACTAGGTCTGGTTTTCCTGGTGATTCCTCAGCCTCCCAGCATGTCCGGCTGGGACTGCTGGTTGACTTAGCAGAAGTGAAAGGAGATGGGACCTATGGACTTAGCCATGTGTGCACACGAAGCTGGATAACCAGGAATGGATAATCATCTACTGCATTTGCCACTCAGGGCTGTGGTTCCCAAACAGCACTGTCTGCACTGCTTGATGGTGGTCCATACAGAGCAATTTCCATAGGCTCTGTAATGATGGAGTGTGTGTGGGGGAAGAGGGAGTAACAGTAACTGAGTGACTCCTCAAAATGTTTCTAAAATATCTTCATTGTGTTAAACAGCTAGACATGCTCTCCCACTGCTAATTTCCATGCAAGTAATTGCTCTGATTGACCCTGGCTTGTTCAGTTGCTGCAGACTGGGTAGCATGATTGCAGGCGGGGTGGGGACTCGGTCTATTCGGTCTGCTCTACAACAACAGCTTGACAGCACAGGTGGGTGGGTTCGAGTGGTGGTGTAAATTGGTGTTTCTCCAGCCTTTTGAACTTGTCATTTCCTTTCGGCTCTTCTGTCTTCATGCAAGGCGACGAACGATAGCAGCTCAATTACAGAATGTGCTGTAATTTCTGACTGCAGGTTTCTTCTTTCATTCCCCTAATCCAGTAATTACAGATGTTTCTCACTCCTTTACCTTGAAAGAGGACAGTTGCCACTACTTACACCACTTTTCTAATACTCCAATGATCTGTGACTTTCTTTATGCCCTTTTTGTAACCCTCAGTTTGAGAAATATAAATAATTATTCATTGTTGCTTTTTGTACTACCACTTGGCACAGAACTGTTAGGTTTTTTGTGCCTATGGTGACAAGTGGCTCTTTAAACGCAAAGGACCTTATTTTAATTTGGAGGATGTGTCTGGCTTCAGTGGAGTGACTCTGGACTTAACACCAGTGCCGAGGCAGAATCTGGCTCTCTGGCATATCCAGGCCAAATATTATGGTCAAGRAAGGTGTTTGCATTTTCTCTCTCCTGAAAATTCCCTCAAGGTTTGTATTAACATTTTGGTGGCAATAGTATCTATGTGTGCAGTTAGATTCCCTGTTTTGTGAGCACACTGGACTTACATGAAACAAACACACTTCTGAATTCAGGAGATCTTACAGTCTAAGCAAAAACAAAGGTGTGCAGTGGTCAGCACAGGAAATCGCCATCAGCTCCTCAGCCCTGTTGC
The DNA here is from genome assembly GCA_035582835.1 of Phoebastria nigripes. Classification (NCBI taxonomy): domain Eukaryota; kingdom Metazoa; phylum Chordata; class Aves; order Procellariiformes; family Diomedeidae; genus Phoebastria; species Phoebastria nigripes. Next base: position 2,418,289 of record JAYKAV010002899.1, on the reverse strand, counting down.
TGGTGGAGCTTCTGAGCATAATATTTGGATGCTGGTCTTCTAGGGGCATTTTTCTGCCTGAATTTATCACCATATACTCTCTATGGTGGAGAGACCTGGGTTTTTTGAAAAAGGCTCCACAGTTTTGAACAATTAATGTCACATTTGCATAATTCCTTTTTTCTTGTATCCCTTTCCTCTTCTCCCCATCCCACTGAAACTGTGAGGATCAGTAATTGATGCCATTATTTTTGACAAAAGGAGAACATGCAACAAAGGAATGGGAAGAAAGGAGGAAACACCATGGGGCTAAATATCCTGATCAAAACCACTTCTGTCATTTGGGTATCAATTTTTACAACTAATTTGACACAGCATCACTAGTAGCGAGCTGCCTGCAAAGTCATGAGATGATTTGGGAGTGAAGAATAAGTCTGCAGGCTTCCTCTGCGTAGGCTAAACCCCGTGCAGCAGGGTGCATTGCTGTCTGTCTGATCTCATCTTCGTTTTCACTTCACCCTTTTGGGGCTTGCAGGACCAATGCGTTGCGGCAGTAGGTTTATTGCCTGTTGATTTGTAACCCATGAATGTTTCCAATGGGATGTGTGTAATTTATTGGCATAAACCATTAGATCTTCCTTGAATGCCCTGGAGTTTCTGAATCACCAGCTGAAAAGTATTATTACAAAGCACATAATCACTTGGAAAGTGCCTCYGTCTTCTCTTTTTTGCTTTAAATTCAGCTACATAAATAGCATTTTTATAGCACGTGGGCCAAAAAGGTACCAAGATGTTCTGTCTTTCTGTTTTGTTTTACCTTAGGGAAACTTGATCAGCAGTGACGCTCACAGTTGATGTGAACCTTGGGCACTGTCTGTGAACTTTCCTCATAACGCTTCTGCAAGAGGCTCCAATCAACTGATCAGCTTCAAGTGCACAGGCTGGTTTTGGCACTGTGGCAATTTTAACTGGAAATACAGTTTCATCGTAGCAATGTTTGGTTATCCTTCACTGTGAGGATGGAAGGGCTTTGCTAGCATCTTTTTAAACATGATTCTGGTGACTACAGGAGGAGCGAAGAGTCCAGATTGCTCCCAGAACTAGGACAGAGGATTTCTTGGCCCAGTGCTGCTGCCTGCCTTCAGCAGAGTACATTCCTAATCTCCCGTCTGCTATTTTACATGTGTGCTAATTGAGCTCCAGTCCGAAAGGAGGATCAGGCTTATTATAGTTTTCAATAGCTTAAAAGGAGTTATTAAATCATCTTACCCCTCCAAGCCTTCCTTACTTCCTCCTTTGATGAACAGCAAAATGGCCTTGCCTTTTGCGCTGACCCTTGATGTTCTGGGCGTCAGCTTAGATTCACACCTTGTTTTAGGTCTTTCCTCTGAAGCTTGGAGCAAGGCTTAATGGTGGGTCTGTAACACTGCTTTTCCTAGGTGTCCACACAAATAAAGCTCCTGACTATGGATATGATCCGTGGCATGCCAGGTGGGCACGAGGGGCTGATGCTCTCTGTATGAGATCAGGAAATAAGGTAAATCATCATCAATGGCTTAATTAAAATTTCTGAGAAGTGGGGAAGGCAGGAATCGTTCCTCTGGGTACCTGTAGTGTGGCTGTCTAAACCGGTGACCCAGCACAGTGCTCATAGTTTCAGTTGTGGACAGATGGGTTCAGCAACTTGCCCAAACTGCTAAAAAAGCTTTTTGGTACAATTTTCTTGGCAGTGGCAAAAGAGGTGCATCTTTCTAAAACAGTGATATGACAAAGATGTCTTCTGAGCTTTGRAAGCTGGGAGCGGATTTCCTCTTCTCGTGTCTCTACACAGGACAGTACATTCCCAGGCAGAGAGGTGAGGCTGTGGATTTCTTCCTCATCTAGTGTTTCAGAAATAAACACTCACTTGAAAATTGTTCAGTTACTATATGCTGGGACACTGTTTTCAACCTGTGGTCTACAAGCCTCCCTACAAGGGAGGAGTTTGGTAGAAAACTTTTGCAAGGGCCACACAAAAAGTGACTGAAGAAAAGGAAGTTTGTGCCTATGCTCTACAATAGCTTGAATAAGGGAAATTGTTGTAAGAAATGCGCATCTGATGGCAATTTTTTAGGAGCCTGCGTATCAAGAACATTGAAAGACACTTTGCTAATATTACAAACCTCTGCATTGTGGTAGTGTTTGAAATTCTGCTAATAGTCTTCTTTTTTTAGCTATACAGTAATTGCACCTCTCAATGGGAATGCCGCTCAGGAATAATGATCCTATCAAGACAAGGGAATATAGAYTGTAGTAAAGGTTATGATGGTTTCTGTGAGAGGCTTAACATTGATCCTTTTAGCTATCCGATTTTCCAAGAGGAAAAAAAAAACCCAACTTTGAGTTAAGCAGGCGATTCAGTGTGAAAATTCTTGTGGTTAGTTTTAGAAGATGGAACTTGAAGTGAATTTGCTAAACTGTGGTTTGGGTTTTTTTTTTCCTTCTCTCTTTTTTTGGTGAATGCTTTTAAAAAGAAATGGATTTTTCTTTCCCACACATTTTAAATGCTCTTCTCAGTTCTTTTATTTTTTTTTTCTAATGCAAGTCAAAATTGCTAAAGAATTCAAAAGTAAAAATCCGTTATGTTGAAAAGGCCATGTTGTGAAATATATCATAAACACCCTGTTAGAGCAGTGCCTGCTAATTAAGGGAGAGAGCTCCTGGGAAACAGCAAGCCTATAACAGAGCTCAGCCCCCTTTGATCCTCTGTTGAGTTTGTAAAAATGTTGCCTGCCTAAACTTCTCTGCAGCTTGTTACACATTTTATCCATCTGCTGCAAGACCAAAAATAAGCAATTTATAATTCAGTTGAACTCCAGTTGTTCAGCATATCACTGACTGTGGAGTCTTCAGTAAGAGGGAGATGACAGGAGGAAAAGCCAAACAAAGGCTAAACAGAGTCAGGCACCCTGGAAATTGCATTGCTTTTCCCTGTAGGGTTTATGTAGGCACTGGATTGCGAGTTGTACAGCTGTGTTGCAGGTGTTACTAAAGCGGTTCAGATTTTTTGGGTGAAATGTACTTCGGTGTCTATCCATTGTCTGTAAACTGAAATCAAACCATTTGTTGGGGTTCTCCAGCTTTAATCCAGACAAATTTCCAGGTCTTGGGTAGAATTGTGGATGCGTATATACATGTGTGTACACGTCATGTTTCCCCCCAACCTACTTAGAGCAAGATGATCTGGGCAACCACTTGGTATATGAAAGATGCAGGTTCAAGTCTTACCTGCCTCTTTGGATGACTGGGTGACCACATCCAAGCCCTGCAGGTGACTGTAGATCACTGCTTTAATTCCATGACTAAAGTAAAATCTCGCTTTGAAAAACTCCCTCCGTCTTTCTAGCTGTGACACCAACCTCCCTCATGTGGAGTCTCTTGCACAGCACCATGATGTTTGCGCGAGCTGTGGTGCAGTCGGCCACAGCATCCGGGAGAAGTGGGATGGCTCTGTTGGACCAATCGAGTGTTAGCTCTGAAATCTAATAACAAGAGGAGCTAATTATTCCCTATGCAAAGATCACAAGTCTATGTTCTGTTGATTTTTAGAACAGATCAGTGCTTCATTTTAGCACCCATATGTTTTATCGGCATTGGTTAGCTATCACTCCTGGATGCCTGCAGCCCTCCAAGGGCTACTGCTGTCATGTATCTTGCTGCTGAGATGAAGGCAGAGCGTTATGAAGTCATCCTTTCATCAGAACTCAGAAATTCATTTGCTGTTGCCTGTAAATAAATGACAGGTTAAAAATGTATCCAGTACTTACCCACCCAAATTTACCTCCTTCCATGCCTGGGAGAATCTCACTGTTAGAAGTACCATCTCCTCCCAGTGACTTCTGTGGTGCTGTGACTTACCAGTAGCAAATCTGCATTATGCTGAAAATGTGTTGTTTGGAGCATGTCATCAGTTTAGGTCTATGAGAAAATAAGTTGCACAAAGCAGAGAGGCTTCAATAAGGGCAGGGTTGGAAAGAGGGGAGTCGATGAATAGAACAGCTCACCTGGGAGGTTACACCATGACATTGTCTGTTCTTTGCCAAAGATTTAACGTGTGGCAGGGAGCGTTACCTGGGTCCCAGCGGCTGAGCCAGAGGCCAGCAGTTGACAGGTGGGTACTGGAACAGTGTGTGCCCCGAACCCGCAGAGTTTGTAACAGCCATCAGCTTTTAAAATGGCTTTAGTAACCTACATTCATCTACTGCCCTTGTTGGGACTGTAATTCTTAGTACATACTGAAGGTGATAATAAACTTGTTGGAAGTGTCTGCACTGTAAGTCAACATCACTGAACGAAATTATTCAGCACAGGTGTTTTAAAAGGTAAAGACCTCTTAAGACACTGATCTCATATGTAAAGAAGCTGCTCCTTAAGCAAGGTGGGATCTCCTTGTCCATGCTCCATTTAAAAATCCAAAACATTGGCATTCCCCCTACATTTCTCTGGAGACCATTTCACAAGGTAATACACGCTGCTGCTGAGCTTATTTTCTTGCTGCTTATACTGTATTTACCCTTTTGTAGTTTGATTGCTCCTAGGCCTCTAAATTCAGCAAGACACTGGTGTTAATTTTTAGAAGCTTCTTTTTAGTTGCCTTTTAGCCTAAAATCTGCAGCTATTTAATTCTTTCTTCCTAAACCCATCATCCTATTTGTAGGTTTTTCCTTCTTCYCAGAGTTCCTAAAAGAATATCTGTCTTGTGATAATGTGGGAAAATGTGTATTGGGCAAAAAGGCACCTTAACTTTCTGCAAGTTATGAAAGCAAAAAAGGCCTATGTTTTTATTTAGGGTTTAGATGAGTTTTGAGAAGACAAGATAGGAACAACCTGTCTCCATCCCCAACTTCAGAAAAGTCACATCTCTGAGTTTATCTTGATCCAAAAGGTTAATATTTACAATTCTACAAATACATGGTTATTCCAGGTGTGGCAGTACTTAAATAACAGTTAAAATATGCCAACTTTTATAATTCTTTTATCATGCTTGCTCTGAAGAAGTGCTATAAAGATCTGGGCTATGTCTACTTTCATAGTGAAGATGTGGCTGAAGCAGGTATAACCAGTAGCTTATTCCAGCCACTATGGGTTATAATGGGCATATCAACATGATACCAACGCTTTTGTTAACTCGCTCTGGTTCCCAGTAATTTCATACCTATAATATTCCATCTCCTGTGTTTTGCTCATTTCTGTGAAGGGCAAAACAACTCTGGGTTGTGTTACTCCGTGGGCAGAGAGGGCTTCTTCAGAGCCTTTCTGGAGCAAAGCATTTGAGATAGTTGTCTGCCATGGGCTGGTTCTGCACGCTTTAAGCCTGTCACTTTAATCAATCAAAACATAATTCTCCCCAAATTCTCCACCCTTCAATTTCCCTATCTGGACATGGTAATGATAAGGGTGTGGTGGAAGTCGGGGCCAGGAGATTATTTGAGATTTTTGACTGCAGGTTGTTTTGTACATTTTTAACCAGGTCTGTTGACGGCTGTAACCAGAATGTGTGCGCTTCAGAAAAGGTACTTCTGCTCCGATGTTCTATGGTTTTATTTTTATGTAAGGTTTAGCAATTGAATGAAAACTTTCCAGATCTCTGCAGGAATATGTGTAATTTGTACATCATTTCTAGATTTCTAGTGGTATTCTCAATGAGTAGAAGTCCTTTTTCCATTTCTCCTCTCAGTTCTAGACATCTTACGTAGATAGTGTGTCGACAGGTGTTGATGGACAAGCAATTTACAGTAATCTCTTATGGTGCTTATTCTGTAGCTCCCTGAATGATAAGTGACATGCTGGCAAAGCTGAACAACTGATCACCAGATACTGGCATAGTGTTAAACATGGCTTCTGAGGCTGCTCAGAATTTCCTTCAGCCATTGTCATCTTGGATGTCTCAAATATACGAAGCTATCCAACAAGCAGGAGACTCTATATCTGCTTCGCTGCTGAATTTGAGTGGAGCGGGTCGTAAGTCAGAAGAAGAGAGGAACCGGGACTTGGAGAATAATGGAGGCGTTTATGAGGATTATTCTGAGGAATCAGATGATGGACAACACCTGGACCTCTGGGATGAGGAATACTTGTATCCTAGAGAAGATGGTCACATTGGGGGTCTTGATCTTGCTTCACAAGCCCTTCCTCATGGCTCTGACATGGGTCTGCAGAGGCAAAAATGGCTTAAAAATACCAGCAGCTTACCAGAGCAGTGTGTTGAAAGCACCAAGTCATTGACAGCCAATGGATCCTACTGGATGAATGAAGATCTCCAGCCACGTGATCGGCTTCCTACCATCGCTGAGGAAGAAGGTGAGCCCTCTATGAGGATGGGAGGCCATGAGCACAACCTCAGCGTGAGTGGCTCCTTAAAAAGTAATAATGGCAAGACAAGTTTTGCAGGTAAGCAGCTAGCACGCATCCTGACAGTATTATCCAGACCTCTCTTTTCTTATATTGATTTGATTTAGTTGCTAATCTGCTCATTATGTTCTGTGTTGTCTTTGTTTCCCACAGCTAAAATAAAACTCCCCAAATCCCAAAGAAAAATCTAACCTTTCCTCTTCTGTTTCTGATTCTTCTCTTGTTTGTGAAACTAATCTCATTGAAATAAGTGGAAATCTCCAGGGTGAAATGTTGTGTATTAGAAGGCAATCAGACCATATTGCTGTAGCAGGGAGTATTTTGCTCCCCCATGTTTTGTTTCTGGTAGCAGGACCCTTCAAAGGGAGTGTTTAGCCTTAAGCCTTTGCTTTGAGAACCATCTGCCTTTGCGTCATTGCTATTAAAGATATATATAATCTCAAACCTTGTTTCTTTGTGCCAGGAATCTCAAGATGTTACTGTGCCATGTGCTGTGAAATGCTGTACTAAAAAGCCAGCCATATCTCATGATTTTATGGATGAAAGGCTCCCAAATCGCTTTCCTCTCCTCCCACCACCCCCACAGGCTTTTCAAATAAGACTGAAGAGGACAGCAGGCAGGAGATTATGGGAAGGAGAACTGAATTTGATATTTTCAGTTTTAAATAGGCCTAACTATGACTTCTGATCATTAAGTGACATGAACAGCTTTTCAGGCGATTGTGTTCAGGACTGAATTTCAGCCGTGTGACTTGTACTCACTAAATATCGCCGTAAGTGTGGAAGTTACCTGGGTCATAGAGGACTGATGGAGACGTATGTCCCAACCACAAGCAGGAAAGCTGCAGTCCGGCTGACACCATCCTTGGGTCTTGCTGGGTTAAAGCCGCTCTTTACGAACATCCTAGGAAGGGGGATAAGGGAGGAAGGGCGGGCGGGGATGGGGGGGTCTACAATATGGAGCTGATGAAGAACTTGAGACTCACTGAGGGTCTTCAGGATTTGGCTTCAAATATCTAAATTCCTTTTTCTTGAATCAGACAGTAGATGCTCTTCAAAATGTTTGTTTTATAATGACCAAGAGCTTTTCATCACTCTTGGCTTCTAGGAAAGTCTTACATATTTAGCCATTTCTGTGCAGACTGCAGAAGATCAGCCTGTTTGTTTTYGTATTTAATAGGAATATCAGACTGAGAGGGTATAAACCTTGACGGTGTTCTTTAATGAATGTTAAAATTAGCTCTTTTCTTTATTACTATTCCTCACGCTGTTATGGCCAGGGAGTAAATAATTAAAAAGAGCTTTTGGTTCAGTCTCCCAAACTGGGACTGCTTGTTTCATATTTGAAATGAACGAATGCCAATGCTCAGGTTAAGCACCACAGAGCTGTATCTCTTGGAGCCCAGCCTCTAACCTGTACAGATCCCCTACCTTCTGGTACCCCTATACATTGCCTGTGTGATATCCTGCCCACAGGGTTTGTTCATAGGCACCGAGTCAATGCTGCAGGGCTGGATTTACTGTGTGTGCTTGGATCACGTGTCCAGTGTGTGCACAGATGCCATGGAGCAGGGCATGTAGTGTCCTTCCAGGGAGTGCTGGGGCCGTGGATCCTCCTGGACAAGTGCTGTCCAGGGCACAACCTTGTCTCCTGCAGAGCCTGTACCCCCAAGAGGGGCTGTTAATGCGATTCGTGGCAAATCCTGGGGCTTCTCAGAGTAGGCTGGGGAGCAGCCATGTGCCGAACGCATTATTCCGATGGTGGCCTCCAGATCTTTGTCCTGTCTCTGGACTACACTCTTGCTCACAGCGGATGGGAGAAAAGGTGGTGAGCTCTCAGGGAAATGGAGGCCAGGAATGGGCTGCTGTCACTGTCAGAGCGGTTTCTCACCTGCAGTCTTGTCTGCAGGGACATCTGAGAAAAACGGTCCTTAGGAGCCTGTGATGGATCAGATGAATTTTCCTGGTTAGAGACACATAGAGTGACAGTCAGATGCCAGAGTAACCCATCGCTGCAGCTAAAGGGCAGGGTCACTCTGAACCTCTCTCCCAGCTGAGAGCAGGTACTGATCAAGTTGCTGTTGGACTCTCTCTTAATATTTATTGGCTTTCCTTCTCAGTAAGCTGTCTGGAGCCATTGTGGACTGGAAGGCAGAGCTCCCCAGCACCTACATTGCTGCTGCCTAGAGCTCTCTACTTCCACACGAAGCACTTTAGAGGGCATTGCATAGCTTTTTACACCAGAGGGAATGTCACTGCAAATGCTCTCAAATAGTCTTTTATCTTTTTATCTCTGCAATGCAGTGTACAAAGGGCCATCCAATGGTCTCAAGACTTTATAGTCATGAAGTTGGCTGTTTGAGAGTTGGAGGGCTGGGAGATGATGCCTTTTTTTCTCAGAACTAAGTTGTATAATAGGAGAGAAAGTGCTGAACTGTGATTTGAAAATGTCTTCCACAAGATCTTTGATGTGGAAGAACTCGTTTTGCTCTTCTAAGTGACCCTTCACTTCCAAAACACACACATGCTCTTTGTGTTTCATTTTTCAACTCTTTATTTCCTCTTTTTCCTTTAGATTCATTCTCTAACATCAAGAGTGTGAACTCTTCTGATGGTAACCTAGACATACAGAGAGGCTGTAATACCCTGGCAACTTAAAATTTCAGTCATGGATTAAAATGATCAAGAGAAGATGTTTGAGGTATCCTTATTTCTGTTAGCTTTGTTACCTAACCCTAAGTGACAATGTAAGCGAGCATATGGACTTGCTGACATCCATCAAAGGTGTTCAGTAGCATCAATATTAGCTTTGAATATTTTTCCTTCCATTTGGCATTTTTTTCCCCATTTCTGCAAAATACATGTTTCCTGTTTATCCTTATATTCTTTTCAGAACATTGCATCTTGACTTTATTTCACTTAATGTACCATATTTCTCTCCACAATAGAATATTTTAAAGCTAAATTGGCACAAAACAGTAGCAATGCTGAATGCTTTTTGTTGCCATGGAAATATTTCTGGGCACTTACTGAAGACCTGGTTGCCAATAGTAATGTAACAGAGAAAATAGATATGCTTCATTTAGCAGCCACTGGTGATTAAAGAGCCACAGAAACCCGTTACAAGGTCATTCCAATATATAGTTTATTGGGTTTAGGGGGAAAAAAACCCACCAACCCTAGATGAGAATCATTTTGTTTTTAAAGAAAGATGGAAAACAAAATCCAATAGTTGTTCCCCACTCTTAAACTTAGAGCACGCTTCTGAGGTGAAATAAAATTGCAGTTAAAAATCATCATTACTCCTTCTCCTTTTTATCAAATGTGTTTTTGATCACATTTTTGCCTCCTAGGAAATGTTTCCCAGCTCCCAGAATAGCTTTTCTGAGGCCCCAAAGCAGCACACACATTATTGAAAACCATTTTTAGGCTTAGGGATCTAATAAAGTGTTTGAGCAATGAAATTCTTGGGTTCTTAAGTCAAATGTCTGTTAGACACTGTGAGGCATGCTAATCAGCAGGGTGCAGGTTTGGCTGCTGCTGAGTCCTGGTCTGTACTTAAATGATGCTAGTAACGTTGTGCCAAGGTTTCAAACAAATGCAGGGAAAAGTTTTTCACTTTGGATGCTTTTGATCCACAGTTTAAAAAGGAGGAGGTAGTTCAGCAGGAAATACTGCAATGCCAGGTGTTTGGTTTAAGAGGTTAATGATGGGAAGGCAGACCCTTCCATGCATGCAGATCCCTGCCACCATTTGTAAATCATGTAGTTGTAAATTTTGCAAATACAGATGAACTTGCTCTTGCAGCTTCCTTGAGACCCTCTTTATTGTCTAACCTCAGTGTTTCTGATAGAGAAACTGTCTCCCATCTCAGAACAGGGAGAGAGCAGCCTTTGTGTCCCCCCATGGCTAAGATACTGCTGCTCAGCTGACTGGGGGTGGCTGGCAAGAGTGTGGCTGCCAAATCCATCATTGCACATTGGGCTTAAGAATTGAAAAAAAGCAGTGAGGCAATAAGCCGCTTCTAAAAGTAATGCACTGCAAGCAGAGGGGTAGAGCTGGCCAGTCTGTCTGCTTCTCAGCCTGAATCTATAGAGGAAAAAAAAAAGTAATRACAAAAAAGGTGAAGAGCAGCAATAATTGTGCTGTGAATGCAATGGCTTTAGCCCACTTCTTCCTCAGGGCCCATGTCCTTTGCAAACAAAAAGTCAAAGTGACCATTAAGCAGTTTCAAGCAGACATTGCTCTGAAAAGGCATGGGGACAGACACACCAGCAGAGCTGAGTCTTCTGAATCAGAGCTGAACTATTTTTGCACCACGAGTTCTGTGATTGAAGAGTCTCCCGAGCTGTCTGACACTGTGTTCATAATGCTAGTGTAATTTATAGGTGAGCACTACACTTAAACTGCATGAAGTCTTAGGAGATTTTTTTCCATCAATTAGACAATCTCAGTGCTAGCTAAAGATTGCATTTCAGTTGCACTGAAATAAATTTTTTGACCTTGGAATACTAGGAAGTTTGACGTCCTAATAGGAATCTTGTCTAGATGGCTAGATAGTTACCCTCAATACATGTGTAAGGGGAGGCATGCCTCTGAGGCTCTGGGAGTTTTTAAAACTAGAAAGCACTGTTGCATTTACTTACCTTGGCCTCCAGTTTAACAGGGGTCATTGATTTTTGCCAGTAATTGCTGTAGCAGAGGAAATTATTCTTTCTGCTGTATATGAGCACTCCTGACCTCAGTAAATGACCCTTCATACGGCCAGGAATTCCTAGCCAAGAAGTGAGTTTTCATTAGGTCCTATAAACCCATATAGCAAAATATAACCATAACAAAAAGATGTTGCTTGTGTGATAAATAAAACTTCTGCCTGAAYCTGAGACTAAAATAGATAGATGGCCAGTTTCCATGTAAAGATCCTAAGCATTGATGAATTTTATCACCTGGTCTGGCTATGGAGCCAGCCAGTGCTCTAGCCAGAATGTAGCCCTATAAAAATCAGTGCCTGTACTCAAAGCAGGACATTTAAAGAGGCTATACTGAATCAATAGCACCACTAGGACTGAGTGAAGGAAAGCAAAGACAGACAGTGGACAAAAGCACTTCACAGAAAATACTCCTGGCTGCTCGAGTGGGAGAAAGCACTAACGTGACTGGGGATAGGCATCTGATCTCTGAAGAATGCAGTACGGGTCCACAGCTTTCTGAAATGGAGTGCAGACCTGAGTTTGCATTGAATGCTTTCTCTCTGGGAAATTCAGAACCACTCAGAAAGTGTTTGTGCACAGACTTTTGTCCTTGTGAAGGTGGTACCATGTTCCTTTTTATATTTAAAGTACTCCTTTGCAGTTCTGTCTTTTCAAAGTTTCAAATTATAAGGGATCTTCATCCATGATACCAAAAGTAAGTGGTGATGAGAGTACATAATAGCCCTGAAAGGAGGGTGGATTGCGGTATGTCAGCTTTACAGCTGGGGGAATGAAGCCAAAGAGTGGTTCAAAACACAAATTTTCAAAGGTGCTACCATTGCAGGCTCTGTCCTGGGCCTGTCAACATTGCTGTTCATCCTCAGTTGGTGATTTTAGACACAGTATCTTTGTAAGCCCACAGTAGATCAGTAGTTTGGGTTTTCACCAAGTTCCTTGTCTGGTGGGCAGAGCTTCCTTGTGCCTAGCTCCCTAGGGGGCACGAGGAAGGATGCTCTGTTCAGGAGTACTTGTCATCTGCTCTTGCCATCTAGAAGGTTGCATAAGCTGTATGGAGAAGGATGTATTTGAGAGGAAGAAACGGATTTTGCCATTCAGTGCAGTTACAGAACAAACTGTGTGTGTGAGCGTGTTGTGTTTGTGCATGTATTTTCTGATCCACTTTTGCTAAGTGGCATCCTCTTCCCACTCCCCATATGGCAGTTGCGACTCTATCTTCCTCTGGGAAGGTTGTTTAGGACTCAAGAGGCTTCATTTACCAATAAACAGCATCTTGGCAGCATCTGGGAAGTGCTGCCTCTCTCCTAGAAACCCTGCCTCCTCACCTTCCATCTCCTACTACAGGCGAGGCAGGTGTGAATGATCTCATTGCGTTGTGGTGGAGGTTACGTGCAGGCATACTAGCAGCACTCTGTGCAGAGCTGGAACATAGTATTTCTGTGTGCTGATACAAACAGTAGTACTTTTTTTTTTTTTTTTCTTTTGCAGTTGTTGCTAGCTTGGCCTGCTTTGTAGAAGGCTACTTATGCAAACCCATGGTGGCAGGCAAATGCTTGCAAAAGGGAATGACCATTAGGACTTTTGGAAGCACGGATAATCCATCTCTGTTTCTTCCTAGCCTCTTTGCATTGCTTAACAGCACAAAAAACACTAATGTAAGCTTATATGAGATGGGATCACTCTGCCATAAGGTGAGCTGGTGTTGGTCCTCACCTCTTGCCAGATAGGGGTGTGGATATGACTTCCTTATGCCCAGTTCATTTTTGGCTGTTGTAATGACCCATTGGCAGCAGCCATCATTTTAAGTGGCCTCATAGACTCCTGAAACAGTTTTAGTAACTAAGGGGAAAGACTGCAATGAAAGAAAAGAGGGAGATTACAGTCATGGAGGAAAAAACGTGCAGTTTTATAGACAGTGAATGGCATTGTTGGACTGTGTGGGTCTTCCAGCTAATGAGGAAGGTGTGGTTGGGCTGTACCTCTGCAGATGCTGTTTGTGTGATTCTCATGCAGTCTCCTCCTCCTGAAGGAAGGCTTCATCAGTACCTATTTGTAGACCAACATGAATGACTTAGGTTGAATCCTAAACCAGTCCATAGCAAAATCTGTAGAAAATCCCTTCTAATGACCATGAAAATAGCTGATGCTCTCCTGGCTTCATCACCCTACCTAAAAGTTCCCTGATGTTCAGGCAGGTGCTCCCCTGTCTAGAGAGCTCAGTATCCACGTGAGATGAAGCATCCCTGGAGGGACTTACTGCACTGGSCGTGAGCGCTTGCCCACGCAAGCTGGGCGCTTGGAGGCATTTCTCTCCTCAGGCTGAGAGAGATTCAAGCCCATACGGTCTATACGTAGCAGCATAATCTGTGTGGGAGTATTTTCCAGCAAATAGTATGAGAGTGGTGGTGCTGGAGAGAAAGCCCTGAATTTGGATTAATGAGAGCACTGAGGTTTGCTGAAGCTCTGTGTCGCACAGTCAATTTTGGGGTCTAGACTTATTGCCATAAATAATGTAGCTATAAAACCATTGGGCCTGAGGGTGCAGTTTTGCAGTTGTCAGTAGCTGATGTAAAACTGCAGCTGAGATATATTGTCCTTCCCTGATCACACAGTTGTGCTACTTTCCATGTCTGGCCTCATGAGCATGCCACTGTGTGATGAACTGGACCAGCTCATTGCTTCAGCTGAGAGTTACTAGCCCCTACCCTATTACTTTTGAATCAGGTGAGTTGGCCACACAATTGCTAAAAGTGAAACAAGGGGAAGAGGGGAAGGGAAGGAGGATAGGATTGTCCTTTTTGGGATGACAGCTTTGGTCCTGAACTCATGTGAGTCTTGTTGCACCACATCCTCACCCACTGCTGCTGCAGAAGTCTGTGATTTTCCCAGGAGTGCCATGGAAACGGTCGTGTTACAGCGGTGGTAAAGGGGGGCTGTGGTGAATCAACCCTCTGGTAGCAAACAGAAAGTTTCAATTAGAAAAATCAGCGGGAAAATAAATATCTGCCTTGTTGCAATGCAGTTGTTAGCCGTAGCAACCCCAAACAAATATCTTTGCGAGGGAGTTCATTTCCACCCTGTTAATCAGCAAACAAAGACTTGTGGGTGTGAAGCTAGTGGTTACAGTGTTGGGTGCTATGACTGGTATGTAATCAGCGTGCATACGCTGGGTCTAGCAGGTTGCGAGTGTGGTGTAGCAAAACCGCGCTTTAAGGAGGAGCAGGAGTCAATGTCCTGGGTTTCCCGGGCATTTTCTTGGCCAGATTGATTTCTGCTAGGTGGAAGGCCATTTTCTGGAAGAAGCTAGTGCCAATTCAGAGAAACTTCCTTAAATGTAGTGGAGAGAACTTACAAAGTGACTCCTTTGCATTAGAAGGAGAAGTGCGTATCCAAGCCAAGAAAACAAGTAGAAGAGGCGATTGATGGGGAATCTGAAGGAATTCAACCCATTGTGGTATGAAAGCTACCAGGAAAACTGTCATAAGAATAATGCTTATAAAGTGAAAGTGTTTTGTTTTGTTTTTTTTTTTTTAAGGAAAGGACAGTGTTTTCTAACTCATCAGCCATTGGGATCCAGCAGTTTGTTTCGTTTCCGAGTCTGTGAGCATTTACAGCCCCACACCCCGGAGCATACACAGCTACACCTGTGCCCTGTGGTGTCCCCAGCATAGACACAGCATCTGCTGACAGAAGGTGCTTTTCTGCCTCTGCAGCTGCATGTTTTCTTCAAGCAACCTAGCCTGGGCTGGCAAAGGGGTGTAGGCTGACTCATGGATGTAACTGCATCCACACCAGGGGTTTTCCTGGCTTATCAGTGTCTCCTACAGTGTGTAATCTCTTTTTTCTTCCACTTCTCCACAAATCCTGGGCCTGTGCTAATAAAACCCAGTAGCATAAATGAAGCCTGACTCATGTGTACTCCACATGTAAAAGGTAAAGTAGGTGATTGGGAAAATCAGGGATGATTGTTCTTCTGCTTCTTGGCTGCCATTTCCTTTAGCTATGGAAGAACCTTAGGCAGCAAAGTGAGAGTCAGTTTGAAGCTGAATCCCATGTTCCTATTTTTAAAATCCAAATTTGGGAGTAGGAAAAAAGCATCAGGAAAGATGTTGATTTTTCATGCTGTTTTCTGTGGGCAGTTCTCTATTTCTTTGCACAGCAGTGTGCAGAATTGGAGTTTATTGCTCTGACTGCTGTATTGTTTGGCTATGGAGGTGTTTGATGGTCAGAGCCAAATAATGACTTGTTTCTGATTACTCTCTGACTTTTTTTGTTTGCTTTTTTTTCTTTTTTTTTGAAATGTGCCCTGGTATGAAAGCTGCCAAGTTGTGATTCTCTCTGCCTGCATCACACGCAAACACCCAAGTGTGTTCACCTCAGAGAGCTCCCAGTTGGCTTGGTCATGGGGTGAGGACAGATGAAGAGATAGAGATTGACGTGTTGCAAAAGCAGGACACTGTTACTTGTCACTCAGCAAAGAGGGGTGGACCTTATGTTTACCACTGGGCACTAAATGGCTCCCTGGTTGGTATACCTACCAGAAAAGGACAAAACTACATGGGCCTGGGTGCAAGGAGAAAGCCCAGGTGAAGGTTACCTTCATTAGTAAACGACCAGTTGGTGTTATTCAATGGTGCACGGTCACTGTGCAGTCTCTGTGTCCATAGTGGCATGTGTAGAAACATGGGTTTACTGTATCACAGCGCATTCTCTGTCAATTTTAAGTACATTTGAGGTCTAGATGGATGTTTTGGATTTTGTTTCTGTTTTATAAAAAGCAGGGTTTTTGATGATCAGATTAGTTTTGAGCATAAATGAAGGCGTGGGGTACTCTCCTCCCTAGTCAAACCCATAAATCAGGTACTTGTGTAACTTCATACTTTTGTTTGAACTCCCAGTTCAGATGGTTGACAGCAAAATGAGAAGATGACTCCAGATTGAAGACACTGAAAATCAGAGTTGTAGTTGCATGGGAGTTGGTAGTAGCAACTCCACATGTGTTGCTAAATGTTCCCTTTACAAAATGTTCCTCCTTTTTTCTGAGAAGCTTAAACATATCCATTGTTTGCAGCAGGCCTTTCCACTTTTCCAAAAGAAAAGCCCTTTTCTTTCTGTGTGCAGTTCTGTGTTTTGCTGAGTTAGGAGCCGTTGCAGATCACTGTTTCTCTATGTCATCCTGATCATGAAAATTTTAAGGCCAGGCCTATATGACTGCTTCTATAATAGCAAAGAACACGGCACAGAGCGCTCCTCGGATCCTCTGAGTATATGCATTATGCATAGATGTACTGATATTGTCTTTGGTTATATGAACAAATACTTTTTTTTATAGTACTTCTGCTTCCTTCAGGGCTTGGTGATGCTCCCATTGAAACTCTCACTGACTTCTGTAAAGCAGAATCAAAATCTTTAACAAGAAAGTGGACACACAAGGGCAGCATTAAATGTATAGGAAAGCAGAAATTTGGCATTTGCGAACTTTTCATTGTTCAGCCAAAATGACTGTTGTTTGTTGTTTTTTTTTTGTTTTTTTTTAACATGCAGGCAGACAGGATGCATGTGGTACATCTATATTTTACACCTACACTATGTATTTTATTTGGTAATTTTTTTTCTTGGATAAGCTTTGAGCAAATGATAAGTTATTCTTTATACTTGGTAACACTGCAGAGAATCCTTGAATTATTTATTTCATGCATTTTAGCTTAGTGTATTTGGATGCCTGTAAGCTAGCTTTGTAACTGATTGAGTATTTGAAATTTCTGAATAAATAGTGGTAGTTTGAAATACCTTGCCAGAAAAAGAGGTCACCCTCTTTCCTCCCCCACTGTCTCCTCTGGGGAAAAAAAATAAATCCCACATGCCTCCTTATGAGTGGTGGGAAGTTGATTTGTAAAACAGATGCTGCATAGAAGTAATTGAGGTGAAGTTGCTAGAAATATGTATATGCTACACAACATCTGCAGATCTCAAGATGTACTCATTATCTTTCCAGAATTTAGATTGTAATTATGGGTCCTTTATTTAAGTTTCCATGGTGATACGGAAAATGTTTTCCCTTTGTCCTTTCCTAATCAGCAGACTTGTATATTTGAATGGGGAACATTTTTCTCTCCCCTGAGTAAAGTTAGTTTTATTAATACAGAGATATTAAGTTGACACAGAGCTGTCTGCTGCTCAGGCAGAGATTCAGCAGCAGACGTATCAAGCATTTGCTACAGATTCCCCCGTGCCACCGTTTAATTAGCCTGTATGCTTCCAAATGCTAGTATGAAATAGCATCCTGTGTCATAACAAGTGATGCAGTCATGCTTTGGGGATTTGTAAAGTTGAAGTCAAAGTCAAGCAGCCAATGATATATCAAAGTGGGCCAAACTCCTCCCTTCCGTCCCTTCACCCTTCCCCTTCTGTCCTAGAAAAAGGGCTCTGCTCTGTTTTGCGGGGAGTTGCATGCAGGTCACCCAGGGAGTGCCCTTACAGGAGCGGTCCAGGAGCGCTGGATCCACGTGGCCTTTGCGAAATTTCTTGTAATAACCAGAATTGTACACTACGTTAATGCGCATC
Source organism: Phoebastria nigripes (assembly GCA_035582835.1). Classification (NCBI taxonomy): domain Eukaryota; kingdom Metazoa; phylum Chordata; class Aves; order Procellariiformes; family Diomedeidae; genus Phoebastria; species Phoebastria nigripes. The sequence goes on along the minus strand of JAYKAV010002899.1, from coordinate 2,400,647 downwards.
TATTAAAGAATACAGCCTCGTGCCCACGGACCGAGGATTTTAATGTTACAGTTGTTTCAGAAAATGGTGAAAGATGTGGCTTAATTGCTAAAGATGATRTTTTACTCAGGATTTTTGGCAAGCTGTTTGAGTGAAAAGTGGACTTTTGTTTAAACTGGAATAATTTTTATTTTTTATCTTAAATACCCAAAAGATATACACACATAAATAGAACTTACCAGCATTTGCTGAGCATTTAAATTAATTTTGTAGAGGTTGCATGAGCTGCAGGTAGTGAATTGACAACACAGTTGGCTGAAAAGGAATGTTTAGTTTTATGTGTTTAGATTATTTTAATAGRTCATAGCACATTTAGGCCATAGGGTTGTTACAGCTTGAAATAATTTTTATTTAAAAAAAAATCAAAGAAACTTATTTTTAACAGCTTACATAAAAATAATCAATGTTTATGATAGCTGGTCACTGACCATTTACAAACTAATGTCTAAAACTTTTTTCATTTTTATCAGAATAGGAACACTTAGCTTTTTACTCTAATTGAGAGCAATTTTCTAGAAGGAACAGCAGGCTTATTGTCAAACTGTGGCAAATCAGACCAGTGGGTCAAATCCACCAGCGTGGCGGCATGGAAGAAGCCAGCTTCTGCTGGGCTGGTGGTGGGAGCAGTAGCAGTTTGCTTCGGTACTGGTAGTTTCCTTGCTCTGTCCTCTCTGCCCAGGGAGTTGAGTGCCGTCTTCTGTGCAGCAGCAGGTAAATTTATGAAGCAGTGACAGCAGTTGTCATTAAGTTTATACTGCAGATTTTTAATAGACCTAGCACAGTGTGTAAAAGCAGGATCCGGTTTCCCCACCTGTAGCCGTGTGATTACTGTAAGTGAGATTTGAGGTGAAAAAAGGTGCTTCCCCCGCCAAACCAGGCAGTGTCACTGAGAAAGCTGCCCTCCACCTGTTTGTCTGCAATGCCCATTTGTTCCGCTGCTCGGGTTTGCCATGGTGATTATCAAAGCGAGTCTTGGCAACCATATCATATACTTCATGCTCAAGAGCAAGCGGCGGACCGACCACACTTGACAGCTGGCTTGTTCACACGCGTGTACACAAACATGCACGTACACACTGACTGCCCGTCGTCCCCACTGCTCCCTTCTCTGTGCACGTCGGTGGGTCAAAACGTCCTGCTGTTGTGCGTCCTTGATGCTTATGGCAGGGAGATCAGCAAAATGCCTCTGCATTTTCATCCTGACAAAGCAAGGCCAAGTATATATAGTATGTATTGAACCCTCCTTCCCCCATCTGGCAGATACTCATGCACTAATGAGGGTGCAGTCATCTCATATTCAAAGCACGTGTTGGTAGCAGGAGGGGAAGGCACTCACAGGGACGTGCTCAAATGCATATCTTCACTTCTAAAGGTTACAATTTGCATTGGTCTCCCAAGTTCCTCTGCTGCTGGCAGATGGAGTCAGCAGTGCCTGTTAGCCAYGTGCCGTATTTATGTGTTCATGGTATTACCCAGAGCAGGTTACGTCTGAGTTGCTTTTTCTGCACAGTAGTTGTTCCCTCTCTACCTTAGCAGGAGCTGAAGGGGAATGGAAGCATGACCAAGTTTTCAAGTCCTTTGCTTACTACTTTGTCTTTGCACATGCTAATGATTTTACGAGTGGTTCTCTATGTGTGTTGTGTCTTACTTTGTGTTCTGCTCTGTTAAATATCTTCATTTTTTTAAAAAAATAGGGTGCAGAGTTGGGCAAGGTCTAATAATATGTAAATGTTGCTGATACAATATGACATTCACAGGCTTTCCAGAGGTTGAAGAAGCAGGTGACTCTCAAGTTCATTCCCCAGGTTTAGGGAGGTAAACCCTTGGCCCCCTTTTTCTCCCCAGAAGGTCCATCTGAGAGCTAGAAGTGTGCCGTGTCATCTGGCTTCTTGGCCAAGGGCAGCAGACTGTCTAAAGCCCGAGTTGTGTTTTTCTCCCTGTAAACAGTTACGGGGAGGATGAAGAACAGACAGCATCTTCAGGCAGGAATGATGAGGTGATTAAGCAGTTTGAGATCTCTGTGTCATGCTCACAAAGTTTTCAATCACAAGTATCTGAAAAAGCAACACCAGCAGGCGTGGAGCGTAGACCCAAATTCAGCTGTTTGCTCTCCATCCATGAGGAGTACAGTACAGAGGTATCTGAATGCAAAGGTACTGTTTGCATGTAATAAGATTAAAGAAGTTGGAGTCTTCAAGATCTGTGGCCTCAACATGGAGAATTTCTTTTGTGTGGAGAGCAAGTCCTGAATCTTGCTTTCTGTCTTACTAAACTTGGTTTCCTTATTGGTTACCTGCAGCTCATTTCTAAAATACTTAGAGGGAAGAGTCTGGATCCAAGCCCTGCTGAAGTCCATGAAAATCTTTCCATTAACTGTATAATCTTTCCATTAACTGTATATGGCTTTTGAATTCTGGCTCCTAATCCACAGGGATTTTCATGGATTTTATTGCCAATTTTGCCAGAGCAAAGACTGCAGGACTTCGTTCTAATTATTTTTGGTCTGTGCCACTTAAGTAATTTCTTTAGCAAGCCTTTTAGCAGAAGTTGAATGCTAAGTTGAAGCTTTTGTAACAGCTTTGCAAACACAAGGTGAACAGTGAATGAATTATGCTGTATCATTTGCCAGCGCATATGCCAAATGTCAGGCAATGACAGAAACTAAAAATTTATGGCACAGAAGGGAAGAATTTTATGATCTTCTGTGGACTAATGTAATGACTCTTTTATACAAACAGAGATGAAATGCATTTAAAAATGTAGCTACTTAGAAAATTGGCCTGAACACATTCTAAAATCTGGAGAAATTCATTAGAGGGAAGAGCTGTGAAAGTGCCCTTTGTTTTTTGTTCCGCAGAATGTTTTAATTTTGAAATACAATTGCTTGATTTTGATGCGCCCTTTGATTAGAGCGGTCATTTCAAGATATGGCTCTCCATCAAACTCTTCTTCTGGCACAACATGGTGCAGCGTTGCTCTGACTTTTCTTTTCAGAGGTAGTATTAATATTCTTTAAATAGCTGTTCAGAAACTAGATGAAACCAGATGTTGAAGCCTGCTTTCACCAAGACATTTGGTTCTCTGCCCCATTCCTCACTAAAGATCAGACCCTTCGTTACAAACAAATGCCTATAAACTAATCATTGGGTATGTCAGGTCTCCTTCAAACCCAGAGAGACTTCTGAGGCATGTAGAGTTGCTGTTATTGGCTGTACAGCGATAGGTACACACACCCACAGCTCCCAATATGAGACGTTTATTTGGGAGAAAAGCTGAGTGGTTGGGGTAAATCCTAGATAACCCCACACCCTGCTACCCCCCCAGTTGCTGGTCCGAGGACTCCATGTGTGTGAGAGTCCATTTTGGCCCCTAGCTGGTGCCGTGATCACAAAACACAGAAAGGTTTGCGCATGTAAAGCCACCATTGTGCCCCGACGGTGTATCAAACACTGTTTCAGCTGAGCAGATCCTCTGGACCTTTCTGGGTGGGAGGGATGAAGGATCTTTCGAAAGCGCTGARTCCAGATTGGGATCATGGCACTTTCAGACCTTCTTTAGACTCTGCCTGAGACTTCTCTTCTCCTTGTGTTCTCTTAACAGACCTTTTACTCATATAGCTGGTAGTTTTCTTTTCTTACAGAATCAGAAATCTATAACAAACTTAGGCATACGGTGAAGTTGAGCATCTTGGAGAGCCCTGAATAGCTTCTCTCCCACTCAGCCTTGACATATGGCAAAGTCTTCTCACATGATGTTCTTACATGAGATTTTCCTTGACCCTCTGTTTCTGTTATCAATGTCATGACAGTCTGCACTTGGGACTCATCTAGCTTTAACTTTTCACCTGTTAAAAATCTTTGTAGTAACCTGAATAGAGCTTGGAAAGAGGAGTGCACACTGCAGGAAGGAAGCGTTTGGAGGGTGCCCTGGGGAGCTGAATGGCGTGAATGCCAGCTCTGCCCACAGCCTCTCTGCAAATCACCCTGTTAATAAAGAGCCTATTTTAGTTCTGGAAACATGGAGTCTTCTCAAGCTATTACCCAGCATGTGGTAAATTAAACAATCTTGGCCTGATTGCATAATGTCACTTGAAATTTAAGATCCTTTTTCTCTTTAACCCCTAAAATTTACAAGCCATTTTTGTTTAGATTTATGGTAATTAGATAATGATTCTGCTCCTTTGAGGCTCTTCTAGGAAGTTTTTTACCACTTTTTGATGGCTAATCTCAAAATAACCAGGGGCAGAAGCACTGCTTGGTCTCCATGCATCTGGTTTGGTTCAGTGCAAAGGAGCACGTGGTGCTGGGGTACTGCAGAGTGATTTGGAACTGGGGCTGTAGCAAGGGCCAGGCAAGAGGATTACTGCTGTATGAGGACAAATATGCCTCAGTCCCACTAACTCGTATCTCTGCTGCTGTTACTGTCTTTCAGGAAGAGTAGCTAGGAGGATTTCAAGTCCAGAAATACCTAGATCCATACTGAAATCCTTTCCTCCTTTGGACCATATTTAAACAGGTTCTTAACTTTCAGCCTGTGTTTATATACAGTCTAGAAGAAGGGATCAAGTTTCTTTCATTTTGGAAAATCACAAAGAAAAGACATGCTTTTTTTTGTAAAAGCACAGTGATTTCACTGCAGTCCACAGAGCAAACATCGCCTCGGTCAGCACAGGTAACAGGCACACATTCAATTCTTCATCTCAGTGTTTCTTGCTGGTCAATGAACTATGTAGTGTTAATTTAGCAAGATCTACTAGGCTCCATCTTTTAACTCTGGCAGTGTGTTTTAGGAACTGATGAGGCCTCTCAGGCCATTTCTTTAGCACATTGTAATGCTTCATAGAACTGAGAGATTGTGTATCATTGAAAAAGAAGTATACTATAGGTTAACCAGGCCGTTTACCTGCCAATGTGAGGGGGGTACTTCACAGTGTTTTCCAGCCTCATTTTCAGTGTTTGATGTGCTGAGCTTTCCCTGTATCTTTGGAGAGATGCTTCCATATCCCAGTACATGTTCTATTTGGAGGTGATGCTCATCCTTTTAGCTGACAAAAGTCACAGTTTCTTCATAGCCAGTTCTCCAACCTTGAATACACACTTTCACGATTTGTTGGTGATTTCTGTTCCCCAATATTCCCTTTGCCTCCTTCTTGGCTTGTGGGTATACGTGACACAACAGGGAAAGGTTGGGGGCAGGACGGAAGAAACCAGCACTCTTAGTGTACAGTGCTATCTGCCCTTAATTTTAGAATTGGCTGCTATTGCTTTGCAGGGGCTCTTGGCTAATTAAAGTTCAGATAGTTAGATAATGCTGTCTCAACGTATATCCCTGATGCTGTGCTGTTTATACATGTCAGGTATTCATAAGACAGTTGACATTTTCTTCCTTAAATATCTCTCAGGTAAATTACAGGCATTTTACTGCTCTGACCTTTTCCTTTACAGGAAGAACTTCTGTTTTGACCGTTTTTCTGTGAATATAATCATAGAATCATAGAATTGTTTAGGTTGGAAAAGACCTTTAAGATCATCAAGTCTAACCATTAATAATCTTAGACCATTAATAATGTTAGAACGGATGTGACTGGAGAGGTGTAGTTGTTCTAGTCTGTATAGTTGGGCTATTACCTGTAATGATCCTCTAATACTGGTATTTATAAGTGATTATCTCTTACCAAACTACTTTAAATTTAAAGAAAAACCCAGACTGTTTCACTAAATGGTTTTGGTGAATCACCTTTTCCCTTCCTTTCCCTGAATACTACATTTGCTTTCCTAACACATTCATTTTGTGCCTGAGTCTTAGAGAGATGGCTTGCTCTATTAGTATATTTCTGGAGTTCTCCTGTTATGAATAGCCTTTTATGGCTTTAATGTAGTTTTTGAAAATTCCTCTATTATTGATCTAGATATTATCCCAGCAGGAGTCAAAACCACAAGACAATTGTGTGAGGATAATTTCTTACTACAGTAGCATTTTATTCTGAAAGCCTGCTGTGTGGTGTGTGCTTTGATGGATGACCCACTGTTTAAAATGTGTATTAGACATTGGCTTGCTAATTAAATGCCTTAAGGAGCGCCTGTACCCATTCAGTCTCAGTAAATTTGTGGAATTTCTGTTATTTTATTTCTTGCTTACGTTCTTATGTTTACTTCTTTCTGTTTTCTGACTTTGTAGAGAAGAATGGGAGTAATGGCAAAAAATCAAATTACTTTCTACTCTCACTCAAGAGTTTCAGCTCAGGGCAGAGGCGAGACAATGAGGGCTCTTGGTTTCAGGACTAGGTCGGCCAGATGGGAGGATGAGGAGGAGAAGAGGTGGGTTTTGCATTTCAGAAGGGAGTGAGAAGAGCACTCACCTGGAATTTGAGAGATCTGAGTTTGGATCCCTCTTTCCTCCTAAAGGACCATCTCCCACGTCTCAGAAGAGGACCATAATTACAAAGCTGTGAGGTGCTCTCAGACTTCTCTGTTGAAGTGTCCGTGCTTGAAGCATTTTACTGGGAGGGAAAATGTGAGACCATTCGTGGTTGAAGAAAGGGAATAAAGTTATTCTCCTAATCTCTGAGCTGTTAAATTGAAAGAGCAGCCAAGGAGAGGGGCAAGGACATCTGCACACCTCCAGGAAATGTTTCCTGAGTATAATCCCTGTTCCCCTTGTTGTTGGGTTTTTTGGGGGGGTTTTTTGTTTTTGTTTTTTTTGTTTTTTGGGGGGTTGGTTTTGGTTTTTTTTTTTTTTTTTTTGTGGAGCAGGTATGAATCAGAAACAGCATATTTGCTGCTAAGGCCAAACAGAATTTCTTCTACTCAGAAAGATTTGGGCATTTTGTTCTAGACAGAGAGATGTGTAGAGAGTCATAGAATGGCTTGGGTTGGAAGGGACCTTTAAAGACCATCTAGTCCAACCTCCCTGCCATGATCAGGTTGCTCAAAGCCCCATCCAGCCTGACTTTGAACACTTCCAGGGATGGGGCATCCACAGCTTCTGCGGGCAACCTGTTCCAGTGTCTCACCACCTCATAGTAAAGAATTTCTTCCTTGTATCTAATCTAAATCTACCCTCTTTCAGTTTAAAACCGTTACCCCTTGCCCTATCACTACAGGCCCTGGTAAAAAGTCTCTCTCCATCTTTCTTATAAACCCCCTTTAAGTATTGAAAAGCAGCAATAAGATCTTCCCGACACCTTTTGTTCTCCAGGCTGAACAATCCCAACTCTCTCAGCCTTTCTTCATAGAAAAGGTGTTCCAGCCCTCTGACCATTTTCATGGCCCTCCTCTGGACCTGCTCTAACAGGTCCATGTCTTTCTTGTGCTGGGGGCCCCATAGCTGGATGCAGTACTCGAGGTGGGGTCTCACAAGAGCGGAGTAGAGGGGGAGAATTACCTCCCTTGACCTGCTGGCCACACTTCTTTTGATGCAGCCCAGGATATGGTTGGCTTTCTGGGCTGTAAGCACACATTGCTGGCTCATATCCAATTTTTCATCCACGAGTACCCCCAAGTCCTTCTCTGCAGAGCTGCTCTCAAACAAGTCATCCCCTAGCCTGTACTGATATTGGGGATTGCCCTGACCCAGGTGCAGGACTTTGCACTTGGCCTTGTTGAACCTCATGAGGTTCACATTGKCCCACTTCTCAAGCGTGTCAAAGTCCCTCTGGATGGCATCCCTTCCCTCAAGTGTGTCAACTGCGCCACTCGGGTTGATGTCATCTACAAACTTGCTGAGGATGCACTCAAACCCACTGTCTATGTCATTAATAAAGATATTGAACAGTACCGGTCCCAGTACGGACCCCTGAGGGACACCACTTGTTACTGATCTCCATTTGGACATTGAGCCATTGACTGCAACTCTTTGTATGATGCCTTGCAGCCAACTTCTTATCCATCAGATAGTCCATCCGTCAAATCCATCTCTCTTCTAATTTAGAGACAAGGATGTTGTGTGGGGCCATGTCAAAGCCCTTACAGAAGTCAAGTTAGGTGACATCTGTTGCTCTTCCCTTATCCACCAATGCAGTCGCTCCATCGTAGGCGGCCACCAGATTAGTCAGGCAGGGTTTTCCCTTTGTGACGCCATACTGACTGTGTCTAATCACCTTCCTGTCATCCATATGCCTTGACATATCTTCCAGGAAGATCTGTTCCATGATCTTACTGGGCACAGAGGTGAGGCTGACTGATTGGTAGTTCCCAGGGTCCTCCTTTTTACCCTTTTAAAGAATGGGTGTGAAGTTCCCTTTTTCTGGTCACTGGGGCCTTCACCTGACTGCCATGACTTTTCAAGTATGATGGAGAGCAGCTTAGCAACTACATCAGCCAGTTCCCTCAGGATCCTGGGATGCATCTCATCAGGTCTCATGGACTTGTGTATGTTCAGGTCCCTCAGAGGGTCTCAAGCCTGATCTTCTCCTACAACGGGTGCGACTTCATTCCTCCAGTCCCTGCCCTGAGATTGCAATTGCCAGTGAAAACTGAGGCAAAAAAGTTGCTGGGTACCTCAGCCTTCTCCATGTCAGTTGTCACCAGGTTCCCTGACTCATTTATCAGGCAGGGAATGAAAACATTGATTCATCTAAACCAAAGCAAACTAATTGTTTTCTGTTGAACACAGTAATTAATATTATTTTTTAAATATTTGAGTTGGAGACCAGATTTGAAAAAAATGAGTGTTCTATAGTAGTGACCTTCTTGAGAACAAACCTGCAGGTTTGAGAACAAACAAGCAGGTGGCCCTGCTTGGGCAGGGGGATGAACAAGGTGACGTCCAGAGGTCCCTTCCAWTCTCAACCATTTTGTGAAACCTTTAAACCCCAAATAGCTGTGTTTGCAAAGGAAGTAATTCTGTTTTCGTTACTGTCATCAGCTGTCTGGAAGAACAACTTGTTTTCTTTCACTGTAACTGCTCCTTGCTTATTTGAAAGAGATGGAGGCAGAATCTAGCTCTGTGTTCGTAAAGCAAGGCCTCGCATCCGATGCATTAGGAGGAGGAGGGTCCCTGGTTTTCTTCTAAAAGTGCTTGCAGAACACATTCAAGGCCAAATCATTATGTTATTTTCATCTGTGTCCCTGCACATGTAATTATGTGTGTCGCTGCACCCAGAGAGCTCTCACTGATGCCTTCAAGTAGAGGAAAGTGCCCTGTGTTCAAAATAGAGACTTCAGTGGTACAGGGAAGAAATCTGTGATCTGAACCAGAGAAGATTATTTTATTCTCATTAATGAACCTTACTTTAGCCCCTGGAGTAAGTGTGTAGGATCAGATGAATTAAAACTAATAAAAGCAGGCAGGAAATTAGGGAACACATCTCCCCTCAGTTGCCCTTGGGACAACTTAGCCTAAACATGGGATTTGGAGATTCCTAGTTGGCTTGTGGGGCTGGTCATGCGCACCCAAGCCCTCAGGGATGGGTGATAGGGTTGTGGTGGCACTCTGTTATCTCCATGAAACTCACCAGCACCATCCCCTCGAGGGCAATGCTAACTCCTGTCCTTTCCTCCTCCTTCTCCTCCTGCATAGAAGGAAATTGCTGATACCTGTTCATCAGGCCAATGCTGTGCTTTTCTGTAATTTGTCTGACCTGTGTTTTCATGGAATCGATTGCTTTGGGCCTGCAAAGCAGCCCCAAGGCACTTGAATATCCCAAATTATCCATTGATAATTGCATTTGGTGTTTAACTTCTTCAAGTAAAGGCAACCGGTTTCTCAGTTCAGGATGGGGTGAGAAACAGCCATGTCCACTCCATCAAGTGCTGATTTATACAGGATTTGTTATTTTATAAGTTCAGTGCTGCAGTACTCAGAAGTAGAAACTGTCTCTTGCATACACTGGAGATGGGGGGGGGGGGGGGGAAGAAAAGAAAGGAGAGGAAGGCACATTTTGGGAGGTAGTGGGGGAGGAATTTATTCTAATCCCTCTGAAATTATTTTCTTGCTGAAAATTGTTAGATCTGGATGGACTAAGCCAACTAAGTTACCAAGACAACCTATCCTATCGTGAAGATGACCATATATCTGTTGATTCAAGAACAACAATTGAGAGTAGGGGCACTGGGCAGCGTAAAGGGCCTAGGATGGAGTCCAGCATTGCCGATGGCATTAGCCAGCAAGCCACGGAAGGACATTTGGAAAAGGAGACAGCGTTTACCAACCAGGGATTTGAAGTAAATGATGCTACTGACAGCTCATCGGCTTGGAGCCCTGAGGTATGGTGAATTGTCATTTATTAYACACGGTGTAAGCTTTTGAAGGATACTGGGGCCAAAAAATGTTAGGGGAGAAATGAGGTGAAAAATTGATCAGCACAGCACAAGATAATGGTAATCCTGTGTGCATGAACATACAGCCCTCTCTATGTGTTTCCCCTTTTTCTTGTATTTTACCTCTTGCTACTAACACTCATTCAGAGAAGCTGTTTCATTGCTTGATTTCTGACTGCAATCTTTGAAATGAAATTGAAGCCATTAGCTSCCTGACAGCATTTACTATCATTTAGCAATGGACCAGGGCTTTGTAACTGGCTATATGTGCAGGGTGTGTTTCTAGGGACATGGTGTGTGGTCACTGGGTCAGATCTGTGCCTCTTTTTCCGGGTGGTTTTTATGGCTTAGACAATGGGAAGCATCTGGAAAGCTGGAGGCAACCGGTGGGGGTGGCCCGTGACTTGGCCAGGTGACCATCACTCTGGTCCCCATTGATACCAGGCATCCTTCCAGGGAAGGAGAGAGCCTGAAATCTCCTCTGCTTTCCCTTAGTTCTGTACCTTTATTTTGAAGCCTCAAGAAAACATTACAGATTTTAAGGCATTGTAAACACCTGATGACTTAGCATCCCCCTTTTCTCTTACAATCTTTCTGCGTGATGTGTTGGTTTTCATTATTATTTTACCACAAGATTAATTTTCTGAAAAAATACCAGCCTGCATCAGACATATTAAAAGAACAGCTCAAAGGTCACATCTTCTGCCTGAGTAAAAAGAGACTGTTTTTCAGCTGTGGAAATTAATACCTCCATCATCACACTCTGAGCAACAAGGCTTTGACGGAAAGGTTCCTTTCCTCAGAGCGTGCTGCCTGCAGCCAGTTAAAGAGATGGAAAGCAGCTCCTCGGTGCATATGCTCCAGCCCTAAGGGGAGTTTTGAACAGCATTTTGGTTTGCTGCACAAACCAGTCCCACAAAATACTACACAACACATGGGAACTCCACGCGGCAGCAGCCCTGCCCTCTCTTTGCTGTGTGCCTCTGACACGCACTGTTTGTCTGCCCATCTGAGGCTCATTTCTCCTTTTCCACATTTGATGTACATTGCCGTGGTTCACATGTGCCGCAATGTCTCCAGTGTCCTCTTATATTTCTTTGGAATACATCTCTTGTTTTACTCCTGGTATCTACATTTTAAAAATGCAAAGAATGGTTATAGCATCAGGGGGCAGATATGCCCAAGTCCCAGTTTATTTACTACAAGCAGCTTCTCATCCAAAGGTATTATGTGGATTAATGAAAGACTTTTTATTGCAGGAACTAAATGTTCTGACATGCCAGAAATGTCCAAGCGCTATTATGCTCCACTCAAAGGACCTCTCTTTAGAGACAAAAATGATAATTTTATGCCCCTGCAGTGGAACCACAAGTACCATTTCAAGCCTTGTCCATAATTAGCTGCTCTTTCAGGTTTCTCTGGCAGAAATGGACTTATTTTACCTAGTGAAGTGGATATTGGCTGTCCTGAATGACCGGGTTAGACACAGAGTATCAATCAGTATCCTTGGCTTGACATCTCAACAACTGTGCTGGGAAGAGGGAAAGAAAGAAATTCAGAGTATCTAAAACCCACACCTTCCTTGGATTCCAGTTTAAGTGTCTGTATAACCAATACATTCAACAAGGGCCTCATAGCCCCAGCTGAGCTCCGAAAGCCAAGGGGAATTCTGTTCAATGACTTCCGCAGAAAGAAGATTGAGCATCCGTAAGCTTTGTGTGCTGAAAACCTGTACAGGGGTGAGTCCCAGATAGCACAGTGCTCTCTGAAATGGCCAGCCCATGAGGTCTCTAAAGCTTGGTTGCCCATGGAAAGGTCACTGCCACAGAGTTTGGCATTTCTCTTTCCCTCTCTGCCTCCAGTTCATGCAGTTTTCTCTGCAGTGGATGTGGCCGCAGCTATAGTTGCACAATTTGAGATTTCCTGAAATCCAGATCCTTACTAGCTGTTCTGTCAAAAAACAGATAGCTGACCTTCAGTCTGCCCTACACACTGCCAGAAGATGAGATACTCAGCCCTGTTGGGTCAGGAAGGTGCCTCTTGGATCTTCGTACCTGTGAGTTTATGATGACGCAAGGGAGTTCGCATTCTCCAGCTCAGGCATGCAGATGAAAGCAACGTTATGCCGCAAGCACAGTTGTCTCCGCACTTTAGCAGCAGTTCTCAAATGTGCCTTGATTCCATCTCCTCAATAGCAAATACACAGATGAAAGTGGGGAGGGATGAACACGTGGAGGGAAACATGAATCAAGTGCAATCCCATTACGTTTCCTTTTTAAATATTATTTCATCAACCAGACAGAAGTAACTTGACAGCTACACAGCAGCACTTAACATTTGCATAACATCACGTTCTCTCCAGGCAACCTGGCCTGCCTTGCATTTTTGTCTTTGCAGCCTGCTGTTTGTACAGAAAGGCATTTTTATGGGCAACCAAGTCATTTTGTGTGCTGTCCAAGCTGTGATTTTTCTCTCTTTGACATTACTTCTGCAATACCTGTGGCAGCAGGTCTCCATCACTAATGTGCACACATGGACTTTTGTGTTCACGTGCACGAATCCCTTAAACACTTAGGAAAATACGAAAAGCCGGAGCTTTGCACGTCATGGCAGATGAATCTGAGCACTTGAAAAGTAGATTGACAGCAAGTGGATATAAATTTTGAGGTTTGTCTGAGGTCTTTTTTGAGACACATACCACCCTAGACGCTTCTGAAGGGAATTACGTCAGAAGTCCTATGGCCCATCATCTGTACTCTAAACAATAAGATTCCTATGTTGAAAAGAAGTGTTACTTGAAATGCRAAAGAAGATAAATGTTTGAGGAGGAGGGTGACTCAGACTGCTAGTGACAGGCCTTAATTCACTTTCTGGCTATTAACTGAAAATCTTTCCCTAATACAGTGTATACTCATGTTTAAATACAAATCATTGATCACTATAGCAACCCCTTTATCACATGAAGCACATTCTAGCTCTAAGATAAAAAAGCACTTTTGAACAGAAACGCACACACCCACTCATCAAAAGGTAAGGTGAGCATCCATGTTTTTTATCTTGTTTTATCAAGATGATTTTTTTTTTTAAAGTAGGTAAAAGATTGTGTGTGAATTGGTCTGCACATGTTTTGATTGTTTATTTTGAATTTTTATTCTGAATGTATTAGTTTCCAAACTGGACAGAAGGAACAAATGCTTCTCTTGGGAGATTTAAAAAGGGAATAAAGAATCAATATGTATTTAATCAGACTGTTTTTCTTGATTATCATTGCTTTAGCAGTAGGAAAAGTATTGAATTATAGGGTAGCATCTAGAAATGGAATTTCCATTCTGCAAGAAATTCTGACATGGTGATTTCCCCTCCCATCAAATAGAACACAGTGCTTAATTTTTTTAATTTCCAACAGAACAAAATATCCAAAAAGTCAGCAGCTTTGACTGAATTGTTTGATTTCGGTAATGTAAAAAAAAACATTTTGAAAAAATTCCAGTGTATGTTCAAAGTAATAGGTTAAGTTGGTTTTTTAAATCAAATTAAACCAAAAAGTTTTATTAATGCCTCAAAATTGACATGAATGAATTTTTTTTCCCTATGTAGAATTTTTGCAAATAAGTGTCCTGCAAAACACTTAGATATTGATGAAACTTTTTGTTGGAAATGTTTCAACAAGTGCTGTTGCTTGCTAGATTGTATGGGGAATATTAAACAAAATCAGGCAATTAACTAGCACTGGCTTTTCAAGAAACAGTGGGATCCTCATTTTGCAGAGCAACTGCCTACACTTGCAAGCACAAGTGGGGAGAATAATTTTTTTTAAATAGGGTTGGGATCACAGAGGCAGTTGAACTCCAGTGGAGGTTTTACTTCTTCCTTCTCTTTGCAGGAACATGACGAAGTGAACAGTGTACCAGCTTGTCATGGTGCTCATGAGCCCATCTGTAAATGTGGTGATCTAGATGTTGTCTTCAACTATAAAGCCTCAAGTCAAAAGCTGGTAGTTACTATCTTGGAGGCCAGGGATATCCCAGACAAAGACCGCAGTGGTGTGAACACCTGGCAAGTGCACACAGTCCTGATGCCTAGCAAGAAACAGAGGGGTAAGACAAGTGTTCAGAGAGGACCCACCCCCATGTTCGAGGATAAAATTACCTTCAGTAGGCTGGAGCCAGAGGAGTTAAGCAGCCACGCCATTCGTTTCCGCCTCTATGCGGTGCACAAGATGATTGGAGAGAAGATGATGGGAGAGCAGTTGTTCTACCTGAGCAACATCAGCCAGGAAGGGGAGAAAAAGGTGACGTTGGTCTTGGAGCCAAGGAGTAATTTGAGCGTAAGTTTGATGAAAGAAATACAGAGCCTGTAAAATTGTTCATCTGGTGAATGGGGACCAGCTGTACCCGATATCTTTCATTCAGGGCTGTTAGGATGCAACTGGTGGATCTGTCCTACTGTCACTTAAAAAGTTATCAGTAAGGGGAAGCACAGGGCATACCTTCCCTACACAAAGCTGTGCCTTATTAACAATGGCTCAGCTAGCAAGCTTACACAAGGTCATGTAGATGTACTACATCTACACAAGTCATCAAATGCTGTGCCACGCAGAAATAGTAGGTTGGTCCCGGAACCACCAGGGCCAATTACATCTTAATTTCAACAAGGACAGTAGTTCTTGTGCACTGTTATGTTGGTGGACCTGTACTACTGCCAGTGCAAGAGCTACCTCATTTGGTACTAACTACTAGCTTGTGGATCTCTGCGTTGTGCAGTTTCCATGTTACCAGAAATGCTTAGTAATGTTCCTTTTCATGACAAATGGAAGTGGAGAGGTGGGTCATGTGAGGAGGAACTGGCTGTGCTGCTTCATAGTCWTCCATGCACATCACAGTTGTATCCAGTTCTGGCTATGCCAATCTATTTGTGTAGATGAGCTCTGTCATGATTCATTGTCTACAAAAAGCTCAGTGAGACGTTGTGCACACGAAATGAATAAAACATCATACTCCGGGTGAAGAGGGGGTAGAGAGAGCATCATGGTAGCAAGGAAAGAAAGTAAGAAAATACACAGTGTGTGACAAAAAAAAAAAAAAAAAAAAAAAAAAAAAAAAAAAAAGGTGGAAAAAAAAAAAAAAAAAAAAAAAAACAAACTGCAAAATGCATTCCGTCCCGAAGTCATTGTCAAGGAGATTTACTGTGCATTTGATGTAGTAGGATGTGTGCTTATCTCAGAGGCTTTGATTTACACTAGTGATAACACATTATGCAGAGTTCCTCATCTTTAAAGAGAAAGTTCAGAGATGTGTTTTTGTAAAAGTGATGCTCTGATTCTTCTGGTGCCCCATAATAATTCATTCTTAGTCATTGTCATTTCTTAAGAGAGATCTTACTAAACAAGGCTACAAGATATAAATTAAGGGAGGGTGGTGGTGAACATCCTGATGAGACTTTCAGTGTTCTTTCCCTGCAGAGTGCAGACTCTCAGCTTAGTCTGTCAGCAATCTCTCACAGTGATAGCGCTTCTTCAACACAGTCCTTGTCGCATGGAGGGGTGCCAGAGCTGCTCGTGGGATTGTCGTACAATGCCACTACGGGGCGGCTGTCAGTGGAGATGATCAAAGGCAGTCATTTCCGAAACCTTGCAATTAATAGGCCACCTGGTAAGTACTTTCACTGCTATTAAATAACACCATTGAGTCAAAATTTGCTTTTTATTTTCTTCCTCAAGATATTCAATTGTGTCATTTCTGAGCTCAGTTTCCTTGCAGAGTATCTCATTGAAAATTAAAAGCATTATTTCAAATATGYGTGCTGGTAAATTTTACAGTGTAATTGGAGGCAATCATATGAAGACACAGCTGATGGGACCGTAATACCTGAATGTCTCTTTTGTTGCATACACCTTTACAACATCTGATTATGGCAAAAGTGCTATTATACCTGAAGCACAGAGTAATTCTCAGCAGATCTGTGAGAAGGAAGAAGTACTTTTCAAGTGATTATATGTTACCATGTGACCTACAGAAGCCCTGCCTAGTGCCATTAAGTGTTTCCCAGGGCTATACTTTGTTTAGTCCCCTTGCTGTGCTGCTGAGCGCTAGGTGAYCTGGTGCTTTGGGCCCTTTGGGGATCCTGCTGCTGTGAATTATCCACTGCTGCACAAAAAAATCTTCTGCAGAAAGAAGATTTGAAAGTTGTTCTTCTGGGTCGCAACAGTTGAGTTCCCTTCCTCCGATACCTAAAGGAAAAAATGGAAATTGCCTTACAGTAGGTTTAGTTAGTCCCTGAGCTGTAGTTAGTCCTTGAGATGGATAGTGGATGGACGGTACTAATGCCCACAATATAGATGGGGTCATGCAGCCATAGTGCATGGTGTTACCTGCTTTGCTGCTGGTGTGCCTCATTCAGGGCTTGAATGGCAGTGCTGTATTCATCTCGTATTGTCCTTTTGCCTCCTGTCTGAAACCAGCAGCTGATAGCAATGTAAAATAACATTTTTTTGTTTGTTGGTGTGTTTGCTTGTTGTGATGTGGTTGCCTGCCTGTCAAAGGTTGACAGTTCCTTGCATTCACTGGATTTGACATRGTATCTCCAGCTTGCAAAATGCTAAGATTGCTTTTGGAAGATGCTGTGCTCTTTGGCCCAGAGYTAGCAAAATATTTATGTAATATTTCAGTATATGGACGTGAAAACTTAACTTTCCACTAAACTATACTTCAGTGTATTACAGAAATAATCTGTGTCGTCAGTCAGTCCTCAAGAACTAAGGGCAAATCTATGCAACAGTAAAACACATGACCCCAGCCTGTGTAGCCCTAGCTAGTCTTGTATTAGCTGTGGCAACATAGGTCTCCATGTGAGTTACTTAAAGACATGTTCTTGTTTGCAACTACGTGCTTTATTAAAAGGTTTCGAGTTGGGACCTTTTTAGTAATTTAAAGCAAAGGTAGACTAAGACAAGAGTCTTACCACATGCTCTAGCAAGCAAGCTTGCCTGTGTTTATATATGCTGCAGTGTAGATACATCCTGAGGTTTTATTCTCAGAAATGAAATTAAAGTAGTCCCGATATAGGTCCAAGTTAATTTGCTGCAGTTTTTTCTGGCCTGTTTTCATGTATCTACCTGTGGTATTGGAGTTTTGTCTCTTAGTTGCCTGAAGATGAGGATTATGCAGCACTTCCGTTCTTAAATCAGGCCCTGCACAAGTTGTCTTATATCTGGCTGGGTCAGGCATCTGTAATGCCCCGCTCTTTTTCCATAAATGAAATGTCTTTACTGCAGAGAACTCAAATAATTGCCTTCCAGCTTACTACCTGCAATATCATGAACAAATTACTGATGGTTTTTGGCATTCTTCTAACAAATGTCTTTCTGGGTGCATGTTGTATAGCTCCGTGTGTTGCAGTAAGCTGAGCAACTCTGTAACTCATTGTCTGTGAGTGCTGGGGAGTTGTGTCTGTCCTGGGCCTCTGGTGGGATGGGGTTTGGCAGATTAACTGTGTGTGCATAGGTTAGCTTTCAGCATAGGAAAGTTCAGCTGCCTTGATTAGACGTTCCATTCAGCTTTTTAGCTGGTGGGTGCACAGGAGTGCGGTAGCTTGGTTGGCAGCATCTTTAAACCTGAGAAGCATTTTGTGTTTGTTGATGAGATGAGAACAGAAGCAGGATACGAGAAAAAAAGGCATTCCCTGAGGGAGCTTTCATTTTAAATTCTGCCTGAATTTTCCATTTCTGTGTTTGTAGGGCTTCAGATAAACCTAGTTAAATCGGTTTGATAAGCTAGCCAAAGTCTTCTGTCCGCCACCTAAACTAATAGTCCTGACATCGTTTCATAACAGTTCTTCCATCTTTGCTGTTAAGGCTATCTTGAGTTGTTTCTTCGCATCTTTTCTGTATCCAGATCAACTTTAGCATTGTCAGACCAGTATCTCTCAGTGTTAGATCAGTTATTAGGTGAAACACAGAAATTCATAAATGATTACAGACAAATTCCAAACCTATCACAATCTGCTTCTTTTATTCCAAGTCACATTGTTTCTTCTACATTCTGCATTGTTCTTCTGCACCTATGAAGTTCCCAGTAGTGTGGTGAGAAGAGGAAAGCCCAGTGAAGCAGAAATTGAAAGAAGTTACAAAGAATGAAGAAAATCAATACTTGTTTCAGATGCTCGGGTAGCAATTCACTGATAACTCCTGCAGGCACTGCGGAAGAGTGCTGTGAGGTCCGATTGTTACTGTCTGAAATGTGCTGGTGGCTGAAAGAGATGCTCGATAAGTCCTTCACTAGGTGGAAACTAAAATTGCTATCTCCCTTTCTGGAGGGTGAGCAAATAGCCCTTGTGTTTTCTTAAATACGTTCTATCTGCGGTTCTGTTGTTTGAGGCTCAGAGGGAGTGATTTATTTCTTTAAAGTATCATGGGGATTTCAGACATAATAGCGCTTTGGGACACTTAAATACCAAGCCCAAACTGCTATTCAGGGCAGCCGTTTATGGTGAGACTGAGAGAAGTCTATGGGCAGAATCCATCTCCATTCCCAGCCCTGCATGCACAGAGCCTATACAGTACCCATATGTGGTCCTGTCGCAGCCCAGTGGCTTTAGTATTGGCTGCTGCCGATAGCTGCAGCTATGGGGAATGACAGGAGAGTCTTGCACGATAGCAAATTCTCCAGCTCTGCTTTTTGCCCACCTTGACCCTCTTCTCTGTCACCTGGGGTCCTGCACAGGTGAGCTCAGCATCTCCTGCAGCATGCCGTGCTCCCTCCTCGGCTTCCTTGCACAGAGATTTCACTGTGTGCAGAAGAAGGAACTGGACTGGGGCATTGGTGATTTTAGGTGTTAAAGACTGCAGAGGCTAAACCATGTGGTTTTCTGGAGAAGGAAAGGAAGATTGTGCACGTCTCAGTTTTTCCTGGGCACATCTTCTCCTTCACTTAAACCTTTAAATGGGATGCAGAGAGTTAAACTGAGTCAGGTAAATATCAGTGTCATGGGTGCTTAAATGGGTAATAACTGGGTTAGGAAACAGCTGGACAGCTTACAGAGACTTAAATCTTCCAGGCGGTGTCTTCTCTTCAGGTCACATATGTGGGATTTAAGGATAGTTTGGTCAAGGGTAAGTGTCCAGGTATTGTTCTGGGGAACATGCTGAGTTATAGGCCTGAGTCTACAAATCACGCAAATAGATCCATTATCACTCAGAGCACTTAAGAGCACTCAAGAGTATGGCTGCAGTATCGTCCTGTAAATTATCAGTGTGTGCCAAAAAGCCTCATGCAGAAAAACATCTATGGTTTTGTCAGATGTGGACACCCTAGGTATTTTAGTGCTAATGGTTTGTGTGCTGTGCACCTCATTCTCTTTGTTTCTTGTAAAAATCATTAACCTGTGCTAGCATTTTGTAGGGGTTCATATTTTGGTCTGTGCTATTGTATCTTCTTAGAACAAAACCCAGTGTGTTCGTTTAAGGGATGTTTACTATTAAAAAAGTAACAAGAGAAGCCTACAGCACTGGCAGACACATCTTTAAAAATTTATAACCAGTTACATACAATGTGCATGGTAGTAGTACCTTGGGATTGTAGTGATGGACCAAGGATCATTTGCGCCAGTCAGTGTATGAACACCCAACAGAGAGATGGTCTCTGCCCGCATGATGTTTAACCTTCATCAGCTGCTCTGCTGGGTGCAGCTCCCTCTCCTCTAATCCAGCCTTTGCTCTTTCCCCTTCCGTGTTTCTTTTGGGGTTTATGTCTGTGTGTAATGCAATTTGAGAAGGACTATTGTAAAGATATTCCCTCGCCTAAGAAAAGTCCTCCAAGCTTTTCAGCAGCTGCAGAATTAATCACACATAATAATTACATCTGTACATGATCATTATTATACCAGTGGCATATTAACCCCATTAAAAAATACAATAGCATAAACACTGGAAAAGACAGGAGGGAGAGAACAAGCTATCAGGATTTCTATTGGGAACAGGAGGAGTTCTTGAAGTAAAGACTCGTCTGAAAACAAACATCTACCTGAGCCACAGATAACAATGCCAGGAAGTACAGAAGATGCTCCCRTAGAAAAATTAGGATCCTTACACGGTATTTGTTGCTCTGGTATCAGAGTGCTTGAAAGCCATTAGTGGATTTTATTTTATCAACTTGTTTGTGAGGGAAGGAAAGTTATTATCCCTGTTTAATTCCTGGAGAACTAAGGCACAGGTTAATTTCTTTAATTGCTCCCACTCAGACCAGGAAGCTGGATAAAAAAATTAACTTTTAACCTGCATATCTGGTACTGAACAGAGAGCTTGCTTGAGCTCCTAAAGCTTTGTAATTCATGCTCCCATCCCATCAGAAATAAAAGGGGGTTCTGTACCAGGGCAAGCTGGGGCAGATTCAGTCTGGAGAGCTTCGTTAACAGAGCAGTAGAGGTGCTGGGCAGCTACTTGCTGCTGAGTACTTGCCAGTTGGTCACAGTAAGCTTGTACAAGACCACCTCTCCTTCTGCGTCTTTTTGTTGCCCATCCTTGAATATAGCTTGAATAACTTACAACAAGATCAGCTGAGAAAGTTTTGTTCAGGGTAGTAAAGATGAGGCCAGCTGCAAGGAGCCCCAGAAGGATGTCTAGTAACGAGCAGCTGGGCAGTGAGGTGGAAGATGAAGTGTGGATGAATGTAAGGTATCGCATGGGGGCAGGGGTGGAATTCAAACTTAATCTGGATGGACTCAGCGCTGCTTGGGAGTGAAATATTAGGTTTATAGTAAATAGCTCCAGGAAAATGTCAGGATCAGCAGCAGTAGTGAAAAAGCACATCAAAGGTTAGGAATATACAGGGGACAAAATGAAAAATTGGTATTTGACTGTAAATACACAGTCAGCAGTCTAATGAATACCATGTACAGTTCTGGCTCCCTCCATTCAAATAGAATATGGCAGAACTGGAAAGATGCGGTGAGGAGTGACGGAGACAATCAGGGGTATGGGAACAGCTTCCAGTGAGCTGCAGCTGAATAGACTGCGCATCCTACAATGCTACAACAAAGGGAGACAGGGGAAGATGTCACAGAGGTCTATGAAATCATAAGTGTCGTTGTGAAAGTGAATTGGCAATGGTTATTCGTTGTCTCTTTGATACAAAACCAAAGGATCATAAAATGAAGCGAGGAGGTAGCGGATCCTGAAGAGGAGACAGCTCTTCACTTATGCTATTGAGTTCCTCACTGCAGAACGTTGTGGATGCTAGAAGTCTACTTGAGTTTGGTACAGCACAAGACAAGTTCCTGAAGAAAGATCCACTGAGGACCATTAAATATGAAGGCACTGCCTCTGACTGAGGAAGTTCTTGAGTCACAAATCACTGGAGACTGGGAGAGTATTTGGGAGACAATCAATGCCATATTTGCCATGTTTTTATAGACTTACTAAGGCATGTGGTATTGGGTACTGTTGGGTGGATGGACTGGCTTGGTACAGCTCTTCACACCACATGTGAGACCTGGGACTGATTAGGTTCAGAAAAGCGAGTCACAAAATAATGGACTTTTAAGGAGCGATTGTGAGATTTTTGTGGGGGATGTTCCATGATAATTAGACATCCAGTGATAGCGTGCAGTTATCCAGTAATTTTTTCAATAGTTTTGTATTTCCAAAAGGTCTATGAAAAGTATAATCCATGTTACACTTGCTGTGTATAAAATGAAGATATTTCTGAATCAAAGGAGTGCATTTGAAGTGGAATGTATGGTGATGCCTCTCCCACTCCCATAGTTGTGAACAAGAAAAAAAATCGTTGTTCCCCACTCCCCCACTCCCACCCCCCACTCCAAAACAAGCAGAAGACAAAGCCATTGCTTCCAGGGTAGAACTCTCCTAATTCCAAATTTCAGTTGGAGCTGAATGTTTAGTGCAGATCTGCAGTGACTCCGCAGAGCAGCGTTTGCAGGAGATCTGATGACACGCTGTATAATAAAGCCATACCTGTGGGCACCGCTGCTGGAGGTGAGAAAAGCCTGGCTTAAGCATCCTTACATCATGCTGCTAGCGTTGCCGTTGCTGAGAAGCTGTGCGTTCATGCTTTCTGATACGCTCTCGGTTGAAGTTCCCACCCCCTCTCTGAGGCAGCAGCCATGCATAAAGCCCACTGTATGTTGTGGGAAGTGTTGAAATGCCCTTATTAGAGGAGAGTCACCTTGTGCATCTGGAGAGATGTCTGTGTTATGCTTTCCTGCGTAAGCCTGGATTAGAGCTGCACCTCCTCAGGGCTGGAGAGTGCAGGGAGGTGGTAAGCTGGCTCCACAGCCTGACGCATGTCCCAAGTGAGGGCTGGCACTGTAAAATGGAGTGGACATGGGGCGTTGTGGCAGCAGAGGCAGATCACCAAGGAACTGAGCTCAGAGGATCTCTGGAAGCAGCCTTCCTTCCCAAGAGACCAGGGCATTGCTTCCAGGGAGCCCTCGTCTCCTGCCCCTCTGCAGCCTGTCTCCTTGCACGAAACAAGTCATTGATGCTGGCAACTCCATCCCCTCAGACCAAATAGTGCTTCCAGGGAGCAATGCACTCCTTTCTGCTGCATTTTAAATTAAAAGCGCTGCTGGTCTGTTCTCCGATGACTCACACATCATGGAGGTTGCCAGATCCCAGCCTTTCCCTTGCATGAGAGCTGCCAGCCGAAGGAGAGGGGACCTGAGCAGCAGAGACTTGGTGCAATAGGGGAAGGAAAGTTGGCTCCTCAGCAACGTAGTAGGCAGCTCTCAGCTCTTGTATGGTATGTAGAGTAGACCACAAGCTGCTTCTGGCCTAATCCAGACTTTCACGATGGGGGTTTGGGAACAAAAGCTTGGGTCTAATTCTCCTCCCTGCTCTTTTCCCGATCCAGCTGCAGTGAGCCAGGGTCACAGTGTATCTGCCCCACTGGTGGTTTAATGGGGAGGTAAAGCCATACGCTAATGGAGCAATGGTCTTCTGGGTCTCAAACTGAGACCTTGGATTTTGCTGCACTATACAGAGTAGCACAGAGTTGAGCTCTGGGGCTGCTTTGCCATGCAATGCTGCTGTTTATTATGTAGGCTAGGAGTGTGGGCATGCCAGCTGGGTGAAATTAAGCTCTAGGCCCAAGGCTTTATTTTACTGCAGGTGTTATTTGTCTGGATTGCAGCATGCTGACATGGTTATACTGCTTTTAGAAATGAGCTAGCTTGCCTGGAGCACAGGTGGGAAAGTCCACAAGTTGTACCCTGCAGCCCACAGACCTGAGGGGTCAGGAGTCTTTGGTTGTTTATTTCCTTTCTAAATATAAATTCAAGTAGGGGGTTGGATGCTTTTGTATTGCAGTGTTTTTGTTCACTGGTCAGCTTTACTAATAATGGTAGAGCTTAGGGTAGATGAAAGCAGAATGCACGCTATGGTCCCTGCTCCGAAAACGAGAACATATAAATTATAGCTGATTATTCCCCTGAGTTGTCATTATCAGTTAGTTCCCTTAGAAGGATGATGACAGAAATGGGTCATTAGAAGAATCACAGATAAACTGATTGCCTTTGCAGATGAGCTCTCAAGAGGTGTTTTATGGTTGGGGCAGTGTGGTGTCACGTTGGTGACAGAGCAGTCTGCATGAGGAAAGGTTTGGCCAAACCCCTGGAGTAAGATTATGCAGCACCAGCCCAAAATGTGTCTGGCTTCTTGCGGCATTCCTTGATTTAGTGCTTTTCACTCTGGTATTAAATGCAGAGGTGTTGATATTTTATGTATACGTGAACATTGTTCAGTCCACTCATACCAGAGATGAAAGATGAGTTTAGAGTAAAAATTATCTGTAGCAAGAACTTCTGTTCCAAAGCCTATATGGAAAGGAGAGCCTGGTGAATGTGGTGCTAAAATTGGTCTCGGCAAAATTAGACTTTGTTCCTGCTTCTCCACAGACTTTTGTGTAACCGTGGGCAAACTGCAGTCTCAGACACTCCCAGATATTAAGAGGTCTTACTCTTCTTCATGTTGGTGAGATAGGTGCCTAAATAGAAGGTGAGCACTTAGGCATTTTAAAGAATATGAGCCTTAATCTCTCTTCTCCTTTTGTGCTTGACAGAGGTGGCATGAAAGTAAATATACTGAAGAGCTTAAAGTGCTGAGATACTACAGTAATGAGGCCATTACTGAATCTGAGCATGTAATTAGATGGAAAATGTTTGCCTTCATAATGAATAGATGCTCTCACACATACATTCCTCAGTAAATTTTCAAGTTCATCCTTGCTGTAGTTCCACTAATTTCACCATGTATCCGGGAATGGATTTTCTTTGGCAAAGCCAACCGAAGGGGAGAGCTTTCCATCTCAGAGGACGAGACTGGACCACAAGGAGAACTAGGAAGTGTTTCCTGATGGAACACCTAAAAAGATGTTGCAAGGAGCACAATGCAGTAAGGGCAAACCACAATCTTAAAATGTAGTTAGTGAAGCAGAATAACAGCTCACCCTCATACGTACCAGCTCTGCAAAGCAAATTTCAGATCCTAAATATATTATCCACACCTACTCTTTTATTTCTGTTCAGGCAAGCTTGATTCTTTTGGCTGGTAAAATATACCCAGTGGAATAAATTTGAGAAGAATTAGCAGCCTGATTTAGTTGTCACTTGCACTGGTTTTGTGCCTGTGTTTACATGGGGATGAGTAGGGCTCCTGGTATTAGCTCTGTCCTGAGCGTAGTCTCCTTCCAGCCTGCACATTCTTGCCTGATCCGGATGATACCTGCAGAATCCCCACCAACCTTGGTACTGTATAGACAGGGCCTTGGTGCAGAATTATGTAGCAGATCTGATGTGTATTAAAGAAAAAGCCTAATTTTCTGACGTTGGTCTCTGTTGGGTTTAAATCATTGGTCGTACAATGCTCGGTTTTCTTTAAAGCCAGCTATATTACTCCTCACTTGCAAAAGTTGAGGCCTCAGTCAGGGACGTGACATCCTAGAGTTTATGACTGCAAGAAACTCATCCATTCATTGACTGGAAAATTAACTGGGACATCCTGAAACAGCATCCTACAAGGTGTTTTAGCTGTGGCACTTGCTTTAGTGTTAAAACCTAAATCATCTGTAATGGTGATTGTCTATTAGAACTTTGCTGAATTATGTCATATGCTGCTTTGATGGTATTGACTATAACTTGGTTGTCTCTGTAGGGGACTGCTTAAACATATGTACCTGTGGCGTGATGAATCCCACCTGAGCTGCCAATACCGGCAGCAGTCAGAAGGAAGGATGATAGCAAGGTTTAGTGAGAGTAAAATCTAGACCTCAGTCCTCTCCCCATCTTCTCAGATAACCAGGTACAGGCATGCATGGGTGACCTTTACCTGAAGTAGCATGGGAAGATAAGCTAAAAAAGTACTTCATTTGCTGTTAGTTATGTTGCACATTGCCATGCTCAGGTGGGGTAGCAGTGAGGGTGTTTGTAGCAGTCCTTGGCTGCATACTGCTTCTCTGCTCAGCCCATCCCCTGCCCCCAGCACAGCCGGGGAAACCCTCCCAGGAGCTGCCACGGGGTCCAGGGGCCGGACCTTTCCCGTGCTGCTCCATGCCCCAGCTCTGCCCTTGCTGACCATTCCTAGCCCTTACTGTGATCCCAATCAAATGCCCTTACCCTCAGCAAAGCAGTTCTCAGAGGGTAGTGGGGAAAGTGATATGACACCAGGGACATATCTAAAGAAAAATGGAKGTATTGGGCCAGGAGCAAATAGAGAGGGTCTCATCTCCATGAATTCCTGGGTCTCAGCACTCATCTCTCTTGCGTGTCAGCAGAAACAAGCCCCTTTGGCTTTCTGCCTGTAAATGGGATTGGTTTGGAAAATGCACTGAAATTATGTAGAAAATGTAAGCTTTCAGTTTGAAAGAATGAAAAATTTTAAAATTCCAACAGGGAATTGTACTAATTAGCTGCTTGTTTGTATTTAAAAATCAGCCTGGCAGAGATTTTTCACTATTTTGAAATCCCCTCCTCACAAAAAAAAGGGTGGATACATTAAAAAAAATCTATAAAACCCCTACTCCCCACTCATTTTTATTTCCAGGGAGTTCCCTGCAACCTCGGACCAGCAACCAGGACTTCCACATGAGGAATGCTTCAGTGCACATTATGGTTTGTCAGTGCAACGCAAAGTGACATCTCTACGAGTGCTGCAAGAGATTGTGTCTGGTAGTTATCTTGCGTGGTTTTACACTGAGTTGAGCTAGAAGAGAGAGTCCTCTCTTGGGCTTTGTGTTTCTGATGGGTCTGAAGTTGTTACAGATTTCAGTCCCTCAGCACCACCAACATTGAATATTACTATGGGAATTAGTCCACCTCTTGATAAAGCAGTTCTTTCCTCCCAGATACAATCAGGAAACTATTTCATGTCAGAGCTCTGCTTTTCTGTCTAATGAGTAGGTCTTTGTTGGCAAGATCTACTTCATCTCCAGTGTTACGCTGGGAGCCAAGCTGGCACCCCCAGCTAATGATTGGGCTGAACTTTCCCCGCAGTAACTCGATAGCTGTACAGCTGTGCAGGCTCACAATTTGCTCCTCGATTGTCAGTCTCCTGACAGCTTTTTCAGTGGAACAGTTTGAGAGGAGCAGAGAGCCCTGCTTTGGAGACACAGAAGTGTTTTCACACCTGAAGTGTAATTTCACACCTTGTGTTGCTCAGTAGATAAGTGCGTAAAATAGCACATCAAATGGGAACAGAAGAGGATAGGCATGCTGTAGACAAGAGACGGAGGCTTGTTATTTATTTCCTATCTTCAGCACACTCTGAAATAATACTCACTTGCAGAGATCCAGGCACAGATTACGACGGGGTTAGGAGGGGACTTTTCTAGCCAAGTGATCTGTTACCGTCACGTGCAGAGCGAGGTGAAAACTTACACTGAGCTGGGTCTGTGGAGCATTGGGACCACAAAGCTCTGCCTGAGACCACAGTATTAGCGACCACATAACAGAGGTGAACTAATTAATACAGGAGGCAGCAAGAGTTTTAAGGGTGGATTTACGGGAACACTGACTTGGACCTCCCTTCCCTGTATCTGCTAAGCATTTTTACTCCTTGTATTGACTTAAATAGTGAATAAAATTGACCTTGAGTCCACCAAAAAAGTAAGATGAGAATTTGGAACAGGCCTTGATCTCACCATGCGAGATCAAATCATTTCACTGTGTGTGCAGGTTTCCTCTCCCTCTTTTTCAGGACCCTTTTTGTTTGCTATCTCAAATAATAGGTCATAGAGGCATTCTTCCAAAGGAGAGTAGTGGAGAGGCAAGTGCAGCCAAGGGAAGCCCTGGTAAGACAGCCCCAACGAAGCTTGATTGTGAAGGAGAAGGAGGGAAGGTGGAGGCACACCATTTGATGTGGAGAATCCATAGAGATGCTCATAGTTTTGGTTAGTCTTAGACAGGTTTGCTAGGCTTGGGAACCAGATTTCCTGCTCTTTCCAAGAGAGTAGGGCTGAAACACGCATCAGTTTCCTTCCTTTTCCTCCCCAGCTGAATATGAGGAAATCCAAGAGGTGCTTTCACCTGCTTCTCCTCATTCCATGGATTTTACTAAGGAGAGCAGTCCAGCCCTCATCTGTTATTCACTGCAGACAAAGCTGCTCTACTTGGAGTTTTTTTGGGTGTTTTTTGACCGCTTGGGGCTTTCATTTAATCTGTCACCTGTGCCAAACATTATTTCCTCTTCTTTGTCCTAGACACCTATGGAAAGCTCTGCCTGCTCAACTCTGTGGGCCAGGAGATGTCTCGCTGCAAGACCTCCATCCGTCGAGGGCAGCCCAACCCCGTCTACAAGGAAACTTTCATCTTCCAGGTTGCCCTCTTCCAGCTCTCTGATGTCACGCTAATGATCTCCATATACAACAGACGCAGCATGAAGCGCAAAGAGATGATCGGCTGGATTTCTATGGGTCAGAACAGCAGTGGAGAGGAAGAGCAAAGTCATTGGCAGGAAATGAAAGAATTGAAGGGGACACAGGTCTGCAGGTGGCACACGCTACTGGAGTCCTAGTGGTTACCAGGGCAGCCTGTGGGTCCTGGGACTATGGGCTGCCTTCCCTTGTTCTCAGTCAGCAGAAAACAGCTATCCCATGGCAAGCACCGTGCTCTGACAGGTCACGTACGCTTTAACCTTACTTTTCAGTGTCAGCAGTCATGGGTATTAAAGGTGGCAAGGCCTGTGAAGCAAGTTTAGTTCTTGCCTTTCCAGGTTGTCCTGCATTTTCTACATCCAAATAATTAACCCTAGGAAAAAGAATGGGAAAACCTACAAAGTCCTCTCCTTGGTCATTGTCTTGCTCATTTTTTCATAGGCTTAATCATCACAAACTGACTTTGATGTCATTTTCTTCTGGGGAAACTCTCTCTTCCCTCCCTCCCTTTATTTATATTAATGAAGTCTGCAAATATTCTTGACCCACAGATAGCTCACAGAAAGGCTAACCTGCATGCAGATCACATTCTCTCCCTTTTATTATTGTGTTTCTAAGTCCTAGAAATAAGCATTTGATACCACCGTAGACTGGATGATATATTTTTCAGGCAGCATGGGAAAGCACTCTTGAAATCTCTGTCAACTTTTAAGTGCCTAGGCATTACTACTGTTCTCCTGTACTAACAATTGATATTAGGACTAAACACTACCAGTATTTTTAATTAGGCATTCCGTGGACTTGTTAGCCTGCATTGCCATAGGTTTACACGAGAGATAACTAGCATCAGTTTTATATTGCAATTATACAATGCACGTTTAGATGCTTACTTGAAGTTCATGGCTTCTGTCATCACGAATACCAAAAAAGACCAGAACAAGCTGCTCATCCACCTTTGTGCCTGAATCACTCTTTTCTGCATCATTGTTTTGCCCATCTGTTACTTTGTTTTTTAAAAGGTTCATTCAGAAAAGCATTCTGTGAGCATTACAAAGGAAAGCTTTAGATCCATGATTTCTCTGCAATTCAGTTAAGCACAACTCAGTTTGCTGAGGAGTCTTCTTCAAATGTGCTATCCTGTAATATCTTCTCGGAATCTGAAAGGGGACTGTTTTTGCCATGCTGAGCAGTAGAGGATGCCAGACCCTGTCACCTCATCTTTGGGGCGAGCTCTCCTGCAGGCAAGGAATAGGATCCAGGGGACCCCCCCTAGAGGGGCTGCTGGCTCTGCTGAACTAACACCAGAGAAAAGTATTATGCTTCCTGCCTCTAACTGAAAGCAATGTAAGGAGCAGGCTTGCTGGATGAGGTGATGACACTTTTATGTAGTTACTTTTCAGACTATATTGTTATTTTCCATTTTAATCTTTTTTCCTGTCTCTGCGAGTTGAAGTCGTGGAGACGATGGATAGGGGACATGTCTTAGTCTGCTACTTGACTATTGGAAGTTTAGCAGTTGTTAGCTGTTGCGATGCTGTGTGCGACACAGCAGAGGATGTTAATTGTCTAGTGTAGTGATGGTACATAGGCAGTAGGGTGCTGAGATCTTCAAATACTATCAGCTGCCCAGTCTCCTGTTCCCCATGCTCTCCAAGAGAGGACTGGCATTTCCCCGTTCCTGCTGGTGATAGCAAGACATGGGAAATATTTTGCTGAAAAGGTTTGTCTGTACTGAATCACTTCATGTTTTGTTTTTCTCTTTTACTGAGAACCTGGCACCAAATTCTGCCTCCTACTGCACCACAGTCGTCTCCTTCCTTTCAACGGTGCTGTGCAAATCTAACTAGTGCAAATTTTGGCACTGGCTGTGTGACCAAAATTGAGCCTTGGTGCTGGTTTGCATCACATCCAGGCTAGCCAGACCCTGCGGGGCAGTGGTGTGATACACACAGGTTATCACTTGGTGTGATACATGCAGGCTTTGTCTGTCCTCACGAGGCAGACAGAATAATCTGCATGTAGAATGACTTCTGGTATAAGTGATACAAATTATTCTACAGGCCATGGTTTTATATATTCTTATCAGTTACCTGTCTGAGCATAATTTTTCTGGTGAGACTGGTGGGTATCCTATGCAGGAGGGTTGTCCTCCACTGCCTAGATAAGCTGGCATAATATCTGCTTTGCACTACTGGGGCTTTGTGTCACAAAGCAGGGTCTAACCCAAATACAGCTCAGCAAACAAATACATTTTTGACTGCACTGTTAATGCTGCTGTATTACCAATGCAAGAGAAAATGAGCATTTGAGTGGTAACCAGCAGAATAGAAATGTTTTTTTATCATGTACTTTTCTTCTGGAAAAGAAGTAGAAGAAACAGCCCAAATCAAAAGGTGCATTTGCTGATTTCAGTTGTTTTCCAATCTCTCCATCTTTTTTCCTGAACTGCRTAAAATGTATATACAAGCGTTTATAAGTAATTGTATTATCTGGGATGTGTATGTATAATAAACTTACTGAGATTCTCTTTTCTTCTCTTCTCTTGAACCTGCAAAGTGTTGCTTATGCTTAATGATTAGCRCAGGGAAAAGTATAAGTTGATAATATGTTTCAGCAGTGAACTGGAGATAACCCAGATTTATAATAGTGTGATTAAAAAAAAATTTTTRGAAAAGATCATTTTAAAAAGCAATGAAGTAAACTGGTTTTGGACTTCCATGCCGTTTACGCATCAAGATCTTTTCTGAAGATACAGCATTAAGGGAATTGAATTTTAATATATAATTTCAGTGTAGAGTATTGGGAGTCAGAGGAAAGCAAGTGAAAATAGCTTACTTAGAGGAAGTTAATATCTGAGCACATGTTAAAACTTTGCTCTCAGATGGAAGCAGGTTGCTTCATCCTTGCAACAACATTTTGGCCTCGTGTTTTGCCAGAAAAAATTGGAGGGAAGGGAAAAGGGATGAGGCAAGGGGAGCATTGGGTTTTTGGAGCTGCTTGGCACATCCGTGCCTTGAGCAATGCATTTGTGGGGTTCATTAAGTTCCTACTGAAGCAATGGAGGAATTTAGGAATCTTGGGATGAACACAGTGCTGGGGGGTGCTCATACTTGCTAGCTGGACTTTGGGATTTTTGTTGCTTTTGTGGTTTATTTTTCTTTTCAGTATTGACTGTCTGTGAAATGAAGGCTTTGCAGCAGCTCCCCCATATTCCAGAGCTCCCATAATTCTTCCCATTGACAGATTGAATTAGTCATTGCTAACATTGATACAGGCTGGACTTGTGCTCATGGTCTTTCTTATGTAAATACCACTGCCCTTTCAGTCACTGCTTTAACCCCTTGTTTCCTCTGGAAGTGGCTGACAAGACTAAATTTCTGGAAAGATTTCCATTCCTTGGGAATCTTGACTCGCACTTGGCTCTCAGTTGGTGGTGGTCAGTAGACTTGGGGCCCTGTGCTCTGCCGGCCTCCATCCACATGCATGCTGATGCTGATGCCCAATCTCTGCTTCTGTGAGGCTCCAGGAGCGGAGAAGAGTCGTGGGACTTTCAGCAAGCGGGAAAGCAACGGCTGACCTGGTTCTGGGAATGCTTGGGTGCTTGCCAGTCCTAATGCTTGGTGGTTTCCTAATTTTCTAAGGTAATTCATCCCCTTTTGASACCACTGTCTGGAATCCCCTTGGAGCTTATTTGAATTTTCTTCTCTTGGGAAGAAAAAAAAAGCCTGAAAACCCACAAAACCATTGTGTGGGAAGGAACTAACTGCACTGGCATAAGCCCAGAATATTGTGGGCAAGTGCTCTGGATACAACTCTGTATCTCAAACAGCATCGTTCAGCTAGCTGCAGTCTGTTCCTTCCTTGGTCTCTCTCCAGCCAGCACGCCCCTGTCCTGCTAGGCTCTGTGCTGTTATTTTATTTTTTGTTTTTAATGTGTATCGACAACAGAACAGAATGATCTCACCATGTTTATATTCCCTGTAATAATGCTGACTTTCAACTGATGCCCACAGAAATGAGTACCTCTTTTAGCCCACTGAGCTACAGCTATAGCTTACTGAAGTGCCCATTTGTAAAGGCTTTATCTAGACGATCTGCTACATCGTTTGATTTGTTTAGGTTTCCTTTTTACCAGTGTCTTTAATTACCTGGACCCTGCTGTGGTCTGCTCGCTCCTGTTGCTCTGGCTTGTCTGCGTTTCCCTTGCAGAGTAATGTGGGGTGTGTAGCTCCTGGGGCACATGGACAATGCTTGGATATATTTTTAGCAGCTGCAGATCCTGAGAAGTTATTTGGTGCTTTACATAGTCGACTGATCTTCACTCATGAATGTCTTTAGATGTTCTTGAACGCACAGAACCAAAGGCTGCCAGCTGCTATTGATCATTTCTCCAGCATAAAGCCTAAGGTGGCAGCTTGGCAGAGGAGCAGGCATTTCCTCTGGTGGCAGTTCACTTTCTCCTTCAGTTGAAGCTGGCGATGACCTTGGAGCTAGTGTGCCTGCAGAGCTTGCTTTCCACTCCCGTATTTATCATCATCTTTAATCTGTATGATCACTGCACTTCATCTCTGCCTCCCAGCTGCCTTCTGCCCTTCCACAAAAGGTGGACAGAAAGGCTGAGCAAAGAATATGGCCTTCCCTATCGCATTATCCCCTGGGCTCAAGGGGAGCTGACTCCTGGAGGGGTCATCTTAAAGTTATGATGCTCATTATCAAGACCTTGCCTCCCTGATCCCTAGTCTGCTTGTGGAGTTTGAAGCTTGTTGGTTGGGCTGTGATACTTCAATAATTACAAAGTAGTGACACCCGTTCACCTCAGTGTGGACTGAGTTAATGACAGAGGAAACAACCTGTTCTGGATTTGCTTTCTTCTTTTTTTTTGTAAGCATCGTGTTCCTTAAAAGGACAACAGAGCCTGAAGGAATTAGTATGCAGGAGCATCCGCTTTCCATTTAAAATGTACTAAGTGTGATGTTTGTAACTGTGGTTTGAGGGAGGGAAAAAAAAAGCAGCCAGGGTTTGTAGAAGAGCTCACACTTTGTTTTTCCCTTCAGCGTGCGCTACCCCAGCAAATACATTCTCATACCCCAGGCAGTGATGCTGGCTCCCAGCTGATCTGCTTCTGTGATAAAAGCAGCCAGAAGCTGACAAATCCTAAAGCTTGGAAAGACATACAGGATAATTCAACATAGCTGGTTTGGGTGTTTATGTGGAATCTGGTGCAGATTTAACAAGCTGTTGTGCAAGAAATGAAAACCCCAAGCAGTGGCCAGGAAGGTGGTGGGGAGGGAAGGCTCTCGGTGTGCTTGTGCTGCTGTAGAGCTGGGAGTTTGCTAACTCTGTACTCCGGAAAGCAGCACAGCCGGGCTGCAGTAGCATCAAGCCTGAGCTGAAACCCAGTTTCTCTGCATGATTGCTTAGTTCCAGATCTGCTGAAGGCATACAGCTTTTTTTTTTTCCTTCCCCCCCCCCCCCAGTGCAGAGTGAGCTTGTGTCTTCCTGCAGTCTACGCTGTAGGCCTTAAGAAATGAATGTGTAAATATTTTGTCTCTCACAGCAGCCCAAGGTCATCTTTCTGGAACAGCAAACAGGCACAGAATCCAAAGAAGATCAGTCTGTCATGTGAGTAAGGTTAGCATCTGCACTTACAAATGACAAAGGCTATTAATCCTCATGCTGTAATCCCCAAGCTGTTTGCCAGCTGGCAGCAGGAAGATGTTCCTGCTCAACCCACACAGCTATCCATGTTTTTTCACCTTTATGAAGCAGATATAGGTCAACATTGTAGCCTGGATAAAGAACTTGGTAGATACCATTCATCTCTTCTAGCGTTACAATCCCTCTCTTCTCCACACAAGCCATCTGTACAAACGAGGGTGTAAGAAAGAGGAGAGCTGCGGGCTGGGCTCTCCCTGTGCTGCTCCCCCAAAATAGAAGGCTGAAGGTGAGATTCTTCCCCCCTTCTGCTCCTGAGTTTCTCATGGGAGGATAAATTTTGAGATCTTGCTGCAGAGCTGAACAGCCTGAGCAAAGCTCTGTCACTAGAGAGGTCTTTACACACAGAGCGGGGAAAACCCAATGCTTGTATAAGGCAGATGTAAGTCCAGTGTTGAGGCATTTTTGATCCTAATTTTGGAACCTGCATGGGATTTGGGTATTGCCCGTCACAGGGACATAAAACCTGAATCCTACGAGGTACCACTGATGAAGGAAGTCTGTGCTGCTTGACAGCAATGCAGGTGGGCTGTGGTAGTCCGTATGATCTCGCACAACAAAAAACTGTACAGGCACCATGTTGCATCCTGTGAGCATTAGGCAGCTGAGGCTGGAAAAAGTTGAAGAAGAAACCCAAAAGCCAGATGGGACCTATGAAGCTCCATTTAGACCTGTTAGTTGTTCATCTCTTTAGAAATCTGGAAAGCAGATTGTTGGGTTTTACTTAACAAAAGTGGTTTAACAGAAATCGCAGCTCCCAGGGCAGCTGCAGGTGTGAGGAAGCGAGGACATCACCTCCTGGCTCTTGAGTTTCCTCCTGGCTGTAATGGGTGACCATCAAATAGATACCAAATACTCTGGAGGTGTCTATCCCCTGTAACGTCATACCCAGCGTGGGCTGATCTCATTGAGTAACAAGAGACAAAAAGCTGATCTTGGCCATGGGCGAAGAACGGGAAGGATTCAGGATTCAGACAAAAGCTGAATTCTTTTCTGAGTCCCACGACCATTAACTAGCCTTGACCTCCAGGGAAGGCATTTTATTGTGCCAAATACTTCCCTCTCCCTTAATTTCTCAGACTTAGGAGAACATTGCAAATTTCTCTCCTCATTAGCAGCTGGGAAAAATCATATAATTCTGCCAGCTTTCCCCATCCCTGTTGTGTCTTGTTAACACTTTCCAGGTGCTTTTCTTTCACGCTGTCTCCATCATCGCATCTCCCATCCTCTTATTAATATCCGTAGAGATCTGCTCCAAGTCAGGTCCGTGCCTGGTAGCAATATTTTATGTTCGTGGTGCTCAGGGTAAAACCTGTCCTCCAGTCTCTTGCTGTCACTATGTGGCACCTCAAGCACAAGTTTTCCAATTAAACCAGTACCACATCTCTCCTGTAGTCCTCTGCTGGCACTGCTGTGGTTTTTGTCTTGCTGGGCTGTATTCTCAGCTGTAACTTCATTGACTTTTTCCCAGCAGAGAGTTTTGTTTGTCAAGAAGAGTAAATGAAGTAATCATTTGGTAGACTTAGCATTTAAATAACGCGTGGCATTTATACATGTATATATAAAAATGTTTTTTGTGGTAGAGTGCCCCCAGGCATTTGCATGAAGCGCATCTCAATGTATATTTGACTGTTGATATAAATATACTGTATATAATAAGTTATTTTTAGTGTGTATTGGCTTCTTTCTATATTGGAACAATATACCATTTCTGACAGGTGCAGGTTTCTGTTGTCTCACTGCTGCACTCACAGCTGGACACCGGCGATGCAGTGGCTGAGGTGTGTGTGTGCATCTCCTCTTTCCTCCGCGCGCCCTGTGACGTGGCAGTCCTTCCTCTCCACCAGCTTTGCAGGTGGACATCCATTGCTGCCGGAGTGCATTGCCACAGGACAGCATTGTAACCCCACTTACTGCATCTCCCTCCTGGTGTGTAGTAGAATAACCTGCCTTTAAGGTTTTTTTGTATCATTACTGTCATATACTCAGCACAGACCATGGGCAGGTAGCGAGCCGATTCATATTCAGAGTAATTCAGCCCTGTGGCTGAGGGTGCATCAAGAGTAATAGAGATCTCAGCTCTCCTTCCCCAACCTGAGATGGACAAGCACAAAATTTATCCATAAATCRATCACTTTAAATAATAACAATACAGACAAATTAATAAAAATGCCAGGTCCCTAACTTCTGGCGGTACAAAAGCAAGTCTTCTGGAGCTTGAATTTATTGCTGAATTATTTTTATGATAAATAAATCTATAAAAGGAGAATTGGTCATATTATGAAGGTTAGAAGAAAGAAATTCATATACCCTTTTAAGTTTTGTAAAATTCAAAGATTTGCACTGAAAATTGTACCTTCAATCTACTTAATAAATGGCTGGTATTGACTGGTGAGGCCACCGGAATGGTATGAGCATCATTTCACTTGCTGCGTGTGTGACTGAAAGAGATAACTGAAGTGCAAAACTGTGATCAAAAAGATGAAAAATATGATGAAAAGATATTTGGATATTCAACAGGAAGAGTGGTACGGGTTTATTCTTAGCTTTTCATGTACTTGACAATGAAACATTTTTATTCTCCTTAAGTGCTAACGTGCATGATCATACAATATATTGCCTCTCGCTAATTATATGCTGTGTTAGGAATACTAATGTCTAGATGATATCTGACTGGAAAAAAAAGCATTAAACCCCACTTCTGCAGAATTCGGGGCTGAAATTATCCATACACACATACAACCATCCACACCTTAGAAACAGTCTTATTTTGTTATGGTGAATGCTGTTGTTACAGGTTTTTATCAATAAAATAGAAGCAGATGGCTCATGTAGACATGCAAAACTGGCGTATCTTCCTTTTTGTTCGTATTGTGGCAGAACTGAGTGAATATGCATCTAGGAGAGGTGGATGTGTTTTGTTCAGAACAAGGATGCAGGTGTCCRGTGCATAATGCATAACTGGGAGGAATGGGAAATATCCCCGCCTTGGTCCCCCTGTCCGTCCGCACTGACAGAGGGGCCCTGCGGCAGCAGGCAGAGGCTGCTGGGGGGGCTTTGGGGGACTGAAGAGGTTCCCATGTCCTGCTGTGTCTCTGCCTCCTCCCTCAGTATACCGCCTTTCAGCCAGCTCTATGTGGGGAAGGAGAAGTGCTGGCTATGCGTTTGATGTCTGGTGTTCCCCCATCTCTCATCCAGCCTGTGGCAGGAGTTGGGGGGGCAGCCCCTCGCACCCAACTCTGTGGTGGTCCCCCAGCCATCATTTCTCCTATASGCCCATGGATGTGTTGGTACCTGCACCAGGGCACGTGGGGGTCAATGTCACCAGTGTGTCTTCTGYGTGTAGACACCAGCTTTGTTGACATCCTGGCCATGTGTATGGGACATTGAGGGATGTCCCGGTAGTGGTTGGGCTGGCCGCGGAGCAGATGTGTTTTGCTTTGGAAACAGAGGTAAGAGCTCAAGCATTGGGCTGGAGGGCTGAAATTGGGCTGATAGGACACCAGGCACATAACCGCAGCGGTGAGGAGTATGTCTTTGTCTGGTGGTCACTTATGCTTGCACATACCTTTGGTAGTGATGTACTGGAACAGGCTTCCTAGAGAGGTGGTCGATGCCCCATGCCTGTCAGTGTTTAAGAGGCATTTGGACAATGCCCTTAACAACATGCTTTAACTTGGTCAGCCCTTAATTGGTCAGACAGTTGGACTAGATGATCGTTGTAGGTCCCTTCCAACTGAAATAGTCTATTCTATTCTATTCTGTTCTGTTCTGTTCTATTCTATTCTATTCTATTCGTGTGYGTGGTATACTTCTGCCAGGTCACAGTTGTAATCTGTGCCTACATTAAGACAGAGAAAGACAGAAACTAAAAAAAAATTTCCAAATCGGTGATTTTGAACTGGGGATAGTTTGTTCCTCTCAGAATAGCGGTGCCGTCTTTGAAGGAGACATGAGAAACCACGATTCCTGAATCCCTGCTGGCATCCGCAGGGCTGGCTTTCCAGGACCAGCCCAGAAATAGAGTTTCTTTTTCTGGCGACGGCTGGTAGCTTCAGTCCCTGGAAGCCTCAGCAACGGCGGCCGGTACGAGCCGCGTCTGGGTACGTGGAAAACTCAGCCCAGAGCMCTTCAGCTAAAAGATGGTGGGCAAATGGGGTACGCTGGAGACTCAGAGAGGCAYGAGGGCATTCAGAAAAACTTACCCTACTTGGTGCAAATTGGTGATGAAAAATGTGTTTTCCTAAGGACTAACATTGGTGGGATGACCAGGCTCAGCTGAGAGGGGAGGGGGTGGGAAAGTGCTGGTGAAATTTTGCATTTTTGGAGACCTCGGCAGCAGGGAAGGCTGCAGAGGAGGGGGTGGGGGTTTGCTCTGGGTTGCAGTCAGCCCCCCTGGCAGCTCCTCTGGGCACAGAGGGGGATCTGCAGAACGAGACGCTGTCTGCAAGTTGCTGTGGGGTTTGGGAGCTCGGGTGAGCACTGCTGCTGAAGCGGTGGCATGGCCCGAGTCAGTAGCAGGGCAGCACTTTCCTGGCCTGATTATTCATAACACCATTTCACCCCATGCATTTTTCTGAAAACCACTTAAAATTCACCCTGCCCATCTCCTGGCCTCAATTCCCCCACCCACTCCACGCTATTTCTCCCATGTAAATCAATCCTGAGGAGTACCGGCAATTACTCTAAAGGACTTGGGCACCGCTGGGGACACCACACTTGCTTTGCTGTTCCCGCAGCCTCCTGATGTCCTTGTGGGGATGTCCTCAGCCGCTGTGTGGTGACAGAGGAGCTGGTGGTATTGTCACAGTGCGTGGGTTTTCTCAGACTGATCACCAGCACGGGGCGAACCGAAGTGGGGTTTGTTTTACTCCTCCGGGCAGACTTGCCTGCGTCCCCGTGCAAGCTCGGCACACCCCGTGAAGCTGCTGGCATTGAACTCAGGGAATGGGCCGTATGTGTTGGTGCCAAGATTTGGGCAGCTTGGCCTAAATTACTGGTCTGAGGCCACCCGTAAAATCAGTAGTAAAATACTCGGGCTTTCTATGTGCTTGGTGTGCAACACCACCATGCAAATACGACGGTGGGCTTAGCAATCCAGTTGTTGCTGCTCTTGCTGGGGCGCCCGCTGTTGAGCACGAGCACGTGTGGGTCTTGCTGGGCTCCCCAGGGGCTCTCAGCTGTGTTTCGTTTTATTGTTCTGATTATCCTGTTCTTCCTCTAGCTGCATTTTAATTCCTTGCTCAGAGCGGCTTCATTCCTTGGCGAAGCACCAAGTATTGTTTTGCCAAGACATCCCTGATGTCATCCTAATTTTGACCAGTTACAAAAGTCACATTTTTAATGTCGGGAAACTAAGTTTTGAATTTCAACGAGAGTGATATCATTTTTCATGAGAGGGTGAAAGCGTTCCCACTTCTCAATCAGCTCAGTTGAGGCTAAAGAAGCTGAGCTGTCTGCCATCTGTCTCCTCACCAGTCTCTCCCCCACCATCATCGTTTTTGAACAGGTTGGCCAATTTCAATCACATTTGAAAGAAGGGTAGCTGTCTCAAAGACAATTATGCTTCTACAAATTTTGTCACCTGGCAGAGGATCATTTACAGACGAGCAGAAAGAAGTAGGTTTGATGGCCAAGGGTTGGTCCCAGCTCTGGACCAGCTAYGGTGTGTGCTGCCTCGTGTGCTGTCCCTGGTTGAGCTGGAGGTGTCCAAGGGGACGTGGTGGAATTTGGTTGTTGGTGGTGGGGAGGATGTAGGGGATAAAGAGCACAAATGTGTAGGAAAACGGGCTTCATTAGTTCTGCTCTTCCCCAGCTTGTTTCTGAGTTTTTCTGAAGTTTTTTTAAATGTAAAAAGGTCAAAAAAAAAAAAAAAAATTAAAACACTGACAAATTGTATTGTACAATGAATTGGAAGATAGAACAGAAAAATAGAGTTCCAGTACAGGAAAAACAGAAAGACARAGAGCTGGTCTTTTAGGATGAAATGCAAAGGCTGCATTTTAGACGCAGGCAGGATTAGCCTCCCAAGTCATCCGGTCCCTCTGAGGTTGGCCAACCGTTGGGAGGCATGAACAGGGTCCATAAACTGGAGCTACTCGTCTCCATTTGCTGTGATAAGCCAACGGCTGGGAAAGCCTTTGAGGGTCTTTGTCTGTCAGAGGCAGCTGAGTGGGCCAGGCCAGGGATAAAAATTGGTCCAGGATGTAACTCCTCGCATCTGAAACTGCTCAGTGTTTCGGGTACAAATGCTAAACATTTCAGGTACGTTTTGTCTTTTGAAAATACCTTCTGCATGTTGTGTTTAGAAATACAGCACGTGTGTAGGTATATGCTGCCTGGGAAGGCTGGTGCTTTTATACACACATCTTYTGAATGTTTGGTGCTTAAATTCAAAAGGGCACATGAATTTAATTCATTTTTCTTTAACAGTTGGCTTGAGGAGATGTAACTGCTTTGAAATGAAGGAACTGATTTTTTCTAATTCTGTGAGGCAGTTAAAGTAAAGTAAATGCTAATGTTCTGGGTTTTTATATTACCAATTGCTCTAAACCATTTAAAAACATATATTTATTATAGCACTGACTCTGCTAGGCAATCTTGCTTTCAAAAGACTAAAAAAAAAAAAAAAGAAAAAAAGCTGCTTTTCTGTTGTCTGCCTGTCCAGGTTTTATCTTGTGCAGTACACATTTGAAGTCTTATCTTTTCAAATAATATCACTGTCAATAGAGACTTTGGTCCCAGTTCACGGTTCTGTTTGATTTCCATTGCATTAAAACATCGTGCACTTCAGCTGGGCAGCGATTCCCAACCAGGCATCCCTGGCAGAGGGGAAAGCTCCTCTTCAGATGGGGAGGGGAGGTGATCTCTCGTGCTCCCATAGCAAGAGGAAGGGGTTGGGATGGGATGGGGTGGGATGGGGTGAGGTGGGATGAGATGGGGCATCTGCTGTTCATCTTGATGGAGGTCCTGTTCAACCAGCAGAGCAATGATGGTTTATACTGGCAGGGGGTCTGATTCCCTGCACTCTCTACCCTCTCAGAAAGGGGACAAAGAAAAGCAGCTAGACTTGGATTGCAGAAGAATTTGCTCCAGGCTGATCAGGGGATGGAAATGCTTCTTGAAGCCAGCTGGGGAAAGATTAGCTGACCTTTTTCGCTGTAAATTATTGCCAGCTAATAAGTCCTGCTTGTGTGCTGACAGGCAGAAATTGCAGCAGAAATTGTGTTGAATGTTAAAAAAAAATACAATCAATTTCAGGAAGACTGGAGTAACTAAGCCTGTCGTTCATTCAGCTCCTAGACACAGAGTAGGTGCTTCTGTGTCTTCCTTTTCTATCTCCGCTTACAGAAGTGATATTACTGAATTAATTATGACATCTTTGTGAAGAGCTGAAGAATCGCTCAAGTCCTCTATTCAGCAGCAGAGAAATGTCAGATTCATCTCACAGTAAATTTAAAATTACACCAACCTGAACTATCGCTACTGGCAGCAT
Organism: Phoebastria nigripes; assembly: GCA_035582835.1. Taxonomy (NCBI): domain Eukaryota; kingdom Metazoa; phylum Chordata; class Aves; order Procellariiformes; family Diomedeidae; genus Phoebastria; species Phoebastria nigripes. Next base: position 2,359,260 of record JAYKAV010002899.1, on the reverse strand, counting down.
AATAATAAGGCAGGTAATCAAAATCAATTAAATTCCAGTGCCTTCCTATTGTCCTAGAAAATTCAAATTTGAAATTAGTTTGAGTTCATTTGACTTCTCAATAAAAGAAGCAGAGCTTCAGAGATAATTTGAAATAAGTATATGGCCGTGACTGATCTTTTCTCAGACTGCAAAGACCAGAGGAACTGGTGCGTGCACATGCATGTCAGTGCACGCTGACTACCAAATACAATGAGATACTCAAAGTGAATGGAGTGACTGGTTTGAGGCTGCTGTGTTGACGTATGTTAGCTGGGACTCGGGCCTGCCAAGACTTGGTTTGTTAAAATTTGGATGGGATATTGATCAGGTGAATGCCAAATGAAGAGTGCCTCCATTCCCACCGTGTGAGAGGGAGGAGAACTAAGCATGGTGCATGCTGCTCTGCAGGACCTTCATGGAGACCCTGGAGCAACCAGAGGGAGGGGAGCTCCGTGTGTCCTACCGGCAGTGACATGCCCAGATATGACATGTGTGGGGCACCCATCTTCCAGATCACAAGAGAACTGGATTGCCCAGGAGCTTCAGACGCTGCCAAAATGAATGTGTTCCCATAGCACCTTGCCTTGTTTTTGGCACTGGCTGAGCCTTTGAGTCACCTTCAGTAGTAGGATGGGGCATGGGATGGCGTGAACGACCGCCCAGACAGGGGTGGCTATGGCATGAGCATGAGGGTCTCAGGAACAGTGGTGGCATCCATGGTAGTTGTGTTGTGTGGACATAGACACAGCTGGGAGGCACAGAAGAAAAGTTATTGTCTAAGGAGGTTTTGTCTTGGAGAAAGGTGCTGAGCAAAGCTCAGGCTGGGTGCTGGGGCTGATCTAAGCCAGTGTTGTGCTGGTAACTTCAGTGCAGCCATTGGCACTGATCTGGCTTTCCAGAAAAGCTCATCTTGTACAGCCCCTTTTCCCAAGTCTGGGAGTGGCACACTTCTTCCAGGGAAGACCCCTACACATAGCTGGCTGGAGAAACTGGTTTTTAAAAAAAACCTTTTCTTTTTTTTTTTTAATACTCTCCTACCTGCCAGCATCTACCTATAGCATTAGGTTCTTTGGGAAAGGGATTTCCCCTCTTCGTGCRTACTGCCTTACACAGGTAAGATTTTACTTACTCCTTTTAAACTTTTTCTGAGCCTTGCTGGCTGGACCTTTGGTAGTGAGGGTAGGCTGGGTCTGGTATCCCACCTATAGCCGTAAGGAGGGTGCTCAGTAGTAAAATCCCCCTGTCTGGCTGAGGTGCAGGAGTTGCCCCACCCTGCAGTGACCCTGCTGTTTTGTTTGGGAGAAGAGGAGATTTGGCTTGTTTTGCTGTGTGGCTTCTATTCCTGCAGCAATCCCTATTTCCACCCATGGGATTTCAGAGTGCTGTGGTGCCTCTTTGGGGTCACGGGTGTATGTGCCACAGCCGGAGAGACCCAGGGCACCGTGGTGGGGCATCCCAAAGACTCAGGGAAAAAACTGTGCCAAGGTCTGGTGGTGGGCATGGAGGAAGGAAGCAGCAACATAAGTCAGGAGGGAAGAGGAGCATGACCGAGAGCGAGCGAGCAGAAGAGCTCRGCTCTCAGCTCTTACTGCCAGCAGTCCCCAGTTGGACTCGCCGCTCCCTCCCAGCCTTTCCAGGCACCGGGTTATGTCTCACCCAATCTTGCCCTGAAGCTCTCGCCCTCTCCCCGTGCTGCAGCGGGCACCCGGCACCCCTGCGGCTGCCGATCCCCTCCGTACATCCTTCAGCCTGCCCTGACGGGAGGTTTTATGCTCCCCTCCGCCCCGAGGCTCGGAGCAGGGCTGCCTCCTTTAGCTCTGGCGTTTCACATCCCYATCCCCTGCCGCGACGCCCCAGGCAGCTCCTCACCGCCTTTCCAGCTCTGAGCCGCGGCATCTCCTCCATCCCTGGCTCACCCTGCAGCCCGGCGTCCCGCCCGGCCCGGCCCGGCCCGGCCCGGCCCGCCGCTGAGCATCCCGGTGGCGGGACCTCCCCCTCCCTCCCTCCCTCCTTCCCTCCCCGCGGCCTCGAGTCGCGCCAGTGATGGGGAGAGCGTCACCGTCTCCTAGCAACGCTCCTAGCAACGCTCCTAGCAACCAGGCAACATCTGCTCCCGCTGGACCAATCCGCGCCGGGAACATCTGGGCACCCACCTCCGCGGGCTGCGGCCGGGAGGTGATGCGCTCCTCAGTGGCTGCAGGGACCCGCAGGAGCTGCCACCACCACCACCACCACCACCACCACCACCACCTCCACCACCTCCACCGCCACCACCTCCTCCAGGAGCAGCAGGCGGCTCCGAGCAGCCAGGGAAGGACGGGGAGCAGCCCTCCCTCTGGAGCCGGGGCTCTCTGGGTGAGTGCCGTTGAGCTGGCGTGGCTGGGGACAGCAAGCCGTGGGGTTGTCTGTGACAGAAAGCTGGCGTGGGGCTCTGCCGGCAGGATCTGCAGGCTTTAGCAGGTGGCTGTTGGCGTGGAGTAAGTTTTGTAATTGTTTGTGAGCTCTCGGGTTTGCTGCATCGTGGAAGAGGGCAAAGAGCTGAGAGGGAGGCTCGCCACTTGTCCTGCAGTGCTACGGGCTGTGGGCAGAGGTGCCTGCTGCTCTGCCGGACTCTAGCATGCTCTATGAAAGGTCATTTTAATCAGAGTAATCTTTTTACGGTCAAAGCTGAACTCTGAAAAGTAACCATAGCTACACTTTTATTGCCTGTTAGCGAAGTATCATCCTCTGGGATGAGACAGCTATCTAAATATAGATGTCTTATAGCTGCGAGACATGAATATGCACACATACACGCTCTCTGTTTCTTTCTCTCTTGCGGGATTTAGACCTATTTGTTTTCATTCATGTACATAAAAAGTGTGAGTGTCTCTGCACACACATGTAAAAGTACAGAGTTTGGCTGTGCACATGCATATCTGCGATCATTTTTCCCGTGGAGTGGGAAATATTCTTACTACAGCGTGCTAAATACTCCCCGCAGAAGGGAAGGCATCAGCTGGATACTGCTGCATCCACTTGCAGCCTAGAAACTGTACCGTATGTAAGGCAAACACTGAAACATGCACGCTGCAATAATTCTGTTCAATAAAAATGGTAATCTGACTTTCCCCAGACCTGTATTACTCTGCAGGCAGTGTGGGTGCGTATCTGTGTCTGTGATAGGAAATTAATGCTACTACTCAAAATAATGGTGTGGTTTTAATAGTACCCCTTTAGCTTTCCTCGGAGGCTGACAAGAATTAATGCAGAAAATAACGTGCCATTTTAAAAGGTGGTGTTCAGGGCAGTAATCATGTTCTAGCTCAGGAAACTTCCGGATATTTAGAGGAGCAAGCTGTGTTTTTGCAGCATTTGCTCTGAGAGGATTACAGCTATACCACTGAGAGTCTGCAATGATTTTTCTTAATGTTTTATTTTACTTTTCTGATGTTTGAAAGGGAGTCCAGGAAGCAAGGTCAAAGTTAGAGAATTGGATGTGGCATCAGAACTCTTACTTTTCCTGTTATTAAGCCCTGTGGGGCTGCTGAAATAGCACTTTCCTGTCTTGCGGTTCAGCTCCTTGCCRTGTATGTCCTGACTTTGCCACCTGAACCATGTGTGTTTCTCCTTGATCCACCACGGCAGGTAACCGTTCAGCAGTGCTGTGCTGCCAGAAATGCTTGCTGAGCCCGTGCGAGGAGGAAATCTTACCAGAACTGCTGAGATTATCCCAGAAAGACCCTTTGCAGATTGACTCCGCATCCTCAGGTAACGAACAAGTTTGCAGACTTCAGCTGGTCGGGCTTGCCTTCAGAGTGAGGGAAATTACTTGGGTTAGTGTTGAAAGGGGGTGAAGCTGGAAATATGATTTTATTCTATTGATAAAAGCAGTGGGACTACAAGGAGCGAGACGGGAATAGTCACTCAGTCATTAAGTCTTGTGTCTTTATGCACTCATGAGAGCTATTCAGATGCCTGTGCCTTGCACACACGTGTGCCCAGGGAGAATCTGCAATTAGGGAGATCTGCAAAGCAATTAGCAAACAAAAAGAAAGGCAGTTTTAAAGTGCAGAGCCAGCAGCTCCAGCCAGCAGACAACAGCACGGCGGTGGGTCCCCACCTTTCCGCGGGTCAATTAAAGGGGGCTCTCTCTGCCTGAGCAAGGAGTAAGACCCGATACTCTGGAAGGACTGCAATCGATCAGCAGTCTGTGTGAAATCCTGGGGCTGGCATGTGTTTTCAATCCGCATGTTCATCTGCCTGTGGTCTGGTAGCTTTGCATTATCAACTGGGAATCCCACAGTGGGACCAGCTGCTTTTCCTGCCCCTGGAAGAGGGGAAATGCAGCAGCATAGCATGTGAAATCAGAGGAGGGTTTCAGCTGAGCACTCCCTAATTGTGAGTGCTGCTAAGGTTAGAGACGGGGGAATTTACCACTGCAGTTTGACAGCAGTCGCAAGGACATGATGATATTTCCTGCCATGTCAAAGTCACATCTCCTGCTGATAATAAATGCCAATTTTTGTGTGCTCAGAAGCCTCAGGTTTTCTGTTTGTGCATGCAAGAGATGCTCAGAAATGGTTTCCGTCTCAGCCAGCTTTAGCTTGCGTATTGATTATCCTCCCTTACACTGCGAGAGGAAACCCTGCAGGGCACCGACACATTTGACTCACCCCCTCCCGCACGCAGCGTCGGCAGGTCTGCCTTGGCCAGCGAGCCTCTGTGCTTACCCCCTGCAGATGTCTGCACCAACAAGCCAATAGTACCTGCTCGTACAACCCCCTTTCACTGCAGCACCGAGCGGGCAAGGATGAATTTTCTTCCCGAGGAAAGGTAGGAGAGGTGGAGGCACAGGCAGGTGTGGGAATGCTCCCAAGGTCTCACGTACGAGCTCTAGGGCAGAGCTGCCATGCAGACCTGGGGCTTGCAGATCCCCCTCTGTTGCCTGAGATGGAAAAGCACAAGCTTTGGGGTTTTTTTCCTGGCTGTTCAATTCTTTGTTAAACTCCGTCTTGCCTCCTGTCTGGGCTAGCTTGCAGCCCTGTGGAAATCACCCGGCACTAATTTGTGCCAAAGAGGGGCTCCTGTCRCTGGGGTGACGCGGGAGCGCAGGGGCCAGATGAAGAGAATTTCTTGCCATTTGCAGTTCAACTGTGAAGTTGCCGTGTTATAAATCTATTTCCAATCCAATTTAGATAAGATAACCCTCTGTTCAAACATGCCTAATAACTCTGTTGGTACCACGCCATAGAGCACTGTAATTATTCCTGGAGAAATAAATAGGAACAGGCACATTTTGCTCTTTTGAAAGTACAATTAAAGCCCTCGTGAAGCTGCGTTTGAGAGATCCAGGCTTGAGACAGAGGCATCTATTCCCTCACTGCCGCGTGTGGGATTTATGCTTCAAACTTCCATTAGCATTAATGGCAGCTACAGCCGCTGTGCTCTGATGTGCCGTGCATTCAGAGCAGGCACGCACCGGCGGGGTGTAAACACTGGCCAGCATGAGCAGGCAGCCCCTGCCCTGTGGCTCCCGAGCCCTGGCAGCGCTGCCCGCTGTTGCAAATTTTACCAAGTCCTTGGTGACTAGCAGAGGGCTTGCAGCTGAACGCTGGCGGGATGCTGAATGCGCTTTTCTGAGGTTCATCCAGGCTGGAAGGACAAACCTCACACTCAGGACTCAGYGCTACGCTGGTTAGTCCCCGTGGGGAAATTTGGCCCCGTGCCTTGACTTGTGGTGTAGCGCTGGAAAAAATGTAATGTGATTAAGATGTATCTGTCTCTGAGCTTGACTGAGGCAGAGGCAGTGACTCATACCACCTTGCTGTAACTGTCAAAACACTTGGCTCGCGAGAATAGCCTTCTACACAAAAAGCACTGATTCAATATGTTTATATTTAAACAAAACACTAAGGGTCTGATTCACTGCGGCATTACTACAGCTTTGTATGCCTGTAACCCTGGCCAAGCAGCCCTTAGGCACGCACAGAGCCAGTCCGCTCTGACTTTCAAGCTAAGGATTGGAGAAAGGCTYGGTCCTTGCAAGCCTTCTGCAGGGAGAGGTGCCCCTCGTAGGCTTTAGCATCGGTGCTGGTGTTGAGGGCACAGTGCAAGGGCACAGTTCATGCTCTCATTCCCCTGCACCTGCAGACAGATGTGTGGACATCACCAGCAGCCACAAAAGATGATGGTGACAACAAGGCGGGTGGTGATGGGATGGCAGCTACACTGAGCACAAGAGCAGACCTTGAGCTTCTGTGGAGCAGCCCTGTGATGGGACTCGCTTGCCTTCGGTTCACTTTCTCATCCTGTTGCTGCAGGCGTGCAGGCAGCACCCCTTCCCTCCTGGAAAGAGGAGGTAGAAGTTGAGCCACCCATGACAACCCGTGGGAGCTGCTGGGCTGGGRAAGTGGGTGCCCCAAGCCCTGCAGATTTGGAGTTGTTGGAATTTACTAACAGCTGGCGTGGTGTTGAGCAGCTTGTGGCTACTTTGCTCTTAGAGAGTAGCCTTTCACTTGCAAGCGGGAACACAGTTAAAACCATCCTTACAGCCCAGAGGTGCTCTTGGTGTTCATTTGCTGATTGTTTCCCTTCCTTGTTACTAAACCAAGTTATGCGGGGTTGTTATAACTTTGCCGCTTTGTCTGATGTAAGGTCTTTAGGAATTTAAATACAGCCGACCATTTTGCACCCAAGGGGTATGTCCCAGGCTGGTGCTGAGTGTAACCCCAGAAAGGGGGTGCCAGTTGGATGCTCGATGAATCCACTGCCAGGATGGTCATAYGTGTCCCTCTGCAAAATACAATTCTTTCCGTCTGCTTCTGCCAGCCAGCATCCGCCCCCAGCCCACGCATGTGCTAAAACACAGCCCTCCCTCCCTCCCAGGGCCAGGATGCCAGCGCTCCAGCGGCTCCTTGCCTTGTCCTGGCTCCCTGCTGTTGGCTGGTGTCTCCAGGGCCACCCATGCTCGGGGACGCTGAATGTCCCACTGTCACCCTCCATCTCTGGGGCAGGGAGAGGAATTCCTGTGGCCAGGAGCAGCACAGGAGAGGTTTGCTTGGAGCCCGCGAAGCTGAAGGACTGAGCTGCGATGCTCTGCACGCTGTGGTTGTTTGTCTTGCCCCTGCACTCGGGCTGATTTTCTGCTTGCGCTGCACACAGGCAGTGCTAGGTTTGTGCTTCCAGCCTTTTCACTGAAAACCACTAGGGAGCAAGTTTTAGCATTTAGAGGCTTGGTTTGAAGGGGAAGGATGGGCCCATGGTTGGCTCATCAACCTGTCTGCTGGGTTTGGCTCCTTTCCCAGCCCTGACAGCCTGGGTGGCCACAGGAATGTCACTTCATCTTTCTGTACCTTTGTCTTCCTCAGAGTAGTGTGAGGAAAACTGTAACGTTCTCCCATCCCACGGCGCTGGGAGGATAAATACGTTTGTGATTGTGCTCAGATAACACAGCAGTGGGGTTTTCACCTAGGAGAACCTAATAACAGAGTAATTAAATGTCCAGAATGTCCAGGCTCTGGTGTAATTCAAATACTAGAATAAAACCTGCAAGCAGTGAAGGTTGCTGCATATGAATTTAAACCAGTGTTTGCAGCTACTCAGTGCTAACAGAGCTGTGAAGACCGCAGCCGCACCCTTGTCCTTGAGAGCTGAGGTCGGTGCAAGGAACATCTCTGATATGTGCGGTGGTCCAGGTTGACTAAAACGTAGCGTTGTCCCACTGCAAGAGCGATGGTCCCTCTCCTGGGGAACCGCTGCTGTTTCATGCAATCCRTGTCGGGCCTGGTCCCAGAGCAGGGCTGGGGATCTTGGTTCCAAATGAGGTGTTAATCCACCAGTCAAGAGTTTTCTGCCCAGATTTGTAACATCCTTCATGGGAAACCTCCATCCTCACAGACTTGAAATTCAGGGAKAAAACACAATAAGAGTTTCTTATGAGGGGATTTCTTCTTCAGCCCCTTCTCGTGGGTTTCTGATGTAGAGGAAGGAAGGGAGAGCACATTACTCCTTCCTGCCAGTGAAGAAGAGATGCCACCAGTCCCTGAAATAGTTGTGTGGGTATCTTTTCACTCCCACCTGCAGCGAAGACTCAAGGAGCCCCCCATGCCCCCTTCCAGTGACATGAGGTCTGTGTTTTGGCTGTGCAATACATTTTGGCTTTTCTACTGTGGCAGAGAAGCAGTCCAGAACCAAGTCCTTTATTTCCTCAGAAAACCTAAGTTTCAAATGCCCCCATAAGGAGATCTCAATTTGTGGAAGAAAACATATCCCATAGGACCTGACTTTGAGTTATTCTAAAAAGTGGCTCTGGATACTTTCTTTCCCTGGACTGCCTTTAAACKTCAGCATAATAAGTTTTAAAAAAATTGTGCATTTAAAAGCAAGCAACGGAAATTTCTTACAAAAGAGAGGGTTTGGGAGGTGATGATGCCACCCGCAAATGCACATGCCTCCTCGTATTTTCTAGTGAACAGAAAAGCAAAACCCAATCCTGGCTCTCACAGGGACCCAGTGTTCAGCAGACTGAATACCCCCAAAGTTACGGATCTCATTAAGATGCTGAATTAACACCGTGTCACCTTTCCATGGAGATGAGCGAGCTCAGAGCAGCCAACCAGGCCCGGCTGCGGGTGTGCAGAGAGCCCTGGTCCTCTGCAGGGCTCTGCTCTGAGGGAGCAGACCTCCACTGGGCTCTTGTCACAGGCCAAAAGCCCAATAGTCCCTTCTCTTAGCCCAAAGGCTGAGCCTCCCTCCTCTGTGCCCTGAAAAACTGAAGCAACCCAGAGACCAAACCAGCTCCATCACCTTCCCACCGAGGCTGGGGCTCTCCTGCTTCTCTGGGACGACACTACCATCTAGTGAATACGCTCTGTATTGGTTTTCCAGGGAAGCCACAGAGCTCTGTGCGTGGTGCGTGGAAATTCAAACCCACCCCTTGACCCACACCCCCCCCCCAGCATGGCGCAGGGACCCCTGTTCTGCAGACGGGTGGTCCCATCCCGGTCCTTCCTGCAGTGCACGGAGACCTTCCTGGCTTGGGCATCTCTCTCGCCCTGCTCTGCGAGGCTGTGGCTGGCCAGGGGTACCCCGCTTGGTTGTAGGACCTGGAGACCCTACCCGGCAGTGGCAGCGTGTGTCCAGTGCTGTCGTCACTCCGGAGCAGGGCTTGCTATGCTGGCAAGCCTCAGGGTGGTGGCTCAGAAATACCTTTGCATTTGTCAGCCTCTCAGTTATTTTTCCAGTGGGTTGAGGTCGAGGCTGAGTGTCGTCCTGGCTGCATCTCACCTCTGGACCCCTCCTTCCCCTACACACCCCGGACCGTGACTTTACAGCCACCATGGCAGCAAGCGTTACCGAGCCTCTTTTTCTTCTTGTTTTGTGCAGAGCTGATCTGATCGGGGCCTACCAAAGACATTAACGACGTCGAAAGTAGCCTACTTTAAGAGAAAATATGCAGAAGAAGAACATTTACATCAAGATTACCATGAGTATTGTCCAAAAGTGAGTAGCTCTCTCATTCCAGACCCCATCCTCCTCTGTTTTCATTCCTCGATGCTAACGACCCATTTGCTTGCTCTTTACTCCCCAGCACCTGATACTACCCGAGGACCGGACTTGTATTCTAAAACTTTCTCTCCAGAAACTCCGATTCCTGGACGACCCTGAAGCCTATCTCCGTAGGTCTGTATTAATTAACAATCTGTTGAGGAAGATTCACCTAGAGACAGAGAGGGAGAGCTATGAATACTTTAAGGAGGCTCCATGTTATAGGACTGCTTACTCTGATGCACGAAAACGGCTGAAGTTTATGGTACAGGAGTGCTGTTCCCAGTCGCTCTATTATGAAGAGCTGCATTCGTATCGCATCGTGCCTTACTCTGCAGAGAACGCCGTTTACGGAATGGGCTACACGAGCAGCCACTTGGAGCAAAATTCTCAATTGCTTATTTATAAAATGAATTAAGTAGCTGTTAGACCCACTGATGTTTGTTTCTGAATGCTCGAACTGCTTATTGAGATATTAAGATGAGGCACTAATTGCAGATATACTTGTGATCAAAGGCGGATGCGTTCAGAGCTGAGTGGAAGGTACTTTGAATAATGCTCTGCAGTCCCCGCTGTTAACCCCCTGGTTATGAAGTACCTTGACATACACACAGAGCTGGTGCAATACGGAGGTCCTTATCCGCAGAGACTGCGCGCAATGTGTTTTGTAGAAACAAAGCTGCATTTAAGTTATCTGTGTGTAGATACAGACGTTCAAAATCACTTTGCAGTTAAATTATGCCATCCCTGGTGGAAGGGGAGCCCCCAAAGCAGTGGAGTAGTCTAACAGTGAGGAGTAAAATGCAAGTTATTTGCTGTAAAGGTATAGATAGAAAGTTTCTTTGAGAAATGCTTTGACCATGAAGGAGTCAGTGCCAAAGGAAACAGCCTTTTGCTTAGGATTTTCAGAGACTTAACTCGCTTGCTACTTACAAGACACTCTGTACTGAGATTTGCAAGGGTTTTTTTTTAAATAATTGCATTCACCTTTTACTTATACTATCTCTTAGCTGGTATCTACTTTGCTATTTTAGTACAAACCAGAATGACTCACAGGAAAGATTGTTTCTTCAGCCCGTCATCAGTGTTTCCTTAACTTCATTTGATTCTTTCCCTAGCTGTTTCCCTGATACTTTTTTGCATGCTGATTTGCTGTTTGGCCAGAGGTTCACCTTGGTGCTAGGGAATAGACAGTAATTTCTTTTTATGTGGAATATAAAAGGCAGAAAAACAATGATAACTCTCATAGATAGAGAATGAATGTATCTGACAGATGCTAGTGAAACCTCAGAGATTCTCCTGATGAAACTACTCAGCATTAGTAATAGTGTTTCAGGTTAAGTGAAATGTCTAATTTCAATCTGGGAATTAACCTTAGAATATGTAAATATATATTTCACAAGCTATGACATGAGAGATGTTCAGCAAATTGATGACTACAAGTGGAAAGTTTTATAGCTGCCAAAGCTATGTCATGAAAATACCAAAGAGTAATATAAGGGAAAAGACGATGCTCCAGCAATGGGGTCAAAAGCAAAGATTGCACTATAACCTGGGGAAATGTGATTAACGAGCCTGTAAACTATCCGTTACTGGTACACCTGCAGTTCACCTGCGGGTGACTCGCATCCCAGAATTGCTGAACAAATATATGAGATGATCCAAAGCCTGTCAAAGTCCTACAGGTCTGTTGGCTTACAGTGAAGAAACCGGCTTTGCCTCGCTGGCTATCACCACTTCAAAGCTTTAAAGCAAAGTAAAGAATAGCGCACATTCAGCTGGAGGCAGATATGTATCTAAGAACCTAATTTTTTATTTTGAAAGGCTTTGCTCATGCAGATGTGGCTGATGCTGTTTCTGAAGCGTTATACAGTACGAACAAATACCATTGCTTGCCAGGGACGTGCTTCGTGTAGGATTCCTCCCGTAACCCTGCTTAGAGCATCCTAATCGTGTGTGTTGCACATATCATCACAGCTCTCAGGCACGTGTTAGTGCAGGAGAAAAGACAGAAAGGCAAAAGCAGGAGGTGTGAAGAGCAAAGTTAACTCCGATATCAGTAGTTAGAAGCCAGTACAGGTTTAGGAGACAGAAGGAAACAGTGAAATCCAGGTATTTTTTTAAATGGAAAAAAAAAGGCAACAGTCTAGTTCAAAACAAGGATAACCTGCAAACTGGAGAACATAAACAGCGCAGATATTGTGGGAAGGCTGGAAAAACAGGGCAGTGCTGTTTGGGAGGTGCTATTAGTCATGATGAACGTTCAGGTTTTTGTTTTTATTTTGAGACAAGGCATATTTACTTGTTTCTTACAAAAGGGTGTCTTTAAACCCTCAGTCAGTGTAATTCGGTGTCAGAGCTGCTTGGCTATGTGTGGTTATATTCCTGCTGCCCCTGGGCTTGCACAGCCCAAAATCATGTGAACGATTAAGCTCGCATTTGGCATAGCTTGAGAAATCTCCAGCTAAAAGTGGCCGTGCCCATCTCGACAGGGGCTGGCTGAGAAAGGCCAGGCTAATTGTCAGGTGTGTGGAACAGCCCTAATACCGCCAGTAAAAGCTGGCAGTGAAACCCATCTGCTGCGTGGGATGTGGGCTGATGATATGATGGCTGTTGTGAGAGGTGCCATTATCCCCCAAAGAGCTCTCCGGCCTCTGCTGGCACCTTGCACGCCTCATGCGGACTTAGGGGCTGGGGTAGGGACGTTAGAAGACTGCCAGGTGGTAAAGGAAAATTACTTCTGTCTTCTGTTTTTTTCAAACTGTGTAATTTTCCGCTCTGAAGTGATCTGATTTATGCTTTTTTTTTTTCCTTCGTGTCCGTTTTCGCCTGACTTCATAATGATCTAGCAGCTACATGAAATGCTAAAATGCTTTTTTGTCTCTCACTGACCTACTTTATTATATTCATAGGATGGTTCTGGCCTGAATAAACAAAATTTTTTACGTAAAATTAATAATGTTTCAACGGAATGAAAAAGCTCAGTAGGATTAAAGCCTTTAACCTCACCTGAAAAAACCCATTGCCCCTGTCAGATTCATCTTTGAAGAGTAGCTGTTTTGCCTGCTGGAAGAGGCAGATACTTTCTTGCCCATTGAAAGCTTCTCTGATAAGGTGTTACGATAACTGAACAGGCATGACAGACAAAAATCTGGAGCAGATAACAAAACTCCTTGGACTACCTGTGAAAGAGGGCGATATTTTACTCGTGTTTTTCTCACGTGTTGTTTTCTTGAACAAAAAACATTGTCTGATTTTTTTATTTCTACTTGCTCTAGGAGCTGTTAAAATTGATTATGTCTTTCTAGAAAGCAAATTGTTTTTTTATGGTTGACTTTTTGATATGAAATTGAATCAAAAGTCCACAATTCCAAGTATTTTAAGTCTGCTCAAGTTTTTACTGCCTTCTGCTTTGTGCAGTGATTTGTGCTGTTGAAAAGTGGGTCTGAAATATTCTACTTTAGTGCTTAAGAACCATAGTTTATGGGGTTATAAAGAAGTACAAAGGTGAATAACATTGCAAGTTACTCCCGAAATATTTAATTTGACACTTTTTGAATTATGTGCTGATTTTAACGTTTAGTTACCAAGTTACCGGGTACCAGCATTTTAATACAGCTACATACGGTGATTTTTCTTTTTTGGGTTTGTAGCTCCAATTCAGCTCTTCTGGCTTCTGATGTGTGAATATGTCTGTAGGTGGTCAACTTTCAGTGGTAGGTGTATATATATATATTCTATTATGACTGCAGTAGGAACTCCCACATATGGGCTATGTTTGCACTGGATGTAAAGAAAGTCCTTCCTTCCCTTTGACTCAGTTGCCTTGGAGATGGTATATTCATCAGAGAGAATATAGACGAGCTGGGTGACAAGGACGGGCTTGGTAATGACAGCTGATCGTTTTGAAAATGACTGGCTTAGGACAAGTCATTTTCGTCTCGGCATAGCAGCACACTTGACTGTAATTAGTGTTTAAATGAGTTAAGTTTTCTTTGTGCTGCTTTTTCCTAACTGGCTGTAAATGCCGGGCCTGATCCTGGATGCAGAAGGGGCGGTGGTGGCTCCATGGGAGGCACGGCGTGGGTGCGTGCGTGGGGTMACCTTCTGGAGCCGCACGAGCTGCGGCTGAAGGCGAGAGGGGTACAGATGCCGGGAGGCAGCCTGGCTCAGCAGGGCAGCATCTCTGCCTGTATGACCTGGTGCAGACACCCCAAAATATTAGGGCCCTGATCCCATAAACGCTTCAGTTATCATCTAAGTTTCTTTGCACAGATCCTCTTGCCAAGGCCAGAGAGCTCCTCATGTACTTGACGCTCAGCATGTGTATGAGTGTGTGCAGGGCTGGGGCTGCTGTGCACTGCAGAAGTACTCCTCAATTGCCTAATTATCGGTGAAAGTGATTATCGAGCTGCCGCTTGAGTTCTTGAATACGCTTATATTGCACTGTAAATTGAACTTTTGTTTTCAATGAATGTGTTGAGTATATGCACTCTCGTGCCTTAAAGTCCCATCCTCATATGAGCCTTTGTATATGTTCTGTAAATCTGCAAACTGTTTATAGCTGATAACTCTGTGCGCTCTATACAGATCCGGTTCGGTACTCAGCAGGGCCTTGGGAAACATGACCCTGACCTCAGTTTGCAATGAAAACAGAGGGGATGTGGCAATTCACTCTTCTCTTCTTTTTTAGATTGCTTTCCTCTTCGCCGTTCATGAAATTTCTGTTTTTCTGGTTTCTGTCGTAACTGGGTTCTGGGTTACCTACAACACCAGACGCCCCTCACGGGAACTCAGAAAGTTGTAAAAAAGTTGTCTCCAGCTTTTAAATGCCATCTGTACAGCGCGCTCTCAGCAGGGAATCACAATTGCATATAATAACTGTGGCAGGTGTTGTCAAGTATATCATCATATATTTGACATGATTAACAAAGCGGAAAAGGGAACACCTATTTCTACTGAAATGCATGAGCCTGCATTATGTTAAATACATGGTGATTATACACCACTTAATTGGAATAATACCTACTGGTTCTATAACAAAAAATGGCTTTTTAATGTTTAAAATTACTTGGGACCTGACTGAAGGTTTTTATGAAATTGTTTTCTAAAGTGAATAGTAGAAAAATGTATATGTATTTTAAATATACATATGATGTGCATGTTATTAATAAAGATCTATTTCTATTGAACCAGATGGACTCTCATTGAATATATGCCGTTTGGTTAACAAGTTAGCACGTAAAGTTACTAAAGAAAGGTTTCTAACAAACACCGTCAATCCCCTTAAGAATTTTAAACCCACAGATTCTTTGAGGGACCTGGATCCCCGGGATGAACCTGGACTCATCTGACATATCTGATGTGCAGAGCTGGGGCAACTCCTCCGGATGCCGTGCAAACCCTGGTGTTCACTTATCCTGCCTGGATCCCATCATTTGCATCCCAACTTGCCTATGGGCTTGCAAGATCCTTCTCCTTTTCTTTGTTTGTTTACTTTATTTAAAAATGTGCAAGGAACCATTTTCCTAATGGTGCTCTGCAGGTACCTTCCAGATGCTGCAGAAGGGTGAAAGATGAAATAGTTACTGGAGAGGTTCAGGTAAATGGGAATTTTTACCAAAAATACTGGTTATAATGGAAATATCTCCCTCTCCCTCATCCTCATGGCTTTTCTTTGGGATTCTTTTTCCTGAAGAAACTGAAACAAAACCCTGAAAACATTTTAGGGATATTGAAAAGGAGAACTATTTACAAAAGGATGAACTTTCCCCACTGCACAGGAGCCTCTCAAAGCAGCCACAGGGAAACATCTTCCAGGACTGGGTACTCCAGTGCCTGCCTCCAGCCAGGGCTCGGGTACCATCTAGGGGCTGCAGGTCCAGCTTTTTTAAGGACCTGAGCATTGCAACCAGCTGCTGTAGGCACAGCAGTAAATCAGTTGCCTCCTCTGAGGGTGCTGCATTAGGAGAGAGCAGCTGCATGTTGTCAACCTGAGGACAGCTCTGAAACCACTGATCCCGAGTCCCCTACATACCTTGTTTGAATGTGATGTTACCAGGATTAAGCAGCCACCACCCAAATCCTGAGATGTTCTTCATCAGACACAGCCTTTTACCCACCTCTGAACCTCTCCTCTTTTAAACCAAAAAGCAATACCTAGACCTTGGCATGGGGATGTGCATGACTTACAGGAATGGGCTGCTTAAAAGAGGTAGGCTGCATGTCTCCAGGTTTGTCCTGTTTGCTCCCCATATTATGTGTGAACGGCCAAGGGCCTCTGGGGTGGCATATCCCTGGCACAGAGAGATGTATTCAGATGGCCAAAACTCCTCCTAAATCCTGGGAGGGAGCTGCTAGCTCTGGGGATACACCACACTGGTAGGAGATGCTGAGCCTTGGGCTTGGTCCAATCTTGGAGAAAACTGCTTTAGTGTGGAAATAAAAGGCAGTGTAGCAGCTTCCCACCTCCCAGCGCAGCCACACTATGTTGTCCAATGCATGCAAATACTTTCCCACCATGGATATTTTCAAAGCCGTGGGAATCATCCTGCCACAAGGCAAATTCTGCTGCAGACTGAAGGCGGGGTCCTCTATGCCAATTCCTCTGCTGCTAAAGGAGGTGGTGAAAGCATCATRGCCAGACCACCGTGGGCTTGCTTTGCTCTCAGCTGTATTTTCTTTTTTGCTCTTTATGGCCATTTGCAGCCAGTTTGAATCAAAGCAACTGCTGGGCTGCCCTACCTCGGCACTGCCAGCCCAGACTCGTGGAGCAGCTGGCGCAGGACCCAGGGAATCCAGCTGAAAGCTGTAATTCACCATTACATCCCACAATCCATGCATTTCAGGGCTTAATTAATTCAGGCCCTAAGATAAGCAGTGCTGTTTGCCAAACTAGGCGATGCTTTGAGCTCCTGGCTGAAGTGTGCTGCAGAGCATTGCAACCTCCTGGCTTTTCTAGCACAGCGGGACAGTCTACACTGCCTTGCTGCCCGCAGGCTGATGTGCCACTGATGGTAAATTATCCACAGCTGGGCTCAATGGTGCCAAATTGTAGCTCTTACCAGTGGAAGGCGGCTTTTCCTGAAACAAACTGCTTAGTGGAATTTGTTGTCATTTTGCAGCAAGAAGGGCTGTGCGTAACATCTGCTGTCAGGGAAGAGGAAGGATGGCTGGGAAGGTAAACGTCTTTCTCCCTGCAAGGTGCCAGAATCTCCTGTTCATAGTGGGGAGCTGATACCGCTCTCCCACGTTATCCTTTGAGGCTCAGGACCACACAGACTGTGCTGAGACCATCCTATTACACCATCCCCTATGGTGCCCTCCAAAGCGAACATCCAGTGCTTGCAGCACGGTCTGGGCATCCTGTGAGCCCCTGGCCCTCGCTGGGATGCTGGGGAAGCCATGGGAGCGTCACAGCATCTCACCATACACAGCTGGGATCATCAGTACCTTACCCAGAGAGCATTCCCAAAGGCTGGTTGCACCATGCCCCAGGCAGACAGGGTCTCTCCCAAAGCTCTGCAGTGCRAGCAGGGTTTGCAGCTCAAGGTGGTGTCACCCAGGGAAACCTTGGGATTTGGTAGGTGCGTGGAGCCACAGGGTGGGACTGTGTGAATGCGGCCACCATGACAGTGCCATAAGGACTTGCACATTCTGCATTGCGGTAGCATGTATTAATCCAAGTCCTGCATGGCCAGGTCTAGAGGGTGATACCCCCCAACATCTGCAGCCTTTGCGTCATGGAATCAGAGCACTGTTACTGATGATCCTGATGAGATGGGGTCCTTGCTTACAGAATTAGTGTAAATAGCTATTTTTCTGCAAAATTTTGTGTCTAAGGCCGATGGGCATCTCAGTGCCCTTTGGGGGCACAGGTCCACATGCAGATAGCTGAGGTGAAGACACGTCTGCTCTGGAGGAGAGCCAGAGCCCAGCTCCTGTTGCCATTCAGACACATGGGCTGCAGAATAAAACCTGCTGGGAATGGAAAGGCTTTTGTGGGAGTATCTGAATCAGGAGAAAAATTTGGGCTGGAAGAGGTGGAAGGCCTCAGCTTGCAGGAGCCTTGCACTGTGCTACCCAGTAGTTACTCTCCATATGTGGTTGTTTTACTCGAGTCTGCCCTGCAGCACGCCTTGTCCTCGCTCCCTGGCAGGTCTCTACCCCCAGCAGAGGAGAGTAGGGCAGGCTTTTTGCCTGAAGATGGCACTGCTATATTGAAGGATTGATGGAAAATTGCTGTAATAGAGCTGTGTGTAAAAGTAGGCTGGGAGAGCTGTTGACATGAGCTCAGGTATGGGTGCAGTGATAGGTGCTGTCTGGGTTGGGACTTGAACGACGCCGTTTCCCACGGTCAGGCAGCCCCAAGCCAAGACTCCCTCCAAACCTGTTTTGCAACATCATTTTGAGTTTTTCCTTAGCAATTGGACCCAGACTGTATCCAAATCTTGCTAGTTTGGTGTAAACTCTTTCTCCTCCACTCTCTTAAGAGGCAGTATGGTGCGTGTTAGTTGCTGAGTGCTGCAGAGGTCTGATGTGAGCATAACAAAATGCAAGGAGCTGCTCCAACTTATTCACAAGAGACCCTCCTCATGATCTGGTGTCAAGAGGATGGACGGGAACATGATCCAGGTGCTGCCCATGTGCTCACATCAAGTAAAACAGTGGTGGCCAGAGCCACAAGGAGTGAATGAAGTTGTGTGTCCTGCCCCTTCTCCTTTCACTTGAAGGACCTGAAGTAGCAGCAAATAATCCCTATGCTGTGCAGGTAAGAATTAGACCATACAGTGGGGGGAAATGCCCCTGGATGACCAAGGTCTCCCAGGTCTGTCGTCTGAGCATCAATATTGGCTCTGTTTCAATGCAAAGGTGATGGGAAACCGACTGCAATTACAGTGAAATGGCAGTGATGTCTTCTAGGGATTGGGACTGAGCCCAAAGGCAGTGTCCAACCCAGGCTTGGTGGTTTGGGTGTTACCTGGATGCCAAGAGTCTGAAGAGACAGGATTGGGCCTGAATTAGGATGGGAGGGTGCCCTGATTGCCAGGGTATGGCACACCCTGCATCTCGTTTGAGGGGCTCCTTGGCAGAAGGACACCCTGCTGGGTCAGATGAGGTTGTGCACGGAGAAGCCTTGCTCCTCTGAAAGCTTCACATGGCTCAGCTTTGTGCTTACTGCTGTCTGTCCTCAGCCCCTGAGCTGTGGTCCTTGTGGGATGGAGCCCGTGTGCCCACTCAGAGCCGGGGCTGGATTTAATGTCTTCTGTGCATTGGCACCCCCAAATGCCATCAAAAGAGAGAAGAAGAAGCAATTGTTGTCCATTACGATAATTCTGTCTCTTATGAACACACAGAAAAAATGCATAGCTGTGTGTCTTTATTTTCACCACTGGAGGGCTACATCTACCTGCAGACTTTATTTAGGTTACGTTAAACCCAGAGCACTTGACACCTTGAGAAATGTGTTGTACCAATGTAATTGGGGAAGGCTGAAAAGCAGAAACTGTTTTCTTTGGGGAAAAACCTGGCTGTAAACGTCATTGGTTTGCAGTGAAGGAGCTTTTTTTCCCTGTTGGAAGCTTTGTGGTTAGTTTTAATAAAGGCGGTGGGTTGGGAGGGAAGGGGGGAAATTGCTTCAGGATAGTGGGACTGTGAAAATAGGAGCTTTAGTTTGCTTTGAGCTGTGTTCCCTCTTTCATGAATAATCTGAGTGCTGGGGCCATGTGCCATCGGAGGCAAAGAGGTCCTTGATCTCCTGAACACATTGCCAGCCATTTATTTACGTGTTGTGCCTGCACTGGCCGGCGGGACCCTGCGGCTCAGCTCCTCTGGTCTTCAAACCTCAGCTCTCCTCGGCCCCTGCGGGCTCGGCAGGTTTCCACAGAGCCTGGCCGATGGGCTGAGCTCCCTTTTTCTGGTTAACTCACCGGAGAGAAATGCGGCAGGCGAGCAGCTCGAGCTTGACAAAGGAAATGTCATATCTGCAGATACGTTAAAGTATGCTAGAGTTGTGCCTCTCTGGGGGTCTCTGCTCAGGCTGTCGTGGGGTTTTTTTTCAGCTTCACACAGACTTTGCAGATTTCTATTCCAGCTTTGAATTCCTTGCAGACACAGCAGAGCTGCTAGAAACATGAGTAGCAAGCCAGGCTTAGGGGTATTGCCCCAAGCCATGTTTGTCCCCTTTTTAATTGCAGGGTGGTTCCTGTGAAGTTTGATGATTGACTCTCGGGGAGTGCTTCCTTGGCGATGGGAAACCCTTGGGATGACTCCCCCAGTGCCGACACACACTTGGCAGGGTGACTTTGCTGCTTGCCTGGTTGGACCTGTCATCGCTGCCTTTTTCTCATGCCATCTTGGGCCCACTTCTAAGGGTCGGTGGGGGGATTCAGTTAAAAGCAGTGAAGTTCCTGCCATGGATCCAATAAAGCTCTGCTTGGACTACAGAGGGCAGCAAATTGTTCAGAATACAGTAGACTTTATCCCATGCTAATTTTAGCAGCTGCAGCTATGCTGGAGAAATTCACTGCAGCTGAGAAGAGGAATGGGGCTCCAGTGCAAGGACCAAGTGCCAGCCAGCATGGGCACAGCAGGCAGGTCCGCCCTGCTCGCTGCTGGTGGCTGGTGTAGCATGTTGCTCTTCTCCACAAACTGCTGTGGAAGTGTGTTTGCCAGCTCATGTGCCAGTTAGAAACTATCTGGGATGGAAAATTGTTCTTTGTCTTTTCCACGCTATGGTGTGATATTTAAAGTTTTTTTTCCCCACGTAGGTATGTGCTCTCTCCTGAAAAGACAGAAGAGCAAGCAAGGAAGGGCTGCCGGGTTAAAACCACAGGCAAGTGCTCCACGGATAAAGTCTTCTGCATTGCTCGCAGGGGGTTGCATGTGCGTAAAAACCCCTCTGCACCTGGCTAGGTGTTGGGTAGGGAAGTGTGTAACTGTTTCAGTAAAAGCTTTTGGGGAGTTCTTAAAGAAATCTTTCATGGAACTTCAACTTTTTGAAAAGGCCATTCTAGATGAGAGCTTTTTGTGCTGCATCTCTCTGTTTCTCTCCCCCTCCCCTCCCAGATGACCATGTTTCCTTTAAACTTGTTTGAAAATATCAGCTTTGATAAATAAATCAAACAGTATTGTACTTCAAAATCACTAATGAGATCTGATGCTGGTCAATGAGCAAACTGTTTCCTCTGAAATCCTTGCAGAAAGGGAACCAGTTGTATTATATATCTCGTGTCCTCATGGCATTTATATTTTTGGAGCAAGACATTTCATTTTTCTGGGAACTCATGACATTATTTTCTTTTTGGTATGCAGAAGCTGGGTACGAATGTGCCAGGAGAAACAGCCATGCAGCCCTGTTGATTCCTGTTGAACCACTTCTGGATCACCTAGAGCTTTTATAGCCCTGTAACTGGTGGTAGCATCTCTCTATATACTGAGTAATGATGGACGCTGGTATGGGGAAGGCCATCGCTATTTAACACAGTGGGAGTAAATGTGCATAAATGGAGTGAAATATAGGTCTGTCCATTGTGCGTGCTTCTAATCAACCCACTTTTGCTTTTCCTGCCTATGGGATGGCGGGTGCAGGAGAGTGTTATGGAAGGCTGTACTATAGATGTCTGTAAATGTATTGCTTTCCTACGCAAGGCAGCTTCTGTTCCAGTTCAAACATACATGTGAATGGATGACAGCAGACAAGACCCAGCTGTGGTAAGGTATTAACGCAGTGAAACAGGAATTGGACTGGCTGTTTTGGGTGGTCTCTTCATTTCAATGATAGTTTTGATAGGGTGGTTCAAGGCACAAACTCTGCTAAAGCCCAGGTAGATTTGGACCGAAATAGCACTGCACTGTCATTGCTAGGAAGGGATGTTTCATCTTTTTTATGGAACTATTTTGGGGGCTTAGCTAAGCTCAGAAGGAGCTGCTGGGTGAGATTTTGGTAAATTCCAGCTGGGTTTCCCTCTCAGGCTCCATAAGGGGTGACTGCAGGACACGTCCCAGAAAGCATCCAGTCTTGGTGTGGAGACTCTGTCCTTTCCAAGTAGACAGTCCCAGTGGTCACAATCACTTAAATAGGTGGCTTTTTTCCTAAATTCCTTTTTTTAAGTAAGTGTCTCGTTTCTAATTGGAACTGGTCTGGACTCGGCTTCTAGCTACGAGCATTTTGTTAAGCCTCTCTCCTAGATTATAAGAATCCTTTTTAAGTGCCCGTTATCTTCCCAATGTGAAGACAGTGTAATCAAGTTGCCTCCCACTCTCTCCCTTTTGAGACTAAACAGATTGATCTCCCTGTCTGTGGCTAAAAGGCCTTTTCTAAACCTTCCATCAGAGCTTCACTTGGGTATCTGGGGCTGAAATGAGACTGTAATCACTAAGTGAGTCTTAGGCTAAAGTGATTTTCTAAAGCATGACATGAAGCATTAAGGATTTCTTGGCCAATACAGAGTGAAGTCTTTTTTATCCAGTTTCTCGACTCTTGCTTTTTCATGTTTGTTTCGGTGGTTTGGACACTAAGATGCAAAATTGATTCTGGATATATCACCCTACAACGCCAGGAGACAGGTGTGCTAGCTGGGGGTGCAGATCCCTTCATCAAGACCAGAATATTAACCGTTCTCATTAATTTCAGGTCACACTGGAGAAAGAAGATGAAGACAGACACGCCTGCTGGCAGGGGCCAGGGAGACTGCGAGTTCAGCTTTGAACTCAGGAAAGCCTAATGCTCAGTCTGTCTGCTGCAAGTGCCAGTGTGATAGCTATAGGGCAGAAGGTATTAGACAGAAGGTTATATTGGTTCCCTATTGGGGACAGTAATGGTTTCTCATTGCCTTACCTGTGCTAGGAAGACAGTATCTTGAACTCTGACATGAAATTCTCCACAGATAAGATACCTGTTTTTCCCCCTACCCCAAGGGTATAAAAAATACTGCATATTAAAAGAAAAAGGAAAAAAAAGAAAAAAATGTGGACAACCCAGGAAAGAAAACAGGCAGGAGAAATAGCCTGCATTGTCCCCTTGAGTGTTGCTCAAGCTCTTGTCTGTAATCCACCCCCCTGCGTCTTGAGAGCGCTGGAACTCAGCAGATCATGCAAGTCCTGAATGCCATGCAGGGCTCTCCGAGACAGCCGAGGTGTTAGGGATCAGGAAATCCCAAGCCTGGGAAATCTTACGCTGTCCCTGTAGTTTGAACTTCAGAAACTCTGAGCGTTTCTGTCGTCAATGCTAGAAGCTGTTACTGCAGAGCAAGAACAGGAGAAATGGCTATTAAATCAAGATTAGATTACTATTTGTAGTGCTATGACTGATGAGGAGACAATCTGCCTTCACACTGATACTTAAAATCTATCCTGATCCCCGTTGCAGGAGCTGGATCTGCTCCCCCTGCAATGCCCTGTGTTACACTAACGCTGTCCAGAACATGCCCGCGTTAGAAAATCCCCACGTTGTAAACCTCCTGTGTGTAAAACTTCCTATGACTTCAAGCAGCCATTGAGGCATGTTGGCTCCTTTTTTTGAAGCAAACTTCCACTGATGCAGTGCAGACTTAAAGTGCGTGTGGTGGGATGAGGATTGGGACTGGTGGTGGGGAATGCAGGAGCAAGTGAAGACCAGAAACCGGTTTAATGGTGACTTGTCACACGGGTGAGTTTGTGCAGACGGCTTTGCTACTGGTTGACTCATTCCTGGGGATGAAGGAGAAATGCAGGAAAGAAGCAAAACCGAAATATTGCCCTGTGCAGTAAGAATTATGGTGGTACATAACATACATACACATATGGTGTATGTCTAGTTATGGTCTTGACAGTATCTAAGAGTGCAAGGAAGCATATCACGTACCTTCTTATTACCAGTAGTTTCTTTTCCATCCCAGTTAGTTATTGGTTTATATTCCTGTTTATCTTTTATCAAACACAGTAGGAATAAAGCTCCAAGATTTTTAATAACTATATCAAGAACATAACAGACAAAACCTCTTTTTTCCTAGTAGCTCCCCTGCCTTCCACTGAAAAAAGAAGATAAACTCTCAGGCTTTCCTTGTGTGGGAGAGAAAAACCATCAAACAATCTATGGCTGCAAACTTATATTTCAAGATCCAAACTAAGGAGAGGTCAAGGACTGAATAACAAACCCAGAAATGTGGAGACTACAAATGAAGCCAGGGGTAGAGCTGTGGGTCTGGCCTCTGTGATTGCTTTTTGAGGGGAAAGGAAGTGTGTACAGTTGCAGATTTAGTAGTATAAAGTCAGGCATACTTCACCTCTCTGAAAGGATCAATAAAATAGAGAGTTTTCCTTCTGGAGACCATAGAAATAATACAAATTATGAGATGAAAGAGGGCACTTCAGAAATAAATATATAAATATCACTGTACACTACTAATTATCGTCTTTTTTGGTGAGTTATATTAATTAGCAAGCTTTGCTTTCCTAGTGACAGCCCTTCTAATGAGAGTACCTTGCATCTTCCTGGTGAGCAACTGAAGTCAAACATTCATAACAACCAAATGTGTTGGCTGTGACATGTCACGGTTAGCATGTGGCCATGAATGTTTTGCAAAACAAAATGTCCCCTAACAAGTCTTTTTTTTTTCTTTCTTTCTGTCTGATACATTCTCATTAATTTGTCATCTCAAGGCTTTATTTTGTCTTTTAATTTTATATTCTTGCTCTCTCTGGGAATCTTTTAACTACCTGTCCATTCTCAGCCTGTAGAAAAAAAAAGCTTTGTCAGAAAGTTGTGCCATGAAATCTTCCTGCAACAGCGAAAGGATGACCTGGTTGCTCATATCCCAGGTGAAATCATCACTGGAGGTAAATTTCCAGGTGTGAAAGTTTGTTTTATCCTCATGATGCTGAATGCTCCTRGTACTTTCTGCTCTGATCTCACACCAACATGACTGTGGCAGTGCCCGTGCTGTGGAGCTGCTAAGTGGGACTGTCCAGGAGCCAACAATATCCAGGACACAAAGTAAAAACTACTTGTCTGAAAAGAGAAACCTTCATCCTCTTTGGAGAAGGCAGGAGAAAACATAGATGGACTACATTTGGGAAAGATTGGCTCCTGTCATTCATGGGAGTAAATTCTTCTCCAAGGTGACTGGTGTGTGGCAATGAACAGGGTGACCCTCGTCTTAATACGCAACATTACAGGTTTGATTTTTTTTTTTTAAATTGATTTAATACTTGCCTATTTTTGAAGCACTTTATGGCTGTACACTTCTGTTTCTCAGTGCTGCCGTCAGACCTGAGGAACCACTGTGGTAATAAATTCCACAGATAACTTTGGCTTGGGGCCAAGTAAACTTTTTGGGAAAAAATGAAACAAAACAGAGAATTAAGTGGTAGAAACCTACAGGGTCTGTTTATTATATTTTTGGTGCGGGAATTAAGTGCATAAAAGTGCTCCTTCCTTTGGGATGTGTGTCTAGTGCTGTGTTATACACAGGAGCCCTAGAACTGCAATTTGTCATGTGCTCATAGTTTGTGCATGGTCCAGTTTTAATCCTCCTTGTCCTGCAGCCTGTAATGAATTCCAGTTGGGTCCAGTTCCAGATATGAACAACCCTACGGTCTCCCAGTAAGCTGGTTGCACAAACGAACTAGATGAAAAAACTGCATTTGAGTAGGAGAAATCACTCCTGTGGGCTAAATTGAGGGTTATTGATGAAGGTTTGATTGTGGAATAAAGAGATTATATAGCCGTCTTTGTGCTTAAATGAGGGGGTCGGAAGCAAAATTCGTTACCTCTCTTCTTCATTCCTCCTTTCTCTCCCCTCTCTCTCTCTCCCAGGGCAGCAATGTGCAGGTTGGTTTGTATTTTCAAGCTTCGGTTTGTGGGGTCTGGGTTCAGGGCACTGTGCTGCCCTGCATCCCTGCCCCAGCCTGGGTCGGTCCTGTCCCTCTGATGGGCTCTTGGCCCTTCTGTAYGATGGGGACTGACCCATCCCCTGCCCGGCGGCAGGGTGTGGATGGTGGAAGGGACATTCCTGCGAGCGGCAGCAGCACGAGCCATCAATCTGAAACAACAGCCCACAGACGCGCATGCAAAATGTGATGCTTTCTGTCACGGGAGAGAAATGACTTCCACAAAATGACTGTGGAACAGCATTAAACTCGAGTAAAGAGCTGAATTAATCACAGGCTTCATCAGTGCGCTGGGGAGGGTGGCACAGATGAAGGAAAATGAACCACCACTGAGAGCTGAGCCAGCACCCGGCTGATAAGGTGCTCTCCTCTCTTCCAAGAGACTTGCAAAAGGATTTTTCTCCCCCTTGGGAGTAAGGTGGCTTTTCAAATGCAGGGAGGAAGATGACAGTAAACATATGTTCTGCCTCCCGTTTAGCTGCTGTCTGAGATTTTGCTTCTCCTGCGTACGACTGATTCTTGATTTGTTTCCACACTTCTCTTGCTGTGCCCAAAAGCAGGAACAAAAGGGCAGAGGAACAGCAGAAATGTGAAGACCAAGAACAGCATTCACCACCCACAGGGCTTTTGGTTTTTTTGGTAATATTTTTATGCCAGGCAGGGCTGCATGTGATGAGAGGATTTATTGATCTAATTCCTTGTTCCTACTTGGTCACCGTATCCTTTGGTCTCCTGCTCCTCCAAAACATGTCTCATAAGCTCATTTCAGCCATCAACTGGAATTTTTCGGTTTCTGTGTCTGAAGTATTTCTGCCCGTGCTCCCTGATAACTCTCACATCTCTAACAGCATTTATCCATAAAAAGAGATATTTCTGGACCAGACACCTCGTGGCTTTCAGAGCTTTGGTGCAACACAGCTGCCTGGATGCCTTCCTTCCCCTGGGTACAAATGGCCCACAGACAAGGTAGGTAGAAGTTTAGCTAATTCCTGTGCAATCAGAGAGGTGTTTAAACCCCTCCTGCAATACACCCTAATGAAGAATTACCTCTTGAACGGCAAACAAGGTACAGTGTAGTCCACAGATGGACTGATGCCCTACTGGTCTACTACAAAATGGTACCAACTCCAATAAAGCCTTAGAAATTTGTAAAGCCTTGGGAGTCATGGACTCTTCATGGCCAGACCTGGACTTAGGGTTCTGGTTTTAAATAGTGCCTCTGGGAGGCACAAGGGAAGAGAAAGCAGAGATTTTGTTTTATAATCCTCTCTTTACAGAGCTCAGTCACAGTCTTCTTGAGGCTTTAGTACAACTCAAAGATAGGAGCAGTCCCAATGGGATGTAAAAGCACTTATGCAGGATAGTAGACACTGCTGAAAAGTGGCTCTGGGCTGTTGTGAAATACGGCTCTTGAAAGGGCTGTATGGGACTCTACACATCTAATTTAATCTCTTGTCTTAGGTTTGACACTATTTGACTCCTTGCTTATGGTGTTCTGCAGAAGATGGAGGCTCCACTGCCCTCTCCAGGTGGTGTATTCCAGTGTTTCATTCTACATAGCATTTGAAAGCTGTCCCTAAGGGAGATCTGAATTAGACCTTACTGTATTTTAAGCCTATTGGTACATCCCCAGTAGATAGAAGAGTTTTACAACCTTTATTTGTGTATTATCTTTTACATGTTGGCAGCCTCTTCCCTCCCCATCTCTTCTTATCCTCTCTAGACTGCAGAAACTGCAGCTGTAAAAATCTGTTTCTCAGCAGGCTGGCCACYGCTCTTGGAAAGGCGTCCTTTGCTCTCTCTGGCTCATTCAGAGCCCTGGCTCTGGGGAAAATGCTGGCTAACTGGCATTTACCTACTTTTAATTGGATTGAATTACCACTTGCACTGGAGAAGCTCCAGCACTACTTTTTGGCATCTCGACAGGGTGCTAAAGCTCTAGTCATCTCTGCTCTGGTGGCGCTGCCACTTGTAGGGACACTGGCAGAGGCATAGAGGTGCCTGGACAGATTAGACTGGGCACATTGACCACTTGTCTAGGGACCAGTGTTTCACCTCCTGGYTCTCTGACACCTGGAGAGGCTGATCCACCCCGGAGCAGGCCCTTGTCTCCTACAGGTAGAGACCCAATTCCTTCAGCTTTCTCCTTACAGCTCCTGTCATGAGCTCCCATGGCTCCCCAAGGAGTCACGGTGCAGCTGTCCTGCAAAAAAGGGTCAGAACACATTTTGATTCGTCTTTCTCCATCCTCTATGTTAACAAACCATAAAGAAAACAAAAAATTCTGGAACCTTGGGACACCTGAAGTCTTCACCATACTACAACCYAGGCTGTGATACGAGCCATGGAGGTCCCTCCTCCTCAAGGAAAAGGGGAGGCAGACTCAGGTGGTGTTTGCTCACACTCTGCCAGCTCCTCCATCATGTGCATAGGCCAGAATATTTTCCTTGGTGGATACCAAGGCTGTGCCTACCCCAATATGTACCCATGCTATGTGTTACATAGGTGTCATCTTCAGTTTTGTCCTGGCCTAGGCAGTGCTGGATCAATGCTGACGTTGCTTCATGTGTCTCTTGGGTGTCTCCCTCCTGCAGACCCCTCCTGTAACTTCTCCTTTTTGAGTCAAACAAACAGTGTCACTGGGTGTCACCTCTGTGAGCAGCTGCAGGACATAAGTCCTCTTTGGCAGAAATGTCACCTACTTTCTCCCAGCTTAATCTCGCAAAACCATCCAGTTTGCCTCCTTGTCTCATGTTTTAACTTTTTTGGACTGCTTCGTCAACTCATCATGCGTTCCTCTGTGGTGTCTGTGTACCAGAGCTCCAGGGCTGCCATATATAGAAGTATTGGTGCGCTGGAGCAAGGCTAAACATGAGAGCAGTCAGATTTATTTATTTTCTCTGACTGTAACAATTGCCTTCTGGGCAAGCACTGGGGACCTGCCGTGTAAGCACTTACCAGTTGAGCTCAAGAGCCGAAGTTCTGCAGCTGGAGTTATAAACAGCCTCTTATCTCTGTGCTGGACACAGAGGGTGACCTATTTAACACATTTACCACCCTGTTTTAAAATAGTTTTAAAAATTGCAAGTGCATGATGAAAAGATGTGCAGAAACAGTTCAAACAAATTTTGCTTCCACAGCTTCTGCTAAAATCAGTTGTCTCCCCCCCCCCCCCCCCCCCATTTTGTGTTGGCTTGTTACTTGCCTGCAGGGTTAGTGCCAGATGGAGTTTAATAGCAGGTACATAATATCCTGCTGTTTAAGGGTTTTTAAATTTTTTTTAAACAAAAAAACACCTCTTCTCCCTTTTCTCACTTTTTAGAAGGGTCACATCTATGAATAGGCAAAAGCCTGAGTTTTGCTATATTCTGCTAATTTGTGGTGTTTAAAAATGGCCTTA
This sequence comes from Phoebastria nigripes, assembly GCA_035582835.1. Classification (NCBI taxonomy): domain Eukaryota; kingdom Metazoa; phylum Chordata; class Aves; order Procellariiformes; family Diomedeidae; genus Phoebastria; species Phoebastria nigripes. Next base: position 2,330,441 of record JAYKAV010002899.1, on the reverse strand, counting down.
CCCTTTTCTGGGATGCTGTATTTTTTTGCTTGAGTTTCACTTTTCTTTGAAATAACAGAAGTGAAAGTCCCAAATCTCCCTGAGAATTTTACAGTTATTTTCCTACCATTGCAGCTAAGTCAGCGGAGTTGTAACTATAGACGATGACCAAAAATCACCCCAGTACTGAAGGACAAGAACTACATTCACCCTGCCCAGCAGGAATGCAACTGCAGTATATACTAGAAATTAATTTGAGAGAAAAATATGATCCATTAAAATCTTGACTCCCAACATAAATTCTCTAATTCTAAGCATCTTTTTCACATGTAACTTTATGTTAATTCAGCATTTACAGAGTGTGTATGTTTGTTGAGGGGATAAGAGGTAAGGAGGGATGGGAAAGATTTTAGGATACAGAGGAAGAATGGCCTGGTCTCCTGTCCCTGATGAAGTTAAAGGTTAGTCAGGGGCTGAGGCAGGCTATAGTCTTTGCATCATTTTTTTCTTAACTAAGACTTCCGGAAAGCTTGTTTCTGCTACCTACAGGACCACCTTATGGAAAACCAGAGCATGGCTGTTCCYCTTAGGTGAGGAACTGCTCTTAGATGTGATAGGAGTGCACAAAAACTCAACATCTTGCAGCTAAAGCCTGTTTTGGGCTCAGGTCCCCTCTGCTGCTGCTCCAAATCAGAGGATAATCATGTTAAGGAACAGCTGAACCACCAATGGGCTTAATCTAAATTCCTTTGCCTGTAAAGCTTTCTTTGCAGAGACATGCAGGGCAGTTTTTATTTCAGAGATGCAATGATCAAAGGCACAATACAAAGATTCAGTGTTGCTGTGTGCTGCAGAGGAAGGCTGGAAGTAATTTGGGTCAACTAAAGTTAGAAACCGTCCCCCACCTCACGAGACAGATGTGAGCTTTGAAGTCAAGGAGATTATCAGCAAAACAATCCAGTAGAGCCAGTTTTTCCCCAATCCAATTTCTAATTTGCCCGTGCAGGATTCTGTTGCTGGATGAGGAGGAGAGTATGCCCAGTCCTGTGACCTGCCCTTGACAGAGATCAAAAACCGACATCAGAAAATGTAAAACACTTGAGTGAGCGACGCTGCAGCATGTTCCTGGAAAACAGTCCTTCCTGACCAAAGGAGTTTGTGATCCATTTAGGCTGAAGATCAAAGGAATTTAGGGTCCTTATATTTGCCTGTTGTATCTGATGTGGACTGCAGGAATAATCACAGCTCTAACATCTTCTATTTATTCATTTCAGTACTTTGGCTTGTGCCTTTTGGGGCTGGTGGCAGGATGTTGACTCTATACAACCGTCCCGTACAGCTGAAGGAACCCTGTGACAGAATAAATGGTCCTCTATAGCAAGACCTTTATCTTTGCCTTGCACTGTAAATGGTTGATGGCTTGTCTGGGAATAAGACACACTGGTCTGTCTCCTGGACGTCCTCCCCCCACCTCCCTTAGCTCTTCAGAGGTGGCAGCTGTGGTTAAAGAGCACAGCAGAGGCCTGATGAAATCCAGATCCCCCAGAAAGTGGAAAGAGCAGCTTTGATGAAGCCACAGTTTTGCACCTATGGTATGCTCACTACCTCTGTCACTTTTTCTTTTTTCCTGCCTGGGAGAAGATATTCAGCTCGGTTCCTTTGTGCTGTGTGATGAGTAACCCTATTATTGGGGAAATCCCTGACGTATATGTCTGGCTTTTCAGACTGCTCCCTACTGCAGACTCATAACTTCTAAGTGATAGATGACTGCAACACAGTCTGTAATCCACGTTATCAGTGAAACAGGCTCTGTTCTAGAGATGCTATCTTACCTTTCCAAATAGTCTCATGGCAACACTTGCTTACAAGTTTCAGCCTAATGGATCGCTGTAACAGCTTGGGCTGTTCTCTCTCTGCAAGTATTTTATGTACCAACTTGTGGACCTAAGCCAAGCACAGCCTGAACCAGAAACCACTGGGCAGCGTGGACCCATTCTGCTATGCCCAAGTATCTGTTACAAACCAGCAAATACCTTGATCCTGTTCCTGGTGTATTGACCAAATCAAGGCTAGTCAGGAAGTTAAACTCCCTCAAAGAGTCTCTGATGAAGGCTCTTACAGTGGTTTGTGCACCCAGAAGCTAACTCGTGTAGAGGAGGCTTACTGCTCCAGATCATCTCCCTACATTCATTCCTTCCACGTGTGACACCAGGTGGCATTGACCTGATGGGTTACCTTGGCCTTCATAGGCAACTGACTCCTCTCCTGTCGTACCATGCAGGCAGGACAGTATTTATGTGGGGCATGGATACAAGCATAAACCATCTGCTTGTCTGTCTTCTGTTGAAGATCCTCACTATTCTTCCACAGGGGGAAGAGGACAGCAGCTGACAAAATAAGACTTCTTCTGAATAGAGAGATTGGAAGAAGGGACTACAAGGCAAATATTGAAGCTAACTCTTTTGCACAACAAATGGTGGGAGATATTTGGATTTCTGGATTCTTGCTTTAAAGACGTCAAATATGAGTTCCCTCATACCCCCAACTTGATCTCCCACCTCTCTCTCCAGTTCATTCCTCATCTCCTCTGCCTCCTGGTTTCACTCTTCCTATTTCCAAACCATTTTATATGCCTGTCTGTAACTTGTCCCTTTGCATTCTAATCGCTCACTTTTTCCCACCCACCTCTTGCCACTTCTGCATTTGAAAGAGGACGAGGTGCTTCCTCTTCCTCCAGCATTCCCAGGCCCAGTAGGACATGTTACCAATGAAAGGTCCATCGCTCCCATCCAGACATGGAACTGCCCACAGTGATGTCCAGTTGAAATGGCAGGGAAAGTCTCATCTTCCATGGGAGCTGAGAACAGGGTCCTTGGGTATTTTAGATGTTGAAATGCCAAAAGTCACAAATGTGAATCTTCATGTGGTGAAGGAAAGAACATGTTGTTGGTGAATGCTAACCCCTTTCTACTTGCTGACATCCCACAGCATGGGTGTGCTAGAGGTTTTCAAATAAAAGCTTAAAAATCCCTTCCTCTCTCCCAGATCTGGCACCAGTTATTTTCTTTTTTTTTTTTTTTTTTTTTTTCCTTGGAAGCCACTAACCTGTTTGGCTTTAAATGCTCTCCAAAAATGCTCCCTGAAGCAGCTATATGAACACTTCAGCACAAACACTTAATGTTAAACTGAACAATAGAAAGAGTTGGGCAAGCTTAACACCAAACGGTGTTGTAAATCAGGCCTATAATCTGAGCAGGTCTGGCACTTAATTAATCTTTGAGGAGTCTCTGGGTAGCAACTTGCAGGTCGTTAGTCAGTAAACTCCCACAGGTCTCCATGGGTTTGGGATTAAGCTCTGTGTGTGAATAATCATTTAATTAATCACCTCAGGCAGGGGGTTTAGAGACCTTCAGTCCCTGCTCTTGGAACAGGTGTAAGGTTTAAACAGGCTATGCCAAATTTTCATTATATAGTTCACTGCCAGCTCTAGATGTGTCTGTTCAGACCACATCTTACTGGCACTGGGAAATGGAAAACCAATCACCACGAGCCAGGAACAAAGCATTTTCCCCATGCTTTGTGTTGCTGTCCTGTGTAGAGAGGGTGGCAGTGCCTGGAGGAATAAATCCCTTTTTCCTGTCCTCTGTGCACAGTGCTGCCGCACCAAGCTACCAGGAGTCAAGAGAAGTTCAGAGGGGAGGTGGTTTTCATCTCAGGTGATGCAGGAGGGTTTGAAGGTCTCATTTATTACAGAGGCAAACTCTTCTCAACCATGAAATGAACCCAGACACGTTTGCCTTGASATGATTCTTGAAAATGATAAAACATTAGAGCCTTTTTGTAGGTTAACTTACACAGAATTTTATGACAAAGGCTACGGCAGGCCATCTGCGGTCTTACAGATATCTATAACTCTTTCTGATTCAAGTTATCTGTATTTGAGAACCCTTTTGCCAGAATTAATGTTGCCTTCTCAGGACCAAGTACAGCTGTGAGCTGAACATGTGCTTCAGCCCCATTTTTGAGCACTTTTGCATCTTGCTAAGGAGAAGCAGCCTGCGGGTTAAGGGTGGTAAGGCCACGGATTATTTCTCCTCTGGGTTGTCTGGTGAACGGCAGGCTGTGACGTGTGACCCAGACTTGCTGTGACTCTTTGACTTGAGCTACAGCTTATCTTCTCAATGGGTGCTTCTCCCTCACCCATGTGAGCAGAGACCTCATCCCACCCTGATGAGGGTAATGCTCAGCAGTGCAACTGAGCTCTGCAACTGCTGGGCACAGCAAGGCCAACAGTTAATGTCATTTGAGAAAGTCAGTTTCTCCTCCTTTGTTATAGAAAGCTCTCCAATAGCAATGTTCACCTAGAATATAGTTTAGCCTCTAGATTTGGCTGCATGCTGCAGAGCACTCAGGGAAGCCCCTGTTTTCTTGGTAAAAAACAAAGAGAGAGCTGAAGTTAGAGCTGTGGAGATGTAGGCTGTCTTCTGTAATTTTGACTATTGTCTTAAGAAACTGGAAAAAATTTGTGATGCAATTCTGTGAATACAAGTTTTCCAGGCAAAAGATTAAAATATGTCTTTGAAACTCTTCAGTAGATAAACTTTAGAAAATGTGTCTTCTAAAATTGTTCCCTGGAAGGAAACCATTGCCCAGTTTCTGCTCTTTCACTCTGCTGCAGCTTGCTAAAGGCATTTTTAATGCCCCTACAATGATTTAAGTAAGAAKATAACTGCATTAATATTCATAATAGAAGAAAGTATCTGTTTTAAAGGTACTGTTCTCCACAACAAGGCCATGGATTTAATAGGCTTTTATTGTATTATCAATAGCACAATGCTGCGGCATTGATCCACAGCGATAGGGAACAATCCAATTACTGTTCAATTGAGTCAAAGCAATTAGTCGGCTTAGGCCAGGGGGTAATGCCATCAGCTGAAAATGTTCAACAATCAGATTTGCAGAGAGCTGAAACTCACATTTTCTTTCTTTCTTTCTTAGCTGACTCGGAGATCTCATCCTAACTAATGAACACAGGCAAAGCAACAATTCAAAACATGGTGGAAAACCCAAAAGTCCCTTTGAAGTCAGTGGCCAAGGTAACGATGGCTTGTAAATGGGCAGGTTATTTTTGAGATGCACAAATTCATGGGCCTCTCCGTACTTGATCCTCTTTTAGCGTGTGCTTAACTGCTAAAATACATTCAGACTAGTCTTCAGGCTCTGATGCTTATTTTCTCTATTCAATTCTTTAAAAAAGGAAAAGCAATTATGAAAATTTATTGTTAGATCTGAGGTATAAGGACCTAAGTGGTTGTTTAAGTGGTGGTGGATGTGGATGTAAAACTGGGATCTTTTGGGACTGGCTAAGCAAAAAACTCTCTAATCAAAGCTTTTCCTATAAATTGTATATACTTGTGCTGAGGTCACTAACAGTTTCCGGAAAGGTTTTTCTCTAAACTGTTGGGGGTTTTTTTGTTGGTTTTGGTTTTTTTTTGACGTGGCACTGCATTTTGGTGATTATATTGCCTGTGTTAAGTAAGAGATGAAAAGATTCCAGCTACAACATTATGCCCAAGTATCCTGTGTTCTTCCTTGTAGCTTAATGATCTTTTGAAGGCAGGATTAACGTAACCAAAGCATTAAACACCCAGATGCTTTAGTCTTATGCTGAATGAGTAGTTGATACATCATGGGTCTGACTTCTGTTTCACAAGTATTATACTCCCTTTGACTTCTTTTGGGATTGTTGCTGCTCAGACTAATGGCATACAGCATCCAAATGATTTTGTTTCTAGGTGAAGGAATTGGAAGGGGTACTTCATAACTTACAGTGTTGCTTTTGCCAACAAAAACTGAATACAGTGCAACTGTTCCTGTCTGAGGATGATCTGCTTACATATACTTTCTGTTAACCTGCTTTAGTATCCTGAAATAATTGACTGAATGGCGCTTTTGTGTTTTGTGACGGAGAAGAACTGACATGTTGCTACTACGCAAGAACTGACAAAACACGATTTCAATAGTTTAACTCTGGAGATCCTAATATGACACAGGTGTTCTTCAGACACGGTCTGCTGAAAATCTCTGGGGCTTGATTCCATTACATTAACAAAAGTTAGAAGGTAACTTGATTTTTCCAAAGGTTGAATGTAATCTGGGTTTGAGCAGAACAGGCCCAAGAATTTATAGTGTTACAGATGTGATTCCTTCTGCACTCAGCCAAAGGAAAGACTGCCCTAAAGTCAATGTCCTTTGAACTCAGCTCATCACTTGATAGGGAGATTATATCATAGTACCCTCTAGGGTGAGGCTGTAACCCCAAACTGCCCTGGCCTCTAAGCTTGGGTTGGAGAGGAAGTATTGGATTTCTCTGAATTAAGTCAAAATGTAGAAATAAGGCACACGTCGGGGCTTCTTGAAGGCTGAAGTAAAACTGGGTCATGGCAGCTCTTCTGGAATTCAGCCTTTTGCCCGCATCTTTGTCTGAGATGATGTCTGGAGCATGTACTGGGGACTGCTCTTGAGATAGATAGGAAGCCTCACTTGGAACTGTCTTTTGTGCAACTCTTTAAAGTTAGCTCAGGAATCTATCAAAGTGAGAGCTTGTCTGAGTAAAGGAGAGTAGTTAGGGTTTTTCCTGTCTAATTAACAGATTGAAGGCACTGATGTGGAATGGAAGAGCTTGGGCTAACTTCCAAGCTAATATACTGCTGTATGTGAAAATACTTCCGCATTAATAATGAAGGGATTTACAGACTCTCTCTTGCCTCTAGTGTTGGTAAAAAAGCTTAATAAGCCCTTATCTTGCGTCTTCATGCTAGAATGGATTTACAGGATGGGGAGGGGGGAGTGGAAAAGAGACCTTGAGGTGACTCCCTCAGAACACCCCACTGCAACGTCAGCCGCTTTGGTTTAAACCATCTCTGCAGCTGGATCTGGCCATTGTGTTCCATTGGAGGGGAAAAAACCATCATTATCCTTCAAAATTCTAAGCGAATACAAAGTCTTTGTGTGTGAAAAAGGCTTTTTCTTGCTTCTTAGGTTATCTTGAGGCTGTTTCTGAGTTCTGCCCATTTGCGTTCATGCATTCCAAAGAATTTGGCTCTGGACTTGTAAGAAACTGTTGTAATGCTAAGTTAGAAATATTTGGGGAAGACATTAAAATAGTATTCTAGTGGGTTTATGACACACTGTGCCATTATGTACTGCTGTATAAAAGTTGAATAAGAAATCAACTGAATGAGCTGCACTATTCATGTAAGGCTGGCTAACCTATGAATAATGTGATCACCCCAGACACAGCATTGTAAAGGTTTTATAAGCATCATTAGAGTATTTTTATCTGTATTTGAATATCTTAAAAGGAGGAAAAAAAGCTACTAATGTTGTAGAGTCAAACTTTCAGCGCTAAAGAACTTGGCTCTGGGTTCTGCATCTCTTTCTTTTATTTTTTTTGTTTGGATGTTGCTTGCCTGTGGTATGAAATGCTGAGTTTTCATTTAAGAAGAGAGCAAAGAGATTGGGTAATGTTACACTGACTCCATATCTCTTCTGTGGATGAGTCTTCCTATGTTGCATGGAGCCATGTACTTGTGGTACATAAGCACCATGAAACGAACTTGCATCTACTCAAGGCAGTGCCCACCTGCCCAGCCACCTCTCTCCTTTCCAGTTATGCTGTGTGTTCCTTAAAGTCTTTCTGCTCTTCACAAAGAGAGAAAGAGGATAATTTCATGACATAACACAGCTGGACGGTGTCTTGGCAGCACGGGCTTTCCATCTGCCTGGTGAATTCCTATCTGATGCTGAGCAAACCCAGCTCTTTCCAAGTAGCCAGCAGCTGTCCTCAGTTTTCAGAACCACTGAGAAAACTGCAGTGTGGGAGGGTGTGCGACAACTTTCTCTTTTTAAGTGAAAAGTCTCTACCACCATCCCTGCTCACCCTGATTATGCTGTTCTGAAGTTCATGTTGCTGCTCAGCTCTTGAGTTACCGTAAGTGGTAGCAGGGGCAGGTTGTCACTCACTGTGGGCAAAGGCTGGAGAGAGATGAGCCATACCTTCTCAGCTGCCCCCTCGTACTTTCTTGCCTGTGGATGGGACAGACAGGGGGACTCAGGACTGTGCTCCAGGGGGAGGAAGAAGAAGCCCCAAGCCTTCCTGTGCATCCCCTGTAAGCTTGTCTCCTTTTGACATCCTCCCTGTAACATGTAGCCACCCTATTTCACTCATGCTTGCCCTCTCAGTAGATTTCCTGGCCCACACTCTCCCAATATTGGCTCCAAGCAACCCATTTGCTTTGCCCTCCGTGCAAATCTGTTGCATGCAATTTGCAGTGAAAGCGAGGGAAAGGCCCTTGACCCTCACTCAGGCTCTGTGAGCAGGTATTAGGAGAGGCAGGCTGACTTGTCGCGTCCATGTACACCCCTTGCACTACTGCAGGGCAAGTTCATCAGGCTATTACATGTTAGAACCAACTTTACTGCTAAAAATTGCAGAGCTTGTTCCTTACATGAAAGAAGTTTCTGCCATCTTCAGGACTTGTCTCTGGGAGGTCGACTGGATGCTGTGGGAGAGCAGACTGGTTCCTGAAGGACACGTGCATGGGAGGRGAACAGGAGATTCATGATGAAGCAGACCTTCTGCTCTTGTGTCCTGCCTCTGCCTGCTGCTACTTGCCTGTGGGGACTGGGAGGGCTGGTGGGAGGCTGTTTGCAGAGCAGGTATGAGGGCAGCCAGGAGCATGGCTTGTGGGGATCCAAACAATGGGTTGCTTTGCAGGTTGTCCATCAATGTTGACTTCCTGACTATGCTTCACCCACTGTGCTTGCTAATGGCCACAATCAGTAGATTTTATTTATCATAATTTCTATTTTGACTGAATCTTTCAAATCCAATTTGGAACAGCATTTAACAGGTAAAAGCAGAGTCCTTTCCCAGCAGAGTACATAAATTTTCTATGGTGGCAAAATTGACTTAGCCTTGCTGTTGGTTGCACAGTTACCCTGCTAGCACAGCTAGGGTGGGGAGGGAAGGAAGCTGGGCTCTAACTGGAACCCTGAACTGAAAAAGTCTCTGCACAGTGAACATTTCAACCACATTTCAAAACAATTGAGGGAATAGTAAACTTTGGGATAGGGACAAGATTGAACATCCAGGCTTTATCTCTAGAAAAGATGGTAGAAACTACTACCTTGGATTAAAATTAAATTTTGTTTGCTTTCCCAGTAGATCCAAGTCTCTGTTTGGGTAGAATTTGTACAATTCCTTTCCTGTGATCTTCTGAAGAGTTGTCTGGAGTCAAACAACTGTTGCAACAGGGGTTTGGCAATAGTAAAGTTATGCGGAGTGTCTGAAAACCTCTCCCTCTGATGCTCTTTGATCTCCACCCGTTAGATAAGACACCGCATGATACAATCGACTTAGGCTCAGTAGCGCTCATTTAACTAAGTGGAAAGAAGCAGGAGCGTGGATCATATTGATGTGTAGCTGTGTATGTTACTCAGCCTCTGGACAAAATTGCTGCTGCTTATTCACCTTTGTGATTGATCGCCACTGTGTTATGTTCTTTCATGTTGTGAGTCACTTACCAGATAGGACAGCCTTTCTCTGTCTACTAAACATTGCACAAAGGTTGCTAATTGAGTGACTCACTGCAGTGTATAATTTTTAATGTCAGCACTTTTTTGTTCATTTATCCAGGTCTCACTTTGGATGGGGTTATTGATGCTTAAGCTTAAGCATTTGATTACAGTGAAAGCCTCCTTAAAGGCATGACTCACCAAGCTGGTCTGGTAACCAAACCACAGGTATTTCTAACATGAGAAAGGACTCCTTCTCTTGATCCTGAGAGCTGTATTGTTTTCTATTAGATTGCCTCCTGCTTTATCACATCTGACTAGGTTTGTTATGCAATAACCTGATGTGTGTTTGTGCTGTGTAGATTGTCAAGATGGGGAGAGCTGTGGAGCCCTTGAAGGCACTGGAGCCAGCCCAACTCTGCTGTCCAGCAGGTGACTTGCGTATCTCATATCCTGGGGCTTTTTGCGCCCATGTGCATGGAGATGTGAGAAGATGGCTTTGAGAAGAGGGGTAGCAAACATGTATTAAACATAACTAGGTTGTTTGATGTAGTCCACCTGTTGTTTCTAGGGCCCAGAAAACTTTTTTCTTCCATGGCTGTGATCCTGCTTTATGATCTTTTACTTGAGATGTACTTTATGACCATTACTTGAGGTGTCTCAGCCCTTGGTGCAGCACAGTGTGCAGAGCCCAGGGGAATTCAGAGACAGCTGGTACATCTCTGTTGCAGAGATCAGAGCTGGGCAAGGAAACAACTGAGGCTGGGAGACAGCAAAACTCTGCTAGGGTATTTATTTGCTGCTACTAACATAATAGTGCTGGTGCATCTACATGCTGATCTGGAACTASCTCTGTTCATCTCACATCCCACATATTAGGGGTAGGCCCTTGGTGTCTCAGTGATCTCTCTGCAAAATTAGGAAGTGCTGTTTATTCCTCCCTTCCTCATCCATGTTTTGGAGAAGTGTGATTCATTACAGACGCTCAAGTCCCAAATACTGTGGGGAGAAAAGTCTAGAACTGTATGGAAATGGATTGTGAGGACACAGAAGTAATATCTGCTTTGCAGTGTCTTTGCTGTCACTGCATCTCTTGGGGTTTCCCTTTCCCATCCACAGTTCTCTAAGTTTATGCCATCTGCTAGGGGATGTTCTTGGGAAGCTTTTAGTGCCCAAGGCTGTGCTCTGCTCCCACAACGTCGTGGGAGTTGACATCTTCAGTTGCATTGCTTGGTTGAGAAATTGCTGATGGGAAGAATCTGCACCAATTAAAAGTAATACATGCTGAAGAGTAAAGACTGGGGAGGATGTCAGATTGCTTAAATCTCTTCCAACACAGGTTTGTTGGACACACATTTCTTGAGGTCTCTGGATTCCTGGTCAGCATCTCTGAGGGGATTGCCTGGCCTTTGCCACCCCAGCTTTAGCGTGACATCAGGCAGTGAAATAGAGCTTTTCTAGGCCCTTCTCTATTGCCTGGCATTTTGACTCCTAGACACATTGAACTCCAAGAGGAGTTCTGTGCTCGGAGACTGGGTCTGAGCAAAGAGACCGCTCTGATCTTTAAGATGAAGAGACCTCTTACACATGCTTGAAGTGGGAAGCATGCAAAGCTCAGGTGAGTGCCAGAATTGTTTTTAATGGATTCCAGCGAATGTGTGTCTGATTAGGGACTTTCAGACCTGAACTATAAGGCATGAGGTCTTGACTTGAGAAGGAAATACTTTCTTACTCTTCTTCCCAGGTAGGTTCAGCTTGTGGTCCTCTGTTATGATGAGTTTGGCAAAACAACAATCTGCTCGTGTTTCTGCTGGTTCAGTTGCCACAAGGACTCCCATGCAGACAAAGTTGTGAGAGTTTCTGGCAAACTTGGTTTAAGGAATCAAAGCCCATAGCTCTGCAGATGAATTACCTGTACCATGGATAGGGAATACAGTTCTCTGTATCCACAGCAATTTGTAGATGCTGCTTGTATCTTCTGTTTTTTCATTATTAGCCAATAGCACTGCCTGATTTATTTAAAGTCTCCCTGATGCATGATTAAAAGTCAGCAAAGTCAAGGGGTCCTCAACAAAGTTAAGATTCTCTAGAACATGGTCAGTAGCTGTCTGGAGGAATGAACAAATGAACTGAAAACCAAAATATAATTTAGCCACAATGCAGGTGCCTTTATATCAGCCAGGAATTTTTCATTTTCTTCTATTATGTTTTATTATGAGCTTTATTCATATTTGAGTCACATGCAGGAGAAGTTTCAGATCTTTCATGTCAGACTATAAAGAAATGTAAAAGCAGTAACTTCTTCCAAATACTGTGTTCTAGCCTTCAGGTGGATCGCCTGCTATTATTCCGCTGATGAGAAATAGTAATTCTCCCCAATGTGTTTACATGCTGCATCCTTCGAACTCGCAGTGATCTGCAAGCATTTTAACTCCTCATAGAAAGAGGCATTCTCTTGCTGTCTTGTAAACAAATTGAAGAATTAATTGTAAACTGAGAGAAAAGGGATGAATTTTTTTCTTTTACAACCAATATTGTGGAAACTTTTTGGGTGGAGGAAGGGATAAGACACTCAACAAAAATGTCTCCCCACCTCAGTATTTGGCTCAGGAGTATGTCTCCATTTTTAATTAACCATGAGTGTTTTCAAGTCCAGATTTGCCAGTCTTCTATATTGCAAACTTAACTGAGTGCCAGAATTTGGCTTTCTCTCTCTCTCTCTGTGTATTCAAGCATGGTGGCACTGGCCAAAACTCGTCCTTATGTGGTTTCTGACTACCAGGCTTGGCTGGAGCCAACTGAGCTCCAGCCCAGCTCCAGCTGCAGAAAGCCTGAAGCTTTCTGAGCACAGGAAATCCAAAGATGGAACGAGACCTTCACGTGGAAGTCCCCCAGCACACACAGGAGTGAAGGGAGAAGGCTGTCTTCTAGCACAGTCCAGACACGTTGCAAGTCTCAAAATAGTCCCATCTTCTGAAATTTCCAGCCTGATTTGGAGTCTGACACATCCCTGATGTAATGGTAGCGACAGTCACAAGCAGCTGTGTGCTTGGATGTCCACTCACATCAAATGCAACAACTAGACTGCATTCTGGCAGAAAGTCTTTAGGAACACTGAGACAGGCAATGATAACAACACTTTACCAGACTTTCAGAACTGCTGCCTTATTCATAACTGCCAGATACTCTTAGAGTAAGTCAAGTATTTTGTCTTGTAAGATATTGTTTTCCTAGTTCTATTATGAGACTCTCTACAGACCTATGGCCTGCGTACACCATACTGCAGGACTGATTTTTATTTGAGGGGAGGGGGAGGTTTCAGCCAGCTATGTTCCATATCACAGGGCCTTCAAGGCATCACTTTGATAACCTAGGCAATATTTTTCTAGAGACGTAGCCAGAGGAGAGTACTTGGCATCTATTCAGGTTAATATGTCAAGGACATATAGGCTGTACACCAAGGGTGTTTCTTATCCTATGCAGGCAGTGTGTCTGCACTGTTCTCTACAGACTCAAGATGACCCAAGAGAGTTGTGCCCATCTCAGATGGTTTCCATAAGGCTAACTGTGCTTACMTGGATTTTTGATGTCAGGAAAGGAGAGAACAGCATTAAGCCTTTAGACAGGAATAAAGCAAATTTATGATTCTTCTGAAATGCCATAAGGAGGAGGAGGTGAGGGGAAGAAACAGTGATTAAAGTAAATTTGCAGTCTCATTTAATAAGTTAYGACTGGGCTGGGGAAAAGCTGGCAGAAGAACATTTCTGAAGCCCTGAAAAACAAAATAATCCCAGCTTGATGGGAAAAACTTTGAGCCTTCCAGGAATAACTCATATGTTAACAAGGATGCTATATTTTCTTTCTTTCCAGTAACATCTATGGGTGAATCAAGAACAGGGCTCACTGTGCCATGTGCTGTATAGACATGTTAGACTCTCGAGGAGGTTCTCAAGAGCCCTCTGGGCAGGAGACATGGGGTGGGGRGTGACATGAGACAGAGGAAGAAAGGATGTAGGAGACAAGGAGGAAAAAGAGTAGCCTTGGTAACTCTAGAAAGAAATCTGAAGTCAATTGAAGTTAAGGGTGTTTCCTAAGTTCCCATTGTCTGCCTTGTCTATATATTCTACATTTACAAATGCTCTTGTTAAAAATGATCCATTTCAAATGGTATGAATCCCCTTGTTTTCTGTAATTGGAAAGCTTTAAATGTTTCTCAGCTTCATGTTGTTGAAGATCCTCGGACAAGAGGATTCTCATCTTAGAATAATCATATCCTATTGGTAAATACACATTTTTCTAGGTTCTTATGTAGCTCTYTTCATCAGCATCCTCTTCCCAAAGAGTACTTCATCCTACCTAACAGCAAACTGACATCCAGAGAAGTAAGGCAATTTGCAGGAAGGTAGTTTGTCCATGGGATGAGTCAGGTTCTCTCCATTGCCTGGTGCCTAAAGGGTACATATTTACAGAAAGGATGATGGTGGGATGGGTTGTGATGGCTACCAAGGAAATTCCCTTTGCATTTGGTGGTAGAGAATCTATCCCAGCGTATTACTGGTATTTCTTGCCAAAGGAACCTGTAACACAAAGCTCCCTGTGAATAAAAGAAATGGGAATATTTTTGCAATGTGGCCCTTCTGTTTCTAGGAACATTGCAGCAAATGTGTAAAAAGGGTTTGCGTGGCACAGAATTTAAACAGCTTTTTAAAAATCCACCTCAAGTTAAAGCTGCAAGATAATCCAATATTACGTAGGCTTGAAAAAGTTGGACAGATATGAATCTAGCAAGGTGGTTCCCTTGCCAGGCTGTACTCTCTCTGGGAATAGGCCAGTAGGAAATATGTAATCGAGAAGGGACTGTCAAAGTTTTCAGACAATGACGGTGCAGGGGCAGATTCCTTTGCAGGGTCAGCTCCTGGTTCCACACCAGGCCACCTTCCACTTGGCAGAGGTTTGCGTAGCACAGCCTGGGTGGGACCCTTTGCAGTAGAGTTAGTTGTTAGGTTTCTTCACTGGGGCTCTCTATGAAATGTTCCAGAGTCTGTATTTCCTACAAAAGTGTGTGAGCACATACTGTTTTGGGGGAGATACTGGGTATACTACACTTGTGTGGCTCTCACCTGTCTTAAAATATGAATTGTTCTATGACTAATGAATTCTTAAATTCCTGTAAATAAAAGATGGGAGCAGATTTACTGGTGGAAAGCATCCCAGCTCAGCAGCTTTTCTCAGCCCTAGACAACTGCTATTTGGTTGCATTACTTTCATTGATTTGTAAATATAGCAAAACATGATGAGTTTAAATTTTCATGCTTTAATGTGAGGCTGTGGCTGCACTACAGGCTGGGAGTTTGAACACCAATCTCAGTAATTGATAAAAACATACAGGAGGGGTAGGGGAGGTGGTTTGCTAGGGTGTAATTGGAGTTCACCAGCTCAGAGGATGGTAATGATCTGAGCTCCTTTACTTGCTCCATGTAAAAAAAAAGGGCTAATGCATCATATTTGTCTTCCTTTCCACTTTTATGTGATATCTTATTGATAGGGAAACCTTTGGTTACATATCTCAACAAAGCAGAGAAATAACCTTTGTTTGTTCTGGCTAAACCTATCTCAGGAATAGAGTGCTAAGCTCACAGATAATGGAGGTGGCCTGTAGCTGTATTAAATGAGTCTAAAGCTGCCTATTGCTAGTTGTGCTGGGCTGGCCAACCCTAAGCCCATTCACATTCATTCATTTAAGCAACTTAGACAAATTCCTACACTTGTAAGAGAAACCCTACATAATTCATAGCTTTGCTGGGATGGTATAGACACTTACAATTTGAAGTAAGGATGCTTGATGCAGACCATTTGCAGTGGTCAGATTATGTTAGCAGTTGTGAGCACCTGGCTCTTTCAGCGTATGGTGTTTGATCGTACAATTAGCAGTTTGTGAGCCAAGGAATAATTTCCACATTGACTGTCTTTTTGTGTAGTTTTTCTTTCCTAAATTGCCTACGTAGTGTGTATAAATCACACATCTGAACTGCATATAGAGCAGTTGTAATGCTTTTTGGTTTGTGAAGATATGAAATATGTAGCCTGTATTTTGCATTCATAGCAGTCCGAAAGAAAGAGTGTATGCTTTTGGAAAGCATCCTGAAAGTATTTTCAGCATCTTCATTTTTAGGTGTCTGGCTTGAGAGCTTTTTAAAGAATTTCTGTTCTGAAAAATTTATTTGAGTAAGCAACAGGATATGGGTAAATTCAGGCAACTGCAGTCAGTAGTGACTTCAGCAGTTCTGAGGCTAGATGCAAGCAGAGCTACAAGACCTGGCGTATGGAGGACTGACACATTGGAAGCAGGAAGCAGTGGACCCTGCTATATTAATGCCTCCCCCATCATTTGGGATCTGAGAGGTGCAAGACCACCCTACTCTTTTTAAGATGGGTTTATCACCCTCAAGCCAGTCATCAGGATCTGTCTTACTCTATTTGGCAATCATGGCTGCATCAGATGTAGGTCTCCCCTGGTTGTAGGGGCTGCTTACTATCCCTAGGAGTGACTAGACAGGGCACTTGTACTTCCTGCGTGGTCAAAAATAATGTTTTTCCCCCATGTATCCAGTAGTAGAAGGTGAACTGCTCTAATACCATTTTATTTGCTTCAGTGATGATAGGTGGGACTCTTACACAGAAGAGGTGTTATTTGAGAGCAAACCTACATCAAGGTGGCAATGGATGATGTAGAGTCATTCGTCAATATATGTACCACTCTTCCAGGCCTTTAAAGGAGTCATGCACGAGGGGACACAGCTTGGTTTGCCGCAGTTACACTCAATGACATGTCAAAGAGCTGTGGGATCAGTGCTGGCTCCCTACATCCATCTATGAATATTTTGCCATGGCACTTGCTCAGGGACTTCTCCAGGATTTGGCCTGTTATTAGCAGTTCTAAACTGATGATTGCTCACAAATCCTTTTTAATAGATACGGAGACTTGTGTGTGTTTCACCTAAAGCCTGATTACTTGGGTTTTAGGCAGCAGGGATGAATTTCACCCAAAAGGTTTGGGATGTAAAAAATGCTGCTCTCTGACTGGTTCCTTGTATTACTGCATTGGAAATACATAGGGCTGAGGGGTGTGTATAATACGTACCAGTGCAATGATCACAGCTCCTGGGGGCTAAGATTGCTTTGCTCTGACCATTATACCTCACTGCATACCTAAATATGCAAAAAATCCCCTGGAAGTGTACTGCCTGTCATGTCTTATTGCTTAATGATGTAGCCAGAGGCAGACCTGACATTAAGGCCATTCTTTCCTCCCAGTCAGGAGCGCATCTTTAATTCCATCAGAGAAGATGCATTTAGAAACTGCAAGGGGAGCTTGCTCAAAGCTGTCACTTTGTTACCTTAATGAGCCCATTCTTCAGTCAAGGTACTTTATTCTCTGGAAGCTCAATGATAGTGTTTGAATACTGGATATTTATAGTGTTAGTCCCACGCTCTTAACAGCATAATGGCTGAAGGCACACATCTCCGCTTTTTTAAGCTGGGTCAGCTGGGCAAGGGGAGAGGTGGGTAGGACGGATGGGATCGTCTGAGCTTTGCAATTTAGGCCATCTCAAAAAAGGACTCCTGAAAAGCTGAAACCTCATTAATTCCCCTTCCTTCTGCAGGGCAGGACACTACTCAACAAATCATGCCAGGCGAGGTGGGGGGAAGGAAAATAAAGAATGTAAAAATTAGTGCAAGCTTAGTACTTGCTCTCAAAGCAAGGACTGCAGCACAGTATTGCGCTGACAGTTCTGGGATTCACCTGCCTCTGTCAGCAGCGCTGCCAGCTCCATTCGCTCTGCTTAGCTTGGCTTTGCTTGTCTTGTTTTTCCTGAACTGCTCCTTTAAAGTAATGGGACTTGGCTGTGGCAAAAGTATCAGACTGGTGGCATGTAGTGTTTGAGGAAACTCCCTTCTTCTATGACAGTATCTTATTTTCTCCCCACTGCCCCTATTACCTAAACCTAAACTCCTCAGTTTTCAGGAGTCTGGACTAGGCAAGCTAGCGAGGGTGTGTGTGCTTACACTGCATATTGAGCCCAAACGGGAGCTATTGTGTCAAACCTTCATGTGTTTTCTGTCAAGACTCAGGACCTGAAACTGTATGTTAGGTTCCCAAATTCAGGCCCTGCTAATTACAGATTGCTCTCAGGTCAACATGGAGAGGCAAGAGTTTTCTTATATCTGTAAGCCACGAAAATGCACTTGACCTGGCCATAGGGTTTCCATAGCCTCCTTCTGAGGTTGCTCAGGCTGCTTGAGGGACAAGATGCCTTGCAGAGGGATCTAGATAGATTGGAGCATTGGGCAATGATTAATGGGATGAAATTTAACAAGTCCAAATGCCAGRTCCTGCACCTAGGATGGAGTAATGCTGGGCACAAGTATAARTTGGGAGAGGAATGGCTGGAGAGCAGCCCTGCAGAAAGGGATCTGGGGGTGCTGGTTGACAGCAGGCTCAATAGGAGTCAGCAGGGTGCCCTGGCAGCCGAGAGGGCAAACTGCATCCTGGGGTGCATCAAACACAGCATAACCAGTCGGTCAAAAGAGGGGATTATCCCGCTGTATTCAGCATTGGTGTGGCCTCACCTCAAGTGCTGTGTGCAGTTCTGGGCCTCACAATTTCAGAAGGATGTTAAGTTACTTGAATGCATCCGGAGGAGGGCAACAAAGCTGGTGAAAGGGCTTGAGTGTTTAGCCTTGCATAACAGGTAGTTTGGAGGAGCCTGCCCTCATCTCAGTTTAATCATCACACTGTCATAATGCAAATAACTTTGGGTGTTTTTGGAGGAAGGTCACTGGATCAGTAATGGTTTCCCCCGGGAGCCCTGACAAACTCGCGAAGACGTGAGAGAGAGGTTTGTGCAGCTTCTTTCTTCTTGCACTTATTGCTTCTGTCATGAAAGTGCTTGGGTATTATTTTTAAAAAATACATTTCCTTAGGCCTTGTTTTCTTAAAAAAAGAGGTAATGCTCCATAATTGTGTTCAACAAAGCATCATATGAAAATTGTCTCCAGTCCACAGCGTCGCACTTCAGTTGCTCTCCTCTTCCTGCTTTTAGAAAGCTTTGCTGTTGCTCGTGTTCCATTCATGTACAGCCCCAGATACATGATTCACAGGAAAAAAAAACATAAAACCAAATCAAAACAATATTTTTTTCATAAATGAAACAAGGCTGTGTGGAAGCTTGGCATCACCATTGATATTGCAAATAAATCTTGTATATAATAATCAAATAACCTGTTGATGTTTCTGTGCCAATGAAGGAGGGACTCAGGAGGACAGTGCACAGCAAGCACCACCTGTGTCTGCTCCTACCTGAGATGGGTTATTTTGGAGTCTAAAACAATGTCTTGCACACTGTGGCTGGAGCTCTGAATTTCGCCGTTCCTCAAAGTGTTTATACAAAGGTGTCCTGCAGGCGATATTCTTCATACTGTGGAGACCTGGATAAGGTTTGGAATGGCATTGTTCCGATCAGGCTCATACACTCTTTATTTCAGGGCTGCTGTCCTCCTTCCACGGAGGGATTCAAGTCAGTGCTACCGAGGAAGGGCATCTCCCTGTTGCTGCAACTCTATATAGGAGAAAATGGCAATGACCCTCACTTCTGCCTGCCAGGATTGTCTTTCTGGCTGCCTCATGCTGAACTGTGCTCCGGGGTGGTGGCGTGAGAGCACTAGTGAGCACAAAACATGTCCCTTATGGGCTTGTGCTGGTTTACTGCTCTGTAGCACAAGAACGAAAGCAAGCTCTGTTGAGGCTTTATCCTCTCCAGCCATTGGGTTTATGCAAAATACACAGCAATTTTGCTTCCCAGGAGAGGTGTGGGAGGAGGAAGGAGGGAACCAAAGTAAATATTTTGCTTCCTTCATCGTCTTATTCCCAAATAAAAGCTCCAGGAACTATAMAGAAATATACTTTCTCTTCTTGAATATTTGGGCCAAAACCATGATTTGGATTGCAGAGAGCAAGAAACTAAGATCGGTGGTTTTGGGTCAGGTGAAGATGCATCTTCCCCCATACCTTTCTGACAAGGATGAAAGAAGTGTGTAAGTGCTGGAGGAACTAAAACAAGGTTTTCTTTGCCAGAGACCTGAGCTGACTTTGCTTTCTGTATGACTGCATTTAGTGGTTCCTGATAAATACAGCACAGAGTGGTACCTTCTCTCAGTCCCACAGGCAGACAAACACAACCTMCACCCTACACGTGCACCGCACACCAGGTTTCCACCAGAGATTCTGGGTAGGAGGTAACACGCTGTCCATGAATTTGTGTAAGTGGCTGCGTGGAGCTCTTTCACTGGGTACTTGCTATCACGTTAGAAAAGATGGGAAACTATTACTCACTGGTTGGCACAGAGGAGGTAGTCCTGAAATTTCTGTAGATCCAGTATAAATTTTCCTTCCTCTTCCACTTATCTCTTTTCCAGGCTTAAATCACCTGGCCTATTTAAGTGCTCATCCCTCTGACTTGCCTTGGTATCCTTCCATGGACTTAGTCTCATCCTACGCCTTTTTTAGACAGTATGATCCTAACAGATGTCGTGGGTTGTGTGGAGGTTGCTGATGGAGTTTGGGTTCTTTTAAATGGGAGCCCAGGAACTGTGGACTGGTTTCATGAATGTTCCCACCACAGTGCTCGCTTGGCTGAACAAACCTGAAATCTCTTGAGTTCATGCCCTTGCTTAGGGCCCTTGTGTTCTGTGAGCACTAGTGCTCCCCACCGCCTCTGTGTTTTGGGGTTTCTAGTGACAGATGCATTAAGCAGAAGGTCAGATGGGATGACCCACCTGGTCCTTAATGCTTTATAAATCAGTGAGTATCAAGGCAGGTAAAAAGCTGAGTGGGAGCTCCCTTTGAGTCCTTGAAAAGTTAATGGTTGTGTTATGTAGAAGAACACACATTTCAAGGCCAGGCATGTGAATTGCCCCTTGCTGATTAGAGTCAAGGGAGGAGAAACAATTGCATCAAAAGTTTAAGCCCAAGTCTTTATGCATTTATTTACTACTTTTTCACTGGCTCTTAAACTATTTGCTAGTACTCATCCCAAATTCATGAAGTACTATAAATACTCACAGAGAAAAACTTAATTATTTTTTCATAAAGGACAAGAAATATAGTTTGGAAATTCAGTTTAGTAATCATACTTCCAAACAACTGAGGGCTTGCTGGGTTCCCATTAAAAGCTTGTCAGATGGTGCCTATGCTCTGAGCCCTGGGTGGCCTATTCCGACTGTAAGATGGAAAAGTTAAAAGTTTCTAATTAGACATATTCCCATATGTGAGAGAGACAATCACCCTCTGATGGTGTACTTCATAAATTCTCTAAAGACTGTTTGAAATGCTCTCTACCTATTACCACCTGCCAAGCTGCATGTTTGATTTTTAATCCCAGGTCCTCTTTTAGGTCCCTTCATGCTGCCAAATGAAATTGTTTTGGTATAAGTAGGAACTGAATTCTGCCCATTTGCTGATCGCAGGAAATAGCTGCTCAAAGTCCTTATCTCCCATGATTAACACATGGCTATCTAGGGCATCCTTCTCACCCAAGACATAATCAATTCTGCTTTTGCCATTCCTGACATACCAATTGCTTGACACCATGCTTAAACTCCTTCTTCAAGGGGATCCCAATACCTCCTCCCCATCCTATCAGCTGCTTTACTGAGCGTTAGAAATGTTAAAGCTATGCCAGCCTGAATTTTCATCTGTTATAATTTAAACTTACTACTCCTTGCCCTCCCCACTCTGCATGTGGAGAAAAGTTTATTTCCACTGTCTTTTTAGCAGCCTTTATATACATGAACATGACTCTCTGTCCTCTTAGGTTTCTCTTTTCTAGGCTAAACTTTCTCTGTATTTCTTCAGAGATCACATTTTCTAGATATTTGCATCTCATGGTCTCCTCCAGCCTCTCTTCAGCTAGCTGATATCCCGACTGTACTGTAACGTTGCACATGGGAAAATCCCAGCTTGGCCTCGTCACTGGTGAATGGGGTGGAAGAAATATTTTGCATCCTACAGGCAGTGCTCCCATTTGTGCATGTCAGTATAGTGTCTACTGTAGTGAGCACAACTGAGTCAAAGTTCTTTTACAGTTGAAAGTGGAGTCTTCTAGCCTAAGAAATCATTTTTATTGACTCAAGCTCTCAAACTCAGTGCTTATGTGTCCTTAAAATTTTTGCATCATGGCAATTTCCCATTCAGATCATAACAAACTTGGGCTGATGGAAAACAGGTGCTTTTGCTTCTCGCTTGTGGTGACTTGGTACTGTTGTGGTGATGGGGTGCACTGCCATTACTCTTAGTAGAGACTTTTACCTCAGACATAGTCTGACTCAATTTTTCATGAACAGCCTTTTTTTTTTTTTTTATTGCTGTACTCATACCCCCTTAAATGATATTTTAAACTTTGTTCTGAGTCATCAAGTAGGTTTTCTCCCCTCCCACCCCTTCGTAATATTTTCTAGATATTCACTCAGGTTAATGCTCATTAATTTAGGTTCCAAAATTAATAATCCCCTGATAAAATACTCCAGTTCAAATTACTCCTTAGGCTTTAGGCAGATGTCATGTATGAGTCATAATGTATTCCCACCACTTTGAGAGGAATATTGTTCATAATGTCACATCCAGAAACATCAAATTATCTGCTGAATATTTAGAAATGGGTGTATATTTGGTAACTAGAAAGAACAGATATAAATGAATGTTCCAAGATGCTATTATTGTAGTGATACTTGTTAGGTATTTTTATTTGTTGGCTGCAGTGCAGTCATTTAAAAGTATATGAATTATTTTCAAAAGTCAAATGGATAAGACACTCTTAAAGGAATGCTTGTAAACATTTTCTAAACCAATTTTCTTGCAGGCTGGAAGAACATTGATATATCCCTCAAGCATCCCTTTTACAGCTTGGTGTGTACTAAGCTTGGCTTCAGTACTAGGCAGTCTGGGAGAGAAGAGGTAAATGTGCTGCTCTGTCACTGTCCCGTTACCAATTTCAGGATAGGTCTCAATGTCTTGCCTTTTCTAGGCTGCCTTTATTCCGAACTCTAGTATGTACTCCTTTTCTGTATCAGGTTTAATGCCTAGTCTGTGCAGTGCTGGGTATCAGGTCTGGGTTATGGAGCAGACTCCATATTTCACGCATGTTGTTTTCATGCATTTGTGGTTTTAGCACTGAAGAGACCCTTACATCATTATCTGATTGCCCCCAGTAAAGCTTGAGCTGTGCGCAGCACCTGATGTGGTCGCTCCTGATCTGGGCAGAGTGAAGCACTTGGTACAGAAGGCATTAAGGCCAAACTTGTATAAAGTTAATTAAAAAAAACCCCACCAAAATAAACACAAACCCGCTGAACTTGGTTTTATTAGCTAGTGCAGTGAAGCAACAGGCTGGAAGGAGTCTTGAGACTAGAGTGTAATCTTGGTAGCTGCTTGTCTATGGTACCAATAAAGGCATGCCAATAAACACCCCTAAAAGCTTAGCTTTCCTGCAAAGAGCCTGTTATATTTCCTCTCTTGGAGAAGGGGGAACAAGGGATTGTTGGGGTGTGCCCAAACCCTCAAAGACGGTAGCTTTAGCTCCCTGTTCGCTCAACCCACATCCCACAGGCACAGAGAGGGAGAGACTGTGCCGCTGGATTGTGGCCAGCAGATCCTACTGTCAAGCTTCTGACATGTCAGCTTCTGCTTGTGGAAAACTCCAYCTGCAGGTTTACAGGCTGTGATGTCTAAAGACAGATTGGCACCAAAAGCCAAGTGGTGCCCCTGCCAAAGCGCTGACAGTTCCAGAGCATTAGCAGCATCCCCCAAGCGTGCCAATGTTTTGAAATTAAAACCAGTTTTACTTAAAGCAGCAATCCAGAGTCTGAAATGTTCCCGTTTCCTTCCCTGGGGATGTCACCTGTCCGAGCTGGCACTGATACTGAAGAGGTCGTGTAACTTTGCTTGTCACTCTCTCAATTAACATGTAAAGGAGTCACAGCAGCTCTGGAGGTGCCTGGGTGTGGGCCATTAAAGAACACAATGGATCTGTCAGGACTGGCAAGGTGTGTTGGCGTGGTGGGAAAAGCAGGTGTTACCAACATGGTGCTGATGCCCTGTGGGGTACATCAGCAGCGGGAAGGACAGGCTCCAAGTTAAAGGCTCAGATCAGGACCCTTCATTTACAGGAATGCAAGGGAGGGAAAGCAGATAGGAAGCAGGGAAACTCTGCAAACCCGGGGGACACTGCAATTCAAGAGGGATGTGATCAGTGAGACACGGTCCAGATGTGAAGTGTGATGCTGATGATGGACCTAGAAAACAGACTTGTTACATGGGAAGGTGGAAAGAATGGCGTCTCTGGAAAACAGAGAAAACCAAAGGAGAAGGAAAACAGTCCTCAATTGTGTTAAGTGTGTAAGTGGCTTCAAAGAGCGGGGGAATAATCTGTTCAAGTACATGGTGGGTAGAATCAGTAATAATGAATTTAAATTAAAACAAGGGAGGTTTAAATTAACATAAGAATTTTGGCTCTAAGAATAGCAAAAAACTGGAATAGGAGGTGGAGCCTCTGTTATTCAACCTGTCCTTAAATTCTTCAAACAAAATCAGTCAAGGATGGCTGAAGCAGAGTTAGATTCCCCACTCCCCTCCCCCCCCCCCCCCCCCCCCCCCCCCCCCCCCCGCCTTATTTTCTGCTGGTAGAGGAGCAACAAGGTATTTGTATCTGTTTTTCCTTTCCTCTTTAAGAGTGGGATTCAGCTTTGCTACCTTGTACTTCCTCAAATCATCTCTATTTCGGTGGGGTCGTGCTCTGAAATGACAGCCTTCAATGGAGGGAAGGCTTCATTTATTTAGGATGAAACTGTAAATTTGGGAGTTTTCCTTTGAATTTTGGCAACCAGTGTCTAAACCTTCCCTTATAAGAAGTGGAAAAAAATTACCTTATATTTAATGAAGACTTGAATCTTGTTCCTGTGTTACCTTGGGTAACTCTCTAATGCGCATTAGTACATCAAGGTGAGGACAGTAATCTTTATCCTTCAGAGAAAAGGGCAGAAGGGAGCCTTTGTAATTGTACTTTCTTAGTGGCAAGGACTACTTCTTCTCTGTACCGCCCCTAATACGCGGAGACACAGTCACACTTGAAACCTTTCTGTGGCTACAATAGGCAGTAATCTTCCTTTGTCAGGATCTGGGATCACCGATGTCATACAAATACAAAAAGCTCCCAGACAACACTTCCTAAATGAAATCCAGTAATAATGTGTTTAAAGAGTTCAGAAAAAAACAGAAGAGAGCTCACTCTGGAACTAACGCAGATGGACGCCCTTACGTAAGCCCAAGGCTTTGTGTCTGCAAGGCAGGTGTTTGCTGGCAAGACCTTGTCAGGCTTTTCAGTACCCCACTGTACAGCCTGCTGGTCTTGCAATGCAGCGGTTTTGAGTCATTACCGGCTGCGTGGCTTCATTTTGGGAAGCGGTGTCCCCAGAATGGGACATGACACCACTGCAGGGATTTTTGTGCTGTAGCAGGTCTGCACTTATGCAAAAGAGGGGCTTTATAAAGCTTGGGGTGGTTGCAGGGGAGAAAGTAGTTCTTCAGGCTTGGAAAATGAGACACACTTTCTCTTCATTGCTGTCCTAAAATTTTTGACTTCTCTTTCCTTAAGAAATTGTTTCAATCTACATATCGGGATCCTGTAGCCCCTCCTGACTCATGTTTCCTCATCAGCATTGCTCCTGGGCACTCCAGAAATGTCACTGGTTGTGTCCGCACTGCGAAACGACGCTGTTTATTCTGCAGGCAGGATATCCACGGCATGCGAAAGAGATGTGCAGGCATCCAATGAGACTCTGCTGGCCAGGCAGTCTGACAGTCAGGCGGGGACGTGCTGCTTTTTGGAACGGCAGATCCCTGATCTTGCTCAATTTCCATCTTCTGGTGTGGTCTTTAGGGTTTTATACCTTCTCATGTTGGTATTTTTTTGTGTGCTTGAGTTACTGTTATCATCTCAACAACTTCACTTCTGTGTCCCCCTCCTCTCCTTTCCTTGCATGGTATTAGCATACAGACTATTGCAGCTCACCAACAGTTTTCCAGGAAAGAAGAGCCAATTTTGCACAGCTGTACTGTGCAAAACGAGCACGGGTAGGCAGCTGAATCTTGGGCTGGAGCTACAGAGGTGTTACCTGATGTAGTTTATACATAGGCCAATACAGTCAGTCTTGCTAATCTGTGTTGAAGATGCCCATGGTAATTTTTACTAGTGAAGTGCTGGATTGCACTTGAATTCCTGGCATTCCCTTCCTTTCCACCTGATAGTCAGTCGATTCCTTTTTCAGCGACTGGAAGCTCTAAGGGATGATATTTTTTTTTTAAGCAAAGTACCGTTGCTGAGCAAAACCAGTCCCAGGGACATACTGTGCCAGGGGCTTTCAAATACTGAAGTAGAAGGTACCTTTTAAAACACACACTCATTAGCCTTGACTCAAAATTCTCCATGTCTTGGAAAGTGGCAACGGGAACAGTGTTTTAGACTGGAGAAGTGTTGGTCTGATCCTGACTTTGAGTCTGTGCGTGGCGTTAGCATCTGTTTTCCTTGGCGCTGAAGCTTGAGCAATGGTGAAGCTGAGACAAGGAGAATGCAAAAAACGGGATGGGCTGAGCCCTACAGACAATCTCTGAAGTATTCCTGTTCTTAGTTGGTCTGTCGTGCAAATTCATTAATTCCCATGACATTTCTATAAGCTTATGAAAAACTTTTTTCCTTTCAGAATTTGAAACCCTGTGACTCTTTTGTTCCAATCTTCCCCATCATCAAGCAAATCCCAGGACTTTTCTCTGGGCACTTTAGAAGGCGGCACTTCTGACTTTACCTGTTTAAAGCAGAAAACTAAAAAGAAAGCTCTCCCGCTGCAGGGAAAAAAAAACCCTGGCATTGATAATAACAGAGAAGGGAGATTGTGCATGGAGGGCAGGCACGTTCAAGGTGAGACCTCTTTGGGGAATGATCCTACTTCAGTGGGACTGTGCTGAGACAACGATGCTTTCTGAGACAGGATTCAAAGAGGCGCAGAAGAGCCAGGGACTGAAGCACTCCTGGATTTGCCAGCTTCAAGAAGAAAGCAGCTGAGGCAGTGATATAATAACCATGAGAGAAGCTGCAAAACCTTTGATTTAAAGCTGTTCTGCTTGAATGGTATTGCTATCAAGCACCCTTTTTAGGCACTGAAAGCTTTGCCAGGGATAAAGGAAAAAGAGACAAGGGACCCATACAAATCGTACGGCAGTTTGACTGTCTAGGTCTTAGTCCATGGAAAACTTTTGGATGCCGTGGTAGTGGCAGCAGCAAGAAACATGAAGTTGGATAACTCAGTGTCTTCTCCCTCCGATCCCTGTTTTTGTGTACTGAGCAAGGGTCTAAGGGCACTTGTGGTTTCTTGTGGTATCTGAAACCCCAGATTTTACTCAACATCTGCTTTTGGTCTGGCAGTCCCCTCTGTGGAGAATTCTCCATTTCACGTCCTGCTCTGCATGTGAAAGAGGTGTCTGTCTGTCTGAAGGGAAAAGATCCCATCTTGTAACACTTGCAAAAATGCTTATCAAGCTGTGGGACAAAGCACAAGGAACTGAAGTGAGAAGTGACAATCTGCTTTATGCAGCAGGGAAGCACTTGGCAAAGATGCAATTTATAAATGAAAGAGTTGCCAAGTTTTTTGTTATAATTTGTTCTGCTGACTTTTGCAGAAACAAAACCTGGGAGATTGTAAAACGGCTCCTCTGTAACAGATTTCTGTAGAAAATGTGGCATGAAAGAACAAGATACGGTGGGACAAATTCCCAGCTTCTCAAAGGTCACTTTATGTTCGTTGTCAAAGTAAAGAAGGTCTGAAGTGAACATAATTGTAAATGATAGAGCTTCAGTAATTAATGAATCATTTTAAATTCTTGATGTGGTGGAGGGAGCTTGGGGCAGGTCTGCATACAGTTACTCTTGTAAACCGGGACTTTAAAAAAACCCAAACAGTGTAAAAGATTATGTGGACGCTTTCAGTTTAGCCCTCATTTATGTGAACTCAGCTGGATTGTAAGAAAGCTGGTCAGAAGATTTTCTCTGAGTTTTTTTTTATTTCAAAGGAGAACTAAGTTGCCATCAAACAGCAGAAAAGTGCCTCTAAGACTAGAGGTTTATTTCTGTTTGKTTTGGTGGGGAATATAAACAAAATGCTTCGCTTCAGCTTAGATTGGACCTCGAACAAAACACTTCAGGTTTTTTAAACTGACTTGTAGCTTAATGTTGAACTCGTCAGCGCACAGCGAGGGCTGTGGGCTGCCCGGGGTGGCAGGGCGTCGCAGCCAGGACCCGTCCCACCACCCCAGCCGGGGAGCGGGGCAGCCGGGGCATCCCCAGCTCTGGGTGTTGGGCACATCCGTGGGGATRGTCCAAGGCCGGGATGTCAGCCCACAGGGGTATGTGGTTGCAGGATGAGCGGGGCCATGTCCAGAGACAGGCATGGTGTAACCATGCTGGGGCTGGAGCTCTGCTTTTCCAATGTATTAAGATCTGATTGTATTTTTCCATGTTCACGTTAATACCAGACAAATTGTCTTGTACCACTGTATGCATTTCATTAACTCTGGGGTGGGGTCATCACACAACAAAGGAAATGTGACACACTGACTGAAGGTTTTGCAGGTGGCCTCAATTATGAGAAGTTCTCACACCATCAGACAGTGTGGACACCATGAGGAAGCGATTTCTCTGACAAAGACATAAAGAAGAAAGTTCCTTGTTTTGCACAGGGAACAAGATTCAAATATACTTCTATTTTTATTTTAAATGTATATTTCAATTCACTTCAGAGTCTGTCTCTCCAGTTAGTCTTTCTCACCATGCTCATCTTTCAGGTTTATGGAATATTTGGGATTCCAGGCTGGCTCAAAAAGGTTTTTAGTTGTTCATGGATAGGCAGTTGCCTTTTTTGCAGACTGGTTGAATTCTGTTTGATAATTAGTCCCACACCAGATATACAAATGAAATAATCTTCTGACCAATTGGAAGTCCCTTGCAATGGCAAAGTAGCTAATTAGAAAACATTAATTTTCCAGTGCTCTGTTCGATCTGCGTACTTGCTTTGTACATGTTGCTTGGCTTTGCTGATTTGCTGAYGACTGCAAATCTCATTAGGGCCAATGGTGCAGCAAGAATCAGGTCACTTCTTTCTTAATTTCAAACCTCAAGTTTAGGAAAGTCACTATTAACTGCAACCCTGAACCTTCATAAAAGTTTGAGTCCTTAGAGCTTGTAGCAGAGATACATGAATCTGCTCATTGTAAATAAGGGAAGAGAGTGCAGGATTTGGATATTAAGGGGGGTAAAAACCAGTGTTTGATATGAGTTTCTGTGTTTAGAAAAAGAAAGAAAGAAAAATCCTTAAYGTACTTAATTCCCTGTGGGGCAGCATACTACCAGTAAAAAAAATCTCAAGCAGATTGTATACTGTCAGAAGCAAAGGAATAACAGCAAATGAGTTTCAGAGCAGAACTTGTTAAAGGAAATAAGAGGAGAAACTGGATCCTTGATGAACAAATCCTTGGGAGTTGTTCTGAGTCAAGCATGCAATACTTGCTTTTAACCAGCTTTCCCAGTCAAACCTGGGCATCGTCTGGAGCTCTCTCCAAAGCCACCACCATTCAGAACATCAGACAGTGTGGAAAAAGAAATACACATTTTAGCATTTAGCATTTCTCCTAAGGTGCTTGCCTTAGCCAGAAAAATTGGCTGTGCTCAAGAAGGTGCTTAAACATGAAAACAAGTTATCTGCATATCTATCTTCAAAAGGCAATTCAGTGAGAAACGAATTCTATTCAAATCCATTGAAAATGCAAGTTCTCAGCTGGCTGGAAGGTGGGGTTTGCATTGCTTGGGGGATAAGCTGACTGAAATGGCGAACTCCTTTCATGTTACCTTTTCTGAGGGATCCTAATGTGAAAGTGAAAAATAAATGCCATCTTGACTGTCAGGAATTGAGCAGTGATTGATACTTTTGTTTTCTTATTTCCATTCCTAGAGTTCTGTTCAACAAACAGTGCGTGGAATTAATTCCTCCCAGCAGTTTCTTTTTTTTAATGAACGATAATTTTATGTACTAGAGCATTAGCTGTCATTGCATCACTCTGAGCACACAGACTGTGAAATTCCTACGGTGCTTGTCACAGGTTGTGCACTAGGAGTTGTCATATTCTGTTCTTAATGGTTCACAATTGTATGAAGTAATCTCTTACTAAACTTGACCTACATTATTTTCTCCTCTACACATCTCTCCTCCTTTACTCAGGGCAGACGTTCTGATAAAGCTGTATACTTTGACATGTTTACCTACTTTACATGGCAGATTTACCAGGTGTAGAAGTGTTAAAGGACTTATTTTTGAGTTAGCAGCTCCTGAGATAGGGCTCACTCTGGGCTACATGAGGGTTGACTTCACCCTTTTCCCATCTACGCCACAGCTTCATCAAGTCAGCTGAAGCTCTCCATGATGGCAGTGATGCACGTCGTTATTTAAAATAAGATATATGCATAATACTAAGCACATGAGGGAGGCCTATGAAAACTGCTGACCTGCATGTAGAAATTATTTGCCATGTCAAACACAATGCCAACAACGACAGTGATATTAAATTATTATTATTTTTGTTTGTCTTACAGTTACTCACTCCTCCTCCTTGTTAATGAGACAAATCATGTTAGTGCCCAGTGTGCACTTTGCATTGTCAGAGAAGACCTGGTCTAGAGATGTCCCAGCCTTGCCTACATGTCTAGGCACAAGTCCTCAAATTGGCTATGGACTCAAAGCTATTAATTTCTGCAAGGCCAGACCAATACTGGACAAACAGGACTGATACTGTTTCTTATCATAGCTGAGAAAAGGTGAGTAGCAAACACCAAAAGCCTAGTAAAGCAAAGACACAGTTTGTAGCCTTGATATTATTAACAATCAATAATAAATGAGTGAGCAAAGCACACAAGTTTTCACACAGGTTTATCACAGTTCAAATTTCTGTCTGTTAAGAGAAACCAGTTGCTGAAGTGAAGTTAGATAATTCATGCCAGCCAGTACATGGCAAAAGGAAACCTCTTCTGGTGAGAAGAGGTTCTCTCTGCCTGAGAATGATCTGCGTTTAACCTGCATCTTTGTCAAAAATATGTGCAGTGTAACCATTGCTACTCTTGTCGATTTAAATTGATCTACATCAAAATCCTAGGGAAAACAAGACAACAGCAGCGTTTTAGTTCTTTCCCACAAAAATGAAACAAAATGAAATAAAAAAAAAATAAAACAAAACCACTTTTTAGCAGGAAAGATAATGCYTAAGAAGTTAATGGAATGAAAAGATATATCCTTAAAAATAAGAGCAGACTACTTAAATTCCCTACCTTCATATGCATCTTTAGTATTGAATCCTAGAAGGCCAAAAGCCCAAACATAAGAAGTGCAGAGAAAAGAATATAATTTGTAAGCAAGGGAGACAGGGTGATTAACAGAAGAGATTATAGTTTCTTTTTTTTGCAACATCTCCAGTATGCTCATTTTCTGTTTTATTCTTAATTTGATTTTGAAACATACAGATTATGGTAAATTTGTAAGCCAATGCCTCAATTAAAGCTAGGTTTTTATTCAGTTTATATGATATCTTAAAGAACAATTGACTTGAATTAGATGACACTGTCATACTTTAAATTGATATATGATGTCTCAAATATGTTTTAGAGACTGTTACCCACTGAATGTGAATGTTAGAAGAATTACCTGGTTTTAYGTTTTTGTAGTTGTATCAAAAACAGACTAGTTGGGTTACTAGATTGAAGATAAAGTAATCAAAACAATTGCACTTAAAAAAGCAAATACAATCTTCCGTYATATGTTATGGAAATACTCTGTTCTGAATAACTCCTACTGCCTACTTTCAAAAAATTCCCTAGCCCTAAACATTGGGGGTGCTGGTTGACAGCCGGCTGAATATGAGCCGGCAGTGTGCCCAGGTGGCCAAGAAGGCCAACGGCATCCTGGCCTGTATCAGAAATAGYGTGGCCAGCAGGAGTAGGGAAGTGATTGTCCCCCTGTACTCGGCACTGGTGAGGCCGCACCTCGAATACTGTGTTCAGTTTTGGGCCCCTCACTACAAGAAGGACATTGAGGTGCTGGAGYGTGTCCAGAGGAGGGCAACGAAGCTGGTGAAGGGTCTGGAGAGCAAGTCTTATGAGGAGCGGCTGAGGGAACTGGGACTGTTTAGYCTGGAGAAGAGGAGGCTSAGGGGAGACCTTATYGCCCTCTACAACTACCTGAAAGGAGGTTGTAGCGAGGTGGGTGTWGGTCTCTTCTGCCAAGCAACTAGCGATAGGACRAGAGGAAATGGCCTCAAGTTGCGCCAGGGGAGGTTTAGATTGGHCATTAGGAAAMATTTCTTTACTGAAAGAGTGGTTAAGCATTGGAACAGGCTGCCCAGGGAAGTGGTGGAGTCACCATCCCTGGGGGTATTTAAAAGATGTGTAGATGAGGCGCTTAGGGACATGGTTTAGTGGGCATGGTGGTGTTGGGTTGATGGTTGGACTTGATGATCTTAGAGGTCTTTTCCAACCTTAATGATTCTATGATTCTATGATTCTATAAACACAGTCCAGTGGCTATTAGAAGTAGTCACTGATGCAAACTCCCATCTTGTTCATGAAAATGTTTTGAACAAAGCATTGTCTGGTGTTTATAGAAAAAAAAAGTTAATACCTGTAAAATGTTGGCATCAGTACTATTTGGAGCATGAGAATGCCGTGTAAATTGTAGTTTATTGGCACAGTCTTTCACACACTGCAAGAAGACTTCTGAAAACTGAATTAATCGATGTCGTGTATTTCCTCTCTCTTACAGATTTGTTTTAATGTAATCTGAATYGGAACAAAATCTGAAGCAAACCTTAGGCCTAGGCTATAATGGGAATCAAGGGGCACAACAAGTCTTTTATGACTTGAGGTTAACTACTGTAGAGGGGATAATTAACATACATGTAGGCAGAGTTTGGAGAAATCAGGATGGATGGAAGGGCCTCAGTGCAAAGCTTTCCATGCAATCTCCACCACATCTGCATTAGTCCTAGAGACACAAGTCTGTTGCGCCATTTTGTAGGARAGAGTCCTATGGGCTTTCACAGGACTCTTTCCCTTCCTACCCACCATGAGGTGGGTGGAAGAAGCCTTTTACGCTGACAGATTTGCCCCTCTAGAGGACAGGATGTTTCTGGCAACATTTTGGCAAACATTGATCCATAGCCCCTCTAACAAGGACAAGGAGAGCAATCACCTGGCAGCCTTTGGCCGAGCATCTCAAGCCACCCTTGTGCACCACTGCTTTGCTTGCTCAATGGCTGGTGGAAAGCTAGAAACTTCTCCCCTGATCCAAGCCCAGATAAGATGGCATGAGCCCCAGGTCTACCTTTGTACATCCATGCTGAACAAGACTTGGCAGTGTCATTTGCGGTTTGAAAAGGGCATCACGATGGGAAATAAGTCTTCAGGTCTCACTGTGTGAAGTGGCGGAGTGTCTAATTTGCTTGGGTTTTTTTGAGTTGCCCAGTCTTACCGGCAGGAACATTTCAAAGGTGTTGGTCACCTAATCATTCTAAGTATCCTTTGCTTAAAGCATCTGGTTTAAAAAGTTTTACTTCTCTTACAACATGTAGGATAGCTGCAGTGTCCTAGACTCAAAGGATGTGCCCCACTGGATGGTGAGATGGATCAACCACACAAACCACACAGGACCATTCAAGTCCTGAGAATGGAGCACCCCATGCTTGCATTGCTCCAGATCTAGACAACTACGCTGTCACTGAAGTTACACTAGAGAAAAAAAAAAGAAACAGCAGCGAACCAACCCAAGAATCCTCCCAGGTAATTCTTTCTTTTTTCTTTTCCAGTTGCAAAATTAGTGCCAGCCGCCAGGGATCAGTGCTGTAATTAGCCTTGAAGTACTGCACTGAAAAGTAAATGCTTTAGCAATCCAAGCAGTGTTCTGAAACTTTAACAAAAGCCTTGAAAGAAATGAAAAATGGTGTTCCAACCCATGCAAAAAAAGCACCCTGAAGAAATAAACATTAAAAAACAAAGATGAGGAATCAACATCAAAGTTTACGGCACCAGAAGTGCCAGCTCTAACAACACRGATATCAAAGCCCGGTTTAGAAACACCTGATCTGAAAGAAAGCCCAGCTAAACAAACACCACAGGCCTTATCAAAATCCTGAAAAAAGAAACAGAAATGAACAACAGACAAAAGAGAAAGAGAAGGTGGAATTCACATAGAGGTAATGGATCACACAGCACAAGGATCCATACAGGTAAAAGGTCTGGAAAAAGGCACTGCTAAAGCAGAATAACACACAACACCTGACACACTGGAAACAAGAGAAAAACAAGCAGCAGATAACACACAAATGCTAATAATTCAGAAAACAAAATCTGGGATATTTGGGGTGGGGTGGGGGTGATATCTGTGGAACTATGAAAGCTTAGGAAGGCATCTTTAGGGGAAGTTCCAGAAGATATAAAACCTGCTTACATATCAAATAATGGCTCTGCTAAGAAAACTGAAAATACTTGRCATTTTAAATTGCCCAAACATTGTTTCACATCTCCTCCCAAGATGGCTAAGCGTAGGTCAGGAACTGAAGTTTTTCAGTCAGAATATCTTTCTTATGCAGAAACAGAGGAAACTCCTGCTACTCTTTCAAGGACTATTGGATCTAAAATTCTTTCTGTCTGCAAGGGACATAGAGCCTCTACAAATGCTATACTTAGAATTTCTGGTTTGGGTTTGTCTGAAGATGGTATTGGTTCTTCTAAAACTGAACGGCATTCTGCATTACCAAGGGGAGATGCAACTCTCACTAAACATCAGATGAACATTCCAGAATCTGAATCAAAAATACAATCTCTTGCTGATACGAATCTTTCTGCAACAGATTTTGAAATTTTAAATGAAGATGGTTCTTTGGAGCAAGAAAGTCTGAAGCCAGGAGGGAAAACACCAGCTCCTGAAAAACCTGTGGGTGACAGAGAATGTACAGCTAAAGTACGTAAATCCTGAAACCCAAACTTTAGAACTTCTTGCTGTAAGGGAAAACTGTCACAAACTGACATTGGTTCTAAAGTGGAATCTGAAACTTCCTAGGAAAAAAAAATCAAGTTCTGCTGATGAAGATATCATTCAAAAAACAGGTATTGAATTCCCCAAAGGAGAAGATTCAGTTGAACTGAGGAGCCCTGAAATAGGAACTGAAGGATCATCATTTGTGCATGGAAGAAAGATTAAATTGGAAGGTCTTCAAAGGAAAATTAAAATGCCCAAATTCCAGCACCCAAAGTTTGGTGTCTCCCTGAGAAAAGGGAAAGGGCCAGAGCCTGAGATCATCTCTCCAAAACCAGAAGAGGAGCTACCCGAGCTAAAAATGACAGCAGAAATTGCTGACATTTCTGTGCGAGTTCCAGCATCAGAATTTAAATTTGATATGTCAGATCCTGGAGAAGAGGGAGCTGTTGATAGCCTGAGGAGAAGGAAATCAAATTAAAAGGAGAACATGAGAGAAAAGCTGAAGAAGTTCAGATCAAAGAACATCAGGGATGTTTTTAAATGCCAAAATACAGAATACYTGTATCGGTCTGGACATTCTTAAAGTTGGGGGGGGGGGGTTGGGTGGGGGGGCGGGAAGCAGGGGGAGGTTAAGGCTGCTGTTGAAAGAAGTCTGGAAAAGCCTCAGGTAGGCATTCCCTCTGCCAAAATACAAACTGAAACAAGTATTGCTTAAAATGCTTTTCCTCTTGCCCTATGCCACCACTGAAATTACAAATGGAAAAGGAGGGATTCCAAAATTAGGAGATTGTGTGAAGAGTTCTGGCATTAGCTTGCCAGAGRTGGGAGGAGATATTTCATTACCTGCAAAGAGAACAGGGATTAGAGTGAATATTCCAAAAACCGAAATGTGTGCAGATATAGTTAATTACAGTGCTGAAGGACAAAATTGCATACTTCAGAATTCACTGTGTCTTCGGCAGAATTGTCTAAAACAGAAATAAGC
Organism: Phoebastria nigripes; assembly: GCA_035582835.1. NCBI lineage: Eukaryota > Metazoa > Chordata > Aves > Procellariiformes > Diomedeidae > Phoebastria > Phoebastria nigripes. The sequence goes on along the minus strand of JAYKAV010002899.1, from coordinate 2,294,722 downwards.
ATTTCAAAAATTGACAAAGSCAGAAGTTTACCAAAGAAGTTCCCTACATGTGCTGCAACTCTTCAAGAGCACAAACTCAAATCACTGGATACAGAGGTCCCTGAAGTGTCTACTTAGGTCAGTTAGACACTTCAGGAGTAGAATTTAAATTGTCATCACTGAAATTACTGCAGGTGGAAAACAGGAAAAAATAGATGTTTGTCTTCCAAAGGAAGAGCTGGACATTTAAGGTCAAGAGGCAGCAATTAAAAGAGGAAAGATTAYGGGTGAGATGAAAATTATAGAAGATAGGCAAGGAAGTTGATTGAAAAGGCCTAGRTGTGAATGGTCTACAACAAAGGATCAGAAGATGCTGTTTATGTTGCAGCTAAGCTGGAAGATGTAATGGTAGAAGTTTCAGGAGTGAAAATGGATGTGAAAGGTGCTGGAGTAGATCCTGAAATAGAATTTCAAGTGGAAAGTGTTGAAAAGGACGTGTCTGCAGGAGTGGAAAAGCATGTAGCAGAGCAYAAGAAAGCTTATCACCTAGAGAGACAACAACAGGCAGTGAAAAATTTGAAGTTGATGGGACCCCATCTAATGTTCCAGTTTCTCAAACTATCATTACATCTTCAGCAAGAACTGAACTGATCTTGCTGGAGGAAGAAAAGGGTAGTCAATCAAATATTCCTGGAGATACAGCCAAATGAGGATTGTCTTTTATCAATCTCCAATGAAAATAAGATCATAATCTACCCATACAGAAAAAAATCTGTGTTCTTAATTTTCTAGGAACTGAAAATGAAGCAAAACCTAAACCTGACATTTATTAATATTTTGTGCTACAGTATTTACCACATAAATTCTCAAGTATATGAATGTGCTATACTATGCACTAGTAACTATATTGATTCGTTTGTACCTGCCCAAAAGGAAACAAATCACTACTACTATCTGCTGAAATGTCCACATAATGACAGCACAGTTTCTAGATGTGGTGGGAATGGTTACAAACAGATCTGAGACTTTTCACCAATTACGATCCTGAGTTTTATGGATGTACATGTGCAGAGATGCCTCTTTTTGCATCCTGTATTGTCTTTCCCCATATTCTTCTACTTAATACAGGCAAAGCAGACAGGGCAAAACATTTAGAAATTGGCTTGTAAAGGAAGTGTATTTGGTTGTCAGACCATCTCTAACTTGATGCATTCTTCATTCCTACATCTTTGAGTTAGGGCCAAATATTTTAATGAGAACTGCTGGCAGCCTGCGTTCCTCACATCCTCTCTGAAGAGTCTGTTCGCGTATTAGGCATATAGCATTTATTTGGATCACGCAACGTTTCTCTGAAGTTGTTCCCCAAGTTTACATGTCATTGTTCAATAGACCCAAAATTACCATGTCAGACAGCAATGGCATACACCAGAACTGATGAAGAGAATCATGATCAAACAAGGAAAAYGGAGGCCAGGGAAATGTAAGGTGTGTAAGGAGGGACATTCTATTCTAGCAGCAGTTCATGCCTGCTCGCAAGGCAGCCTCCATGTGAAGCTTGCCCACAAACTCTGCCCCACCAAAMAACTTATTCAGCACTTGCAAATTTGAGAAGTTTTCTTCTTATCCTTATTCCTGCAAAATTTACCCCCCAATTTTTTTGCTGATTACAGTGAAAATGTAGCTTCGAGTGCCATCTAGAGGAGCACATACAAGGAAAATACTTCCGTTGGTCAAACATGTAAATTCTCAAAAAGATTTTCAAACTGACCCACTATTCACATGTACTTATTGCTGGGCACTACGAAAAATCTGCCCAGAGGTTGTTCCTGCATATGATTATTAATACAGTGCATGGTCAGTTGTGTTTGTTGGTACAGGATAATAAACCTGTGAAACAGAACTAATGAAAACCAGCAGGGGGGTGTTTCTACTTTGCAAGACATTTTAATTAGTGAATGGAAATCTCAAAATACGAAGCAGAATCTGGAGAGGAAATGGAGGAGAGCCCTAAAAGCAACTCCATCTCCTCAGTATGTTCACATGTGTGTAAATACTCATGAAATTTCAGTGTTATCTGTAGATATAAGTACATGCCTTAAAAATCTGCCTTAATAACAACACACATTGGTTTGTAAAGATGAATATATCACCCCTGCACTGGCTCAGGGATGGAGACTGCTGGGGCTGACTGCAGTGAGGGAAGGGATGCTGGGGCTTGGTGTAACAGCACGGTGGCGGGACAGGGACCAACCTCCCGGCCGGAGGATGCTCTCAGGGCCCTTACAGAAATGAGTTTATCCAGTGATGAGAAACTGACCCCTGGAAGCCGCTAGTTGAGGAAAAATATGAGTGCTATATTTAGACACTACAATGCGATTTAGTGCAGTGCTACCCAGTGAAGAGTCATCGAGGATTTGCATACTGTAGAGATGGAGTCGGATGGATGTAGTTTGTTCAGGGGAGTCTGCTGTGAAATAATATTGGGTGACCTGAACATCAGCCCCTAACAAGCTGCTGGTACATGCTGGTGGTTGAAAATGGAGGTTCAGCTGCACATCTGAGCTGTGGTTTGGTCATGGAAAGTGCCTCACTTGGGGTGAACTCAGAGTTAAAGTATGCATTAAGATTCCTGAATGGAAGAAATGAAAAAATAGTTTGGTTTTGAGGTCAGGTTTGTAGGTGAAGTGAGTCAGTTCCTCAGCTGATATTAAGTGACGTCATCCCCAATGGATTTAAGGGACATTTGCTAACCTCGGGTTGATGTTAATGTGTCTTCAGCTGCAGGGTTTCTTTTCTCTTTGGGTGAATTTTACCTGGGAGGTGAAATTTTATTTTGAAACCTCTGAGTAGTACAAGTTGGACTGATCACAGTTTTGTTGAAGCATGCCTACAGGCTCCTAAAAATCTTACTGGAGATAATTTATGGTCTTGGAAAAGAAAGATATATATATATATATAAGGGACAAAAAAAGGATTGCTGGAGTGGTCCTTTCACTGTTGAGGAGCAATATTCTTTAAAAAAGGAAGATGATCTGATCAGGGAAGAGAAAAAAACATTAATCAGGTGGGGTGAAAATGTGTTGGTGGTATGCCTGTGTTTTGATGCATCAGTGAAAACACACTAAATAAACCAAATATTCGGAATCTGAGCTGCTGAGCATTGTAAACTTGCTCTCCTAAAAACTGCTGAATGCCACTTGAAATCAAGAAGTAATGAGGTTGACAGGAGCTCATGTCCCTTTCTGGATGGCTTCCTCCATCAGGCTACACCAGAACTGGCACCCCTACCACGAAGGCTGYGGTGGCATGCATGAAGGGCTGGGTGGAGAAGGAAGAAGCGGGTGTTGCTTTGGCTTGCAGATTAACATTGTGGCTTAAATGCCACATCCCCAGCCGGCTTCTGCCATCGTCAGCCTCGGTGGGGACTGGAAAGGTCCACAAAGCCTGCCCTGCTCCCCCAGCTCTCCTGCTTCCTAGGAAAGATATTTCACGTTGAAAGGGAAGAACAATTTCTATCCCCTGCTGCCTCGCATGGCTATGCAGCTTAAGCCTTTATCCGCCTCTTGTTTAAAGTTCAGTTTTAAGAGATTAATATTAGAATACTTAACGTCAACATGAGTAGGGACCTGTCGRGGTCTTGTTCTAACTTCCACTCCCCATTGCCCACGGGATAACTGATAAAAGTCTTTCCCCCCGAAAATAATGGGAAGATGTGTTGGTCCTATCTCTACGGGGGGAAGAAAAGCCCCAACTCCCATTAATGTCAGTGGAAATTGTTAGAGGTCACCATAGTCGCTATCAGTGTATTAAGTATGAGTGTTGCTACTGCTCTTGCAGCGATAAATATTAATGTTTGTAATGCCACAGGTTGTGTGGTTTGTGAATTTTAATGTGCCCAGCAGAGCTCCCTAAAGGTGAATTACTCTGCGGAATCCATAACAACCCAAAGCCTTTTCTTTCTGGTAATTTAGAAAAACAATCTTGCTCTGCTGCTGTAGCTGTTGGTTTTCAAGGCTTTCATTACCTACAGAGAAATCATGTTTGACACAATACTGTAGTTATTGAGAACACCGGTTATATTACACAGTGCACCTAATATATCAAACTCCACATATCTCTGGATGCAGACAAGATAATTTCTTAATCTTTTTCTGAGTCATGCTGGACAGCTACATCATTGGTAGAGACCACCAGAATCACAGTGGACAGGGCAAAAATATAATAGAATAGAACTTGTTTATATATCAAACAGTAATTTTTTTTTTTCCCCTGTAGGTAGGTTATTCTATGACTTTAGCACCGTTGTTTCATCTGTTGAACCAGCTGGTACCTGCTGTTGGTAGCGACAGAATGCTGGAAAAAATAATCCTCTAGTTTTGATCCAATTTTCTCTCATTCCTAAAACCACTCTCTACTCGGAAATAAAAATGTGCTCCATTTTGGCCATTATTTGCATATGTGAACCTTCTGTAGCAGTAGCTCTGTTCTTTAGGGGAGAAGCACGCTTCAAGTTACATGAAAATGTGTAAGAAGACAAACATTAGAAGTGTTATTGATGGTGACTTAATTCACACTAACATCTCCATACTTCTAATTGCTCTGACTCTCCTTCTCTACCTCTTAGAATATATAGGAAGAGTATGTAACATAGGAAAGTATCCTCATCCATGAGGAAATTGCTTTCATCGAAGCGGTAGATTTTACCAAATAAGGCTGTTGCTGGAGTGAAGGAAATTCTGTTACCTGTGCCCCAGACTATAATTCACATGTGTATTAGTTGGGATGGTTAGTTGGGTGGGGGGTGGTTCACAATCCGAATGAGGCTTAAGGGAGAGTAGGACCATAATTTTTTCCTTGAGAGACTGAGTTCCTCGTCAAGAAATGCAGTGTGTGTCTAATAAATTACAGCTTTATTAAGAATCCCCCTAAGAATATTCAGAATGAGATGAAAATTAATTCATTATTCATTAGTAAAACTGCTTAGATTTGGAAATTGTTTGTGGTTTGGATTAATGTGCAAAGTTATCGAAATAGCACTCTCGGTTAAGCAATCTGCTAAATTGCTGCAGTAAGGAGATCGTCACCTGTCTGTGTGCAGTTTTCTGCAGTTATCTGGAGGTAATTGCATCCCAGCTGCTTTGAGTTCTTTGCTGATATCTTATGTTTTAAATGGTCTGTAAGGCAGTTTTCTTCAAAGAACAAAGTCTCCTTTCTGCTTTACCAGTCATGTGCTCACACAAAGCAAACGCATCTGATACTGGTTAATATTTAAGAGCTCAGGGCTTTGTTTTGTGCAGAGTTCTTAAGTGAGCAAGGCAACTCCTCCTTGCTGAGACTTTTATGCTGCTTAAGGCACCTCCCATGGTGCTAGAAGCATCTGTTGTCTGGTTTTAATGATATTCTTCATAACACCCCTGTATGCGTCCTTATGCCTAGGGCCCTTCTCGCTCCCCGGTCCCCACTTTCACTATGGCCTATCTTGCTAAAGTGGTATTGTCTGGTTGTCAAAGCTACACTGGCCCAAGCGTGCTGAGATAAGCTTTGTGGTTTTGAAGTCCCCTTGCAGAGGCTTAGGTGATCACCACTTGATGATTTTTGCCCACTATAGGTTCAGAGTCTTCTCTCTTTCCTTTCCTTTTTTGAGTGAAAAGTTTCTGATATTTCACCATCTGTGTTAGTTTTCTTAGTTTGCCACTGCTGGAGGATTGCCATTTCTATAGCAAAGTCCCATTTTCCCCATCTAGCAAACCAGCTTATCCTTTTTTTTCTAAAATAAAAGGAGAAAAAGGTTTCAGTTTTCAGGAAACCTTGGAAATTCTCCCCCTGCCCCTTGTTATTTGCCAGTGGAGAGGGATTATCAGATTATTTTAGCCCAACACTCACTCATTTGGATTTCCAGCCCCTGTGTTTCTAGGAATTTGTCATTGCCTCTGTGCTGTTGTTCTGGTCTCCTGACTTTCCTTCAGGGTTTAATAAAACTTACAGCTTAATATTTTCTCTACTTCTTGGATGCCCTTAACAGTCACTTTTAAGGCATAAGGATATAATAATAATTTTCAGTTCTGTTTTGTTCCTTTTATATCCTTCCAGCAGTAAATGGATATGGTCTTGTAAGAATGTTTATATGGAGTTGGTAAGTTTATTGAAATCTATTTTGACTCCAAAGTAGGATATCCTTTGCTGGATATGCTTTTCCCAGGCTATGTGAGTGCTTGCTGTCTCTTAGGCCTAAATTCTGCAAGCATTTATGCATGTGTTTAGTTTTACAAATTAGTTTCACTGGGACTGTCCCTGCATAAACTTTTGAGGAAGCAAAGCCTTAACCAGCTTTCTGATGCTGTGTCCTTCCTTTCATGCAAATCCTCTCTACTACGAGGTGATCTAGCAACGTCTTTAAGGAGAGACCTTCTCAGCTGTTTAAAGTGTGCTACAGGACTGACATCTGAAGAGACCCCATCTTGTGTTCCCTGAGGAGCAGAGGTGAGCCTGTTGGCTCTCTAGGAGACCACCTCAGAACATGGGGCTTCGTGTTGTGCTCCTGTGGTCCAGAGTTACTGGTCAATAAATTACAAGAGTAGGAGACATGTGTGAGGGGTCTGCTGCAGGAAACTCCTGCTCAGTGCATGATACTTGACAGACGTGGTGTGCAACAGAACATTCCCTGAGGGAGCGTGAGATTGATCCTTAGAATGAAGATAGGAATTTGGAACTGCAGGAGGTGAAGTCTTCCTGGAGCAGAAGAAATATGTATGAATGAGGCAAGGGCTCGCTGTTATTACCTAGGGAAGTACCTTGCACAAGACTGGAAGGATTCCTAAGATAGAGAGGTATCAGTTGCAAAGGGTGAACCAGGAGAGGTGAAGGGGTGGTGATGAGGAAGGGCTTGTAACACCTGGACTTGAAAGCTGGCATAGGATGACCAATGGAGCATGCACAAGGATTCACCTCCCTCCACTGATGCCCTGAATTCAGGAGGAGAGAGACCAGAGCCGGCTCTGGGTAGATGGGCCCTGTTCTTTTTAGCCCAAAGAAAAACTGTGGTGCAATGGTCTTGCTTGGGAGGGCGGAAAGGTAATTATTTCCCTATTTTACAGATGGAAGGGGATCCCAGCTGTTTTGTGGTTTACTATAGGAGTGACAACCAAGTTCCTTGATCACTTGGAGGGAGTTAGTTAAACTCTCCATCCTTGAGAGATGGGAGCAATGAGTGAGGAATCTGGCCTGTGTGTCTTTGTCATCTGCTTTCTTTTTTTTTTTTTTTAATTTTTTTTTTTTTCTTTTTCAGAAGGGAGTGCATGATAAGGCAGAAGAGAAAGAAAATGTTAATGCTTTCTAAACACAGACCTCCAAACATGGGTTTGGAACAAGTTAAGTGCTGTCTATACAGTAAAAATAGTGTTTGGATTTCTCCTTCTCATTCCTTTGCAAGCTGTGGCTGTGTACCCATGCACAACTATTGCAACCTCAGTATCACAGTGGATCACTTTAAAGACAAAAATATTCTTTTCCAAATTAAATCAATCATGAAAATATGGCATCTTCTGGGGATGCTTTCAGAATTAAAAGCTTGAATTTGGCAAGTTTTTTCAAGTGTGCAAGTAATTCTGTTTCTTCTTTGGATGCTGTTTAAAGTGGGTGCTTAACTTCTGCAGCATGGGAGTAGTCTTGTCTCATTAATTTTTAGCCCACTTCTACTTCACACGCACAGAAAAAAAGGGCCATAGAAAAGTGAAAAATAGCTTGCTTTCTCAGAATACATCCCTCGAGTTTCTGGAGCTGTTCATTTCTGTACCAGTGATAGATCTTGAGCTCTTACATTCTATGTAAGAAGCAGGATTATTGTTATGGGAAAATGACAGTAACTGATGAATAGGTAACTTCATCAAGATTGTTTTCATCATGCTGCTATGATGAAGACTAATCTGTAATTAGAAAACTGTGTTGAAGTTTTTAGTCTGGAATCATTCCACATCTTCTCTGATAGGCAGGTTTATCAATGTCTTAATTTCAGTTTTGTGATTGCCCCTTGCTAAATCCATGCCGTGCTGTGCAGTACTTAGTCTGATCATTTATTTATGTTCTCTTTGTCAATTAGGAGATGACCAAAGATAAGAGTGTGAATTCAGTAAACTTCAGAACCCTGAAAAGGTTAAAATCCTTTATCTCCATTTAGATACCTTTTGGAATCCCTTTGGAACTTAAGTAATAGAAGATTTAATTTTTTTTTCAATTTTAGAAATGTCTGAAACTTGATGAGTGTTGTAAAAAAATTAGCTAAAAATTATTGGCTATTGCAGGTTTCATGTCATCAGCAGCAGTGAAAGATTTAAATGTATTTTAGCATCTAAACTGTCACCATCAGCTATCCCCCTTAGAGACTTCAAATTTCCTTAGGTAATTATTTGAGGCTGTTTCCAAGATTAGGAAAGCAATGTTTTTGCTTGGTTTACATGCAAGTCTGTTCTCTAAAATTTTCCCTTTTTAAACAATGGCACTTAGAAACTTGTTTTCCCAATAGATACTGGAATAGAGCTCTGGAGAAGGCCACAGCTGAGCTGGGAAGCAACGTTTCTCTGTAAGTCATGCTTGTTCCTCCACCCTTTTGACACAGGCTCCTGGCAATCCTGCTGGGTGGCAGATTCCTCTTCTGCAGCTTTCTTCCTTGTGGGGGAAGTGCTGCTCCCTTTCCGCTCTTCAACAGTAGATGGGGATGCTCCATTGGCAGAACAGATTCTCTCTACTGCCTCAAAATATTATTAAGAATTAGTTGTACAGGTATTTAGACTTCAGACAAAAATGTCAGCCCCCATACCAAAGAATCTGATGCTTACTAAATATCATCCCAGCTTATCTGAGCTCTGCTCTGTGTGTACTTTGAGGCAGAAACAGGACAATTTAGAAATTACAGCCTGGAGGAACCCTTCCCTTCTCCCCCCCCCCCTTTTTTTTTTTTTTACTTCCATTATTCTGATTGAAGTAATTGTGTGGTGGATAGTGGCTGCTGCAGCTGGCTAGAGGAGTAAGGAAGCTCCACTTCTTCCAGGGAGTGTCACCATACATTTTTCAACGCCACCCTTCACGTGTATTGCAGTGATTGCTGCAGTCACTGGCATCACAGGCTAAGTCCTTTTCCCACATTAGACATAATGAACTCCTATTGGGGGTGACAGGCAGTGCTAGGATCATGATTACAGGGAGGGGCAGAGTTTAAATGGTCAAAAGTGGTAGAGAATGAGGGAGTGCATGTGGCTATGGAGGCTATTGACCTGCGTAACTGCTGTTTGCAGAATAAGCTAAAAGGCTTCCTGGAGATGTTTCTAGTGAAGTTGGTGCTGATGCTGACCTGAACATCTACGGCTCTGAGAACATCTATGGCTCTGAAGAATGGATTAGGCTTGCAATAGACAACTGGTTCATCAAGCAGAACTGGGTTTTGGTAGACTAGAGATTGTCTTCTGTGTTGGGGTTTGCCCCAGCCCCCCCAGCCCTGTGTGGCTCACTTGCTTTTCACATACACTGAAGCCTGAGCCTCTGCACCAGAACAGCAGCGTGTTTGGTCTTTGCTGATACAGAAAGTCATTTATCTTCTTATGACTTGCTGTGCAGAGCAATAAGGGTTTCAAGCAGACAGGGCTTCTGGTTTCTGGAAAATAAGCTAACAAACTCCACTTTGCAAGATTACCATTTCCTCTTACTATTTTTGGAAGTGTTTATTTTAGAGCCCTGAAATTAATCTCAGGAATGCCAAGCAACACTTTAAAGAAGGAGGGGTGATGGGACCTGGGGAGGAGGGAACTAGAGGAGAGCTTATGTCACCGAGTTTTCTTCATGTAATTGAGTTTGTTCTTTAATCACAAAAAACCAGTCATCTGGCTCTGAAATAACTGTCATTGCAGTGCACCCTCCTCTCTTCTGATTTCTGCCATTTTTGGCAAATAGTGCATACAGTACAAAGGCCCTTGCAAAGTTATTAATCATGTTTGGCAGCCAGGCTGCACTAATCTACTGTCTGGAAGCACAGAAAAGTACTAACTTGTGTGTTTTGAGATGTAGTGATTAAAGCTCTTGATACCTTTCTTGCTGCAATGAGAACTGCAGGAAAAAATGGATGACCATGGAAAAAGCAGAACTCCTCAGTCCTTCCCTCTTGCCCCCAGCCCTAGTCTATACTGTGCTGGGACCAGAGTTGGGGCCAAATTTACACTGGTTTGCGGGGTACAGTTGGCAGCAAAGCACTGGGGAGGTGGTAGCTGTGATGGTGTAACACAGCTTTCGCATACCAGATGGATGGGAAAGGCAAGACTTCATACACCTTGCCTATGGGACCTAGTGATTTAGGAATGGGGAAGGATTCAGAACTTTTCTTGCCTGATTCCCATCAGGAATTTTGAAACAAGGTTCCCAGTTGAAGGAGGATAACTTGATGGTAAAGGGATCAAAACCTCTTTCTTTCTCTCTAGCCCAGTGRCAACACCCTTGTAATGCATCAAGCATGGAAAAGTGATGTCAGTAATTCAGAACTTGCAGCCAGCAGAAATCAACTGCATGTGTGTGCCTTATCCCGTCAATCAGATCTTCACAAATGTTGGGCTAACAGTTCACCTACAAATCAAGTCATTGCTTTGACTATGAACACCTTCAAGCTTCAGCTGTACTTGAAGTTCAAACACTGACATGTATTTACTCTTCTGTATTTGACAAATGGCTCCTATCTGTACAGCATGGAGAAGCTGACTGCCAGCTTCGAAAAGACCTGCAGTGTCTCAAATCTGGTTGCAGATTTTTGGTCTAATTCTATGACCCAGCATGCTCGGAATAGAAGCCAGGTCTGTGATTACAAAAGGTCAGATTTCTTGTGGTGGATGGACCTGTAGTGATTTTTCACTTCATTGATGACCAGCACATAAATGCTGTGTTGGTTACATGGAGCGGTATAGTGGTACAGGATGCTTTTGGGCAGGAATAGTATGATCCATCCATCAGCTCTATTATTTTCAGTCACTCCTTTTTTATTCATATACAGTGCCACAGTTCTGTTAGGAACTTCCTGAGCAAGTGGATTTTAAAGGAAGGTTTCAGTTTGCCAAATAATTGAAATGAAAGCTAATGGTGTGTATCACTTCTTGCTTAGTGGAAAAAGTGGTCTAGGTAAAGGTACTTCTGAGTGAGAGTGTTTGGCTTCTTACCAATGGCAAAGAGTTTCTTAAAGAGTGTTAGCAATTTGTTCAAGGTCTGCCTATTCCATTTCCAAGAGAGTTAATGCACTTCTTTTTTTTAAAATTCAGAAGTTACCATGAAAGTAGTAAGTCAACGTGAGCCTCTTATTTTACCTCACAAAGAGAAGCTGAGAGTTTCAGGAAAACCAGTAAGATATGAGCACAGTTTGTCCCAGAAGAAACATTCTTCTTTCTCCTGGCTGAGAATTTATGGATGCTAAAGCTCATCTTCCTGCGGTTAAGGAAGGCCAGCACCAGAGATGCTTCAAGATCACATTTTCTTCATGTGGTATGTAGTGACAAGGGCACCTACCGTTGCAGAGAGAGCTCGGTTCTGCAGCGCTCCTGGACACCAAGCTCAGAACAGATCTTGTGAAAGCAAAGAGAAGTCCCATAGCAGGTTAGGAAGGATTTCAGTGATCGGTGATGAAATCTTGCATGCCTGAATCTCAAGTGGAGATAGCAAGTGCTAAGAGTCCTGTGCTAAGTTCTCTTACTCTTAATTATTCTAGAGCAATTTTAATTGTATTGGTTTAAGATGGGTATAGGGACTTGCTGAAATTAGAAAGAGTACCTGAACAGGGCAACCTGCTCAAGCTGACCCTGCTTGAGCAGGGGCATTGTATGAGATGGTCTCCAGAGGTGCTTTCCAGCCTCATCCTTCTGTGATCCTGTGGATCAGTAACAGCAGAGGACCTGAGCCACACAGTGCATTACACCACTTGCTTCCACCATAAATATGGAAAAGCCACTGAAAACTCAGAAGCAGGGCTAAGAAAACAACTTAATGCTTCAAGAAATGTGGTCTATCTTCTTTTTTTCAGTCTGAGCTGGTCTTCCATTCAGTTACCTTTTGAGATTTTTCAACACAGTAAGAAATGACATGGGCGTACAGGGCAGCAGACTTGTTTTCATGGACTTTATATATAATGGCTTGAAACTGTAGGAATTTACTGCCCTGAAAACATAGTAGAACAGTAATGACAGTGATCTGCAGTGGAAATTGAAAGAGATTAAATTCCCTTTTTTGCTGTACAGGACGACATTGCTTGTTGCATCACACAACACAGAAATAGGTCTGAGGTACCTCTTGAATTTGGTATTACGCACAGTGAAACTAGTGTGTGTGAGATACAGAGAGGTCCAGTCTTAATCTTAGTAGCTGAAAAACCTCCTCTGGAACAGATAATTTTTTTAATAACAAAGCCTTTTCAAGTAAGAAATTATTTAATGAAAACCAGAATAATTCATGAAATCACATTGATTTAATTTTCCTCCTCAAGATTCCTAAGAGTTTTGGCATCTATTTAGGTTGTATTTCAGATATTTTTCCAGGATTGATTTATTATTTTGTTTAGTTTCCTGTAGTTTCTGTCTTATGCTTTTGTTCTCTGAGTACTTTTTTTTTTTGTTACTGTCCCATTAAACCTGATGGAAAGGCTCTGTTTTGAACCAAAACTGTATTTACAATTTCCATTTATTCCCCCTCTTTCTTTAGAAGTGGTCTATGCTCCATAGATCAGGATGGAAAGAAATTTCTTAATTATGATTTTTTTTGGCAGCGTTGAATTCCTTTTTCATCTGTGCCTACCTGTTACACAGAGTATCATGAGGTGTCACTGGGGATTTGTATGCCAGCCATTGGATTTAAATTTTCAATTGATGAGCGTTGGCCTTGGATTTATTGGTATTATTGACCAGACTGGATGTTACCCTGATAAGATAATCTAGTCTGCCGCTGATAAGGTGCTGAATACACCAGCAAAGCGCATCATAGCTTAAGAGCACCGAGGGGGTCTGTACAATTGCTTTTCTTGTGGATGCTATCCCATTCTCCATTCCCAAGCAGCCCTGGCCCATTTAGATGCACAAGCAGGTCTATAGCGATGCTGAAAGCTTGCTCCACTTTATGCATGAACAGACACTGCCAAGTCCCAGGGTTCACATTTATCTGATGGGTTAACGTTGGTCGTGCATTTCCTAAGTTCCTGCAGCAACGTCTGGGGTGAGCTGTTTCTGGACAGCCTCGCCAGCTTGSTCTGAATTTTAAGGTGAAATTGTGGGGTCATCTCTAAATATTGAAGTGTGTGTTTGTGTGTATTTTGGTGAAGAAAATGTGAGTGTTCACCAACTCCATTATAACGTAATGCAGGGGAAGGTGCGAGGAAGTAAAATGGCTTTCCTGTGCCTTATGCTTCACTCTTTCTGGTGGTGATCTGCATGCCTTTCCGTAAAGTTTAGGAAGAAAAATGTGGTTTGGTTCCCCCAAAATTGGGTGTTTGCCCAGTGGGGTAAATGGTTGTGTCTGAGGGTGGGGAAGAGGGGAAGCAAATTGTTCACAAAGTCCTCAGTTAAAGCTTGACCAGCTGAACCTGTTAGAGTTCGAGAAAGTGTGAGTACCAGCTTAACAACAGTGCAAAGTTAAATTTTGTCTCTGTTTCCTTAATCAAACAAACCAGAGGAATTCCAGTGGATAGACAGAAAGCATAACTGATGCAGGAAGCTCTACCTCTAATGAGGGGGTGAGTTTCATGCTAAATACTGTTTTTTACTCTCCTGAAGTTGTGCTACTAATTTGATGTTTTGCACTGCTGCTCCATTTTTATGACAGTATGTCTTAAACTGCAGTCACGAGCTGTTAAATTCTTTTAGCCAATATATTTTTTTTTCATTTTATAGAGTATTTTTATAACATGTTGAAGCAGCAGTAGCATCACCTGTCTGAAACTTCTGAGCTCAAAAAGATGAAATTCATAATTGGGATCCCCTGATGAGGAGCCTGCTTTGAAGAAAGGTGAGGTGGGACTGGAAGGATTCTTCTCAGCCTGGATATATCTGAGCCACGTACAAGATACTCTACAGCAAGCTGTTCAGTAGGGAGTTCCACGTGGACAAAGTCATCTGGCTAAAGTAATTCAATGGAGACTACTCTCCATCTGGCTCCTTCCACTGGTAAAGGAGTCATATATTTAAGCAAGCAGTAACTGTTGTGAAAGGAGCCTCTGCCAAACTTTTTTCCCTGAGCATCTTCTGAGCCATGGACACGTGAGTTTGGGATGGAGAAAACAGGTTTGCAAACTGCTAACTGTGTATACTAAATGTTTGTGGTGATTAATTACATCCCCACTGCTAGGAATTGTCTTGCTGTATCCATAAACTCACGGTGAAGTGTGGCTGGGATCTGGATACTTCGGTACTGGGGTGCTTTGATTCATCAGGAGTGTATCTATTCATACAGAAAGCTGCCACGGTGGTCTTAATGTTGCTCCCCAGATGTGAAGCAGAGGTACTGAAGCCAAGACTCCTGTGGACAGGAGGACTGGGCTGCAGGGAGGGACAGCAGTAACTGTCACAGCTGCAGGATACACAGCCAAGTATCAGAAGGTCACGCCTGGAAATACAGCAGGATCTCAAAGCCAGTCTTTTCTGCTTTCYGGTGCCCAGCTGTGCAGAGAACAAAATACAGATGAGAGAAGTAGCTTTGGCGCTTCTGAGCCCAAAAGTGACAAACGCCATTAAGACCATTGCAGTAAACTGAAAAACCTCAAATAAGTATTTATAGGTGTGTTTGCCCTGCGGTGGTTCACTGGAGAGAAGGGAGGCTGGCGCAGAAGGTGCGTGGAGCAGCATCTCCTCTCTCCAGAAGACATAAACGGTTGTGACATGCTGGGTCGTACCGCTACAGCCCTCTGACAGTACAGCATTCCCTTCCCTCCCATATCCACCCCACCATGGGACAGCTGGGATCATTTTATCTAACCTCTAGTTGAAACAAGTCCAATACCACTTCACACAGGAAGGGTAGGGAGCTGGGAGTGTTGTGTTCAGTTAGTGCTGAATTTTGATTTGTGTCTTAATGTCCCTTTCAACCGGTTTAGTTGTTGAAATAATAGAAATATCTACAATTGCTTTTGCTTATTTGAATTCTGCAAATATCTATGGCGTTATCTACAAGCATTGGCTTTCACATGCAGATTGGATCATTGCCTGAGCAAATAATGACTAAGATTCCTAATTCACTTGTTTGCACAAACACTGCTTGGCCTGTGAAAAATTTAGAGTTGTATAATGTATACTGAGACTTGTCTCCCCAGGCACTGGAGTGGCAGAAGTCAGTTTCTGCAAGGGCCTGTCGTGTAGAAAGTGATTTTTAGTTTCTAGTGTGACTCACTCTGATATCCTCCATGACAATCTTTCTTGTCTGTTAAATTAGCATATGGGTGATGTGCGTTAAGTCATGGAATCTCAAATATTCTGCAGCTGGCTTCCAAAGGAAACTAATTTTAGCTCAGACACTTATGAACAATGGGAAGAGGCCTTTTGGGTCATGAGGTCTTTCTCACTGTCTTCTAGAAGGCAACCAAAATCTGTCTCGAAAGAAGTTAGAATTTCCCTTTGCCTCTGTTCTTACTGGAAGATCGTCCAGAAGGTCTCTGCTCTTTTTTTTACACATTGAATATATCCTTATTGTAATGCAATCACAGAAAAGGTCTGGAAAGTACATTTTCAAGGTGTCGTATCTAATTGTCAGTTTATTTTGCATGTAAATTCCAGTATTTCAAAGAGTGCAATTAAATATTCTGACTATCATCATTTAAAATATTTACAATTCTCTTAGTCAGATAAGACACAATATTTTTAGTTGAAGATATTCCCTAGACATCTGCTTTTTTCTAGCCCATATGGTGGAATGTGTGCCACATCTCATCTGTATGTTATGCCATGTAATTGCTGCCAAAAAGGATTCTAAGTTACTATCTAAAGCAAAGCAATTCAGTAATCTGGCAAGAAACCTTTCCGGAACTCTCTTGTTTTTCACAACCTCTGAGCAATCGGACGTCAGTATCATATTCTGCCCTTTGTTTTGAAATAGGTCCTATGGAATCCAAGGAGAACCAACACACACTTTTTAATGCAGAATTTAGTTCCCTAAGTGTTGTTCAGCTGGTTGGAAGTATCTGTGGCTGATGCCACTGAGAGCGCTGTTGAGTGTGAGAATCCTCTGGCATGCTTTTTTTGAACAATGCACGTTTATTACACAATTATATCATGGGTCTTCTGTTGGATGGCAGAACAAGCATGCAGACACTATTATTTAAAAAGAATTTGGATTACTCTCTCTCATGTGAAAGGATAGCATGTCAGTATCGTGCCCTGCACCTGAAATTTCTTGGGATGTTTATTATTAATCAGCATCTCTTAGTAAAGTGGCTGTATCTGACAAACCCCTATGCATAATGTCTGTAGCAATACTTAATGGATACTTAGGCACAAGAAAACTCTGAGCAGAAAGCTTGGAAAGTGAGGGAATCATTAGTGATGTACTAGCTTAGTCTGTGAGTCTTTTCTTTTGAACAAGAGCAGAGAAGTTATTCAGAATCCTCCAGCATACCTGTACCTGTCCTGCTGAGGCCCTGTCACCTATGGATTTTTTTCTTTGTTCTTCACGTCACTGTAATCCAAAGGCTTCAGTGAAACTCTTTTGGGTACTACCTGGAGATCAACAAACAGCAGAAACATATGCTGCTGCCTTTTTGTTGCKAGAGCTAGCAAACTTCATTCTGGATTTAGACTTTCTCTGCAACATTTTTTTTGAAATTATGTTTGGTTTAGGCTATTCTCCAATTAAACCATGATTTATAAACCATATTCTGGTATTTCAGCTAGATTAAAATGGCGGTGCTCTATTACTCCTTGCGTATAGATTTGGCACCAAGGATTAAAGTAATTAAGATTCTGAAATTTGATTAGAGCCATGTGACATCCCAGGTTCATATCCTAAGTGTTGGTTGCCTTTTGCTCACACCGGAGGTGTAAGTGTGTAAGCGTGGATGTACATTTTAGCGAGAGCTTAAATTGCTCAAGGCATCGTGCTTTAAAATTGCTGTCATATGTTGTCTGCTCTGCAACAACAGGAGTCCTTGAGACTCTCATATTGAGCTGTGTCACCTCTCCTTGCTCTGTGAAATGTTTTGAGACGCTGGGCACTGTTTACATCAAATGAGAGGGTTCTACTTTTATGCCAATGCATGTTATTCATGAGTTAAACCCAATGTAGGCATCCAGTTGAGTTTAAAATTACTGCTGAAATGTTTCTGTACCTGGCGCTGAAAGGATATCTTCCTATAAGCCTCTTCTTTCTCCTTTCTTAATGATGTCAGCTTCCTCACCTTCCCTACGGAGTCAGCTGCAGTTACTGGACAATTAATGTAGAAAGACATGTGTAGGATATCAGCTCAATAAACCTATTCTTGCTGTGTTGCTTGTCAGCTAGGGTCTACTTAGTTTCATGCATTTATGATGGAAAAGATGTTTGCGTGCAAACCTCTTACTGTAAATGATATTTTCCTGTTCTGATGCCTAGCTCAAACATGATGTCTGCTGCAGAAATATTGCAGGGAAGAAGTATCGTGCTTTTTAACAAGGCGGGGGATGTAGGGGATTCTCTCTATTTTCATGTCCTGATCTTGAAAGAGGTGAAATGCCAACATCACCAACCTGCTAAAAACCCATTCCGCTTTTTGCTCACCTTAACCCTTTCCAATTATTTTTCAAGAGTTGCCTGTTCATTTCCCACCGCTGAGGGAGAGGTGTGAAATGCCCCTTAACTTTGTCTGAGTCCTGCGAGTAAATCCTGTTGCTGCATCCTATCAGTTCAGCTCTACTGTATTGAGACATTACAGAGTGTTTCTCAGTTGTTGTCCCTGTTACCCATCTGTGACATTTACTTTCTCTTGCTGTGATTCTTGTCCCTTCCCACACTCAGCAGAGGTGGGTGGTGGGGAATAATTGCACCCCTTTTTATTTAGGTTTTGGTGCCTTTCACCAGAATTTTTATAGGCCTCTTGATATTCTGAGGACCTGTCTTTGCCTTTCCCAAGTGTATAATTATTCTTGTTATCTTTAATTAATATGTGCACGTAGGTATGCCAAATGACTTCCTTTTCTTTCGTTACCTTATTATAGCTCTTGAATAGGGGCAGTTCTGTTATTCTTTCTCTGGTGAAGTTCCTGGGAGTAGTTGCGTACCTCTTACTGGGTGAGGACCATCAGCATAAACCTAATACTGACTTTCCTGATAGGTGCATCAAAAAACAAGGTGCTTTAGGAACAGCAACGCATACATTTTACATTCMTCCCACTCTTTGTTTTCCCATTGGCACACGATGGAGTGGGGCCCTGATGTTTTTGGGGCCTCTCTATTCCTGCTTAAGCACCTTGTGCTGTGATGTGGGCTTGCTGTTTTTGGTAGGGTCATCATCCCTGCTAGAGAGCCCTGGTCAGCATGGTTAGGCTGTAGGTTGCGGTGAGTCACTGTTCTGTTGAAAGCTGGCTTAGAGAATCAAAGTGAAATAATGTATTTTCAACTACTTTTTCTTGTGCTTGAGAGTGACAATGTAAGTTACGTTCATTTACATGTGTTCATCAGTCTGACCTGTAATCAGAGTGTGATATGCCAAGACCCTCTGTAGTGCTGGAGAAAGCTTTTATATGACAAAACATATAAATATATATGTATGTATAAATATATATTAGACCCCCAATTTTGCAGTGCTGTGCTTTAAGGGGCAGCTTAGGGGTTATGTTGAACTGGAGTGTTCTGAGCATGGTCAAATGTGACAATAAATTGTAGAAGTCAGTGCCCATTAATAAGCACAACAAAATAATGCAAATTTCAGGAATGCATGCGTTCAGGTTTTTGCGTCTTCTTGGCAGACAAAGGAGCTGGACTGCAAAATTTTGCTGTTGTATATATTTTGTTCCCCTTTAAACTTCTCCACAGGGTGTCAGGAAAGCCACTGGTGACAGAGCTCAAAGTGCCGCTGTTGCTGGGAGGGGGGTCCGCTTTCTTCTTCCTAGCACTACGGAGATGCAGCCAGAAGTCGCCTGTGGGCAAAGGGACTCACCAGAGAGGAGCATCCACAGCTTGGCTAATGAGCACCAATTAAAAACCTGACCTGGTGTAACCTAGCACGGGGAGGAAGGGTAGAAATTACAGGTGAGGAGCAAAAGGAGGAAAGATTTTAAAGTAGCCTCTTACGCAAACAATGTAAAAGCCTTTTACTTGCCTATATTAATCTCGATAAATTAGCATTTAATTTCTCTAATTAGCCTTTCATGCACTCCAAGGAAGCGAGCATACACTTACACACTCATTCTCATTTCTTTTAAATCTTGAAGGCTTGCCGTTCGGTTGCTAAGGGGAAGAAAAGATTTTAGTCGGAGATGAAGAAAAAGCAGAACTTGCTCCCAGGTGTTGGTGAATCATCAGGGAATGAAGCTTTTTTAATAATGTCTAGAGGAACAGAGGGGGGAAGTGTGTGGGTGTAAATTTAGTTTTCCTGAAAGGTGCTGAGCCTGACAGCCCAGGGACTGCAGTCCGGTGAGCRCAGAGGACCGGTGGGGACATGGCTGGCTGCCGTGTACCTGTCCTCTCCCCCCACCACCTGAGTCATCACCTGGACATGATGGACCTGAGCATCAGACCGGCACCCTGGGTGCTCATTTGGGAAATGGCCAGCGTGGCTTGTAATGTGGATGCTCACCCGCAGGCAGATGAACTAAGGCAGCTAATCTGCTGCCCATGAACGATGCTGTCCCCTTGCGATGCATGGGTCAGCAAAAAGGATGAATTAGGGGAAATTAGGAGGGGTTCAGTGCAGGGCAATGAGTGTATTTTACAGGCAAGGAAGCTTCTTGTGGGGGACATGGCCTGGAGGGAGGCTGTTCAGCACAGAAAAGAGAGGTTTTTTAAGAAAAGAGAACAGGGCAAGGAGGCATGAAGCCATAAGTCATGAGGAAATTAATCAAGATTTTCTATTTCCTTAATTTCAAAAATAGGGATATGTTAGGTGGAGCAGAAACCTAATGAATAAAAAAATGAGAACTGGAATGAATTCTCCCACATAAGTTACTGATCCTAGATAACTGAGTCCATAGAGTAAACTTACGGACTTTTATGCCACAATTTTCCAAAGTTATTACTATTTCTTAAATGTATATTACACTTTCAATATTTGCACCATAAATCTGATCCTGAGTTGCATTTTTAGTCCTATGGCTGAAATTCCCCTGCCAGCAATTGATGCAGGTCAAATTTTGAACTTCAAATATGTGCAGCAATCCACAGATGAAAGATTATGCATGGAAATCTTAGTAAAAATCCTTTGAGTAAAATGGAAAA
The DNA here is from genome assembly GCA_035582835.1 of Phoebastria nigripes. Taxonomy (NCBI): domain Eukaryota; kingdom Metazoa; phylum Chordata; class Aves; order Procellariiformes; family Diomedeidae; genus Phoebastria; species Phoebastria nigripes. Next base: position 2,274,343 of record JAYKAV010002899.1, on the reverse strand, counting down.
AAAATCTGTATTCTGCTTGTAGGTAGCATGCAAACAAGAAGAGCAGGGGGGTGGAGGATGACTTGAGCAGTTTACTATGAAATATCCAGGGGGATGTAGTATGTTATCTGTGGCTGAACATTATAAAGGACTGCTGCAGCTTTGCCAATAAAATACAGATAGCTGAGTACGAATTGCCGCCCAGCTGGAGTTTTCTCAGAAAACAGATATAATTATTTAGATTCTTTAGTCTTTGGACCTTGATCATGTCAACAAAGACATCCTGCAATTATGAGGTGCCAAGTGATCTGTGTTACTTCTCTATAAGGGGTTCACACTTGTCTGCTGTTCTCTCAGAAGCTTCTGCCATGAGACTGAGACGTGTTGCATCATTTTCTTCCAGATCAGAAGACCTGGTCCGAGTTGAACACTTGCTGGGTGATGGACATATCACTTTCCAGGCTGTGTTCAGCCAGCATTGCAGCCTCCTGCTCGATGCATTATGCCATGCATGCTCCTTTCCCCAGGAAGGAGTTTTTCTTCCATTTTATCAGTCCCTCTTGTGTGGATGCTGTGGCTTGACCTGGCTGTGGGCAGCACTGGTGGTAGCATCCAGCACATGTGTCCTCCTGGGAGTCCTTCTCTGCACCCACCTCTCCACAGGAAAGACTGAAGGAAGATGGGAATGGTTGATTAGCAGAACTTGACCTCAGGTGCTGCTGAAATTCAACTAGTCAAGCAAGATAAAGGGCAATGGGCAAATAAGAAACTTTTAGGACTGTCCTCTCTTTCTCAACCCACTGAGGAAAAAATGCTGATACTCTATACTCTCTGGTTGACTGTGCCAAGCCATCACTTGGAGATGGATGTGGTGTCCTTTCACCTAGTAGGCACTATAAGAATTAGATACATCAGTAGCCAAATGTCAGCTTGGTTAGTCAATAATATTGCTTCTGACTTTCTCCTGAAGCTCAAATACTGCAAAACTTTGCCAAGGAGATTATTTTCTGCCCCTGTTTGTTTGGGGATTTTGGAGCCTTGTTCTTTCACTTGCACACAGTGAATGACCTTGTCTTTGTCCTTCTGTTCTGTAGTGGATAAACTTCATAGCTTTTAATACCTGTTAGGGTTTTAGTGTGGTACGCAGGCTTTCCTCTTGTGGTATGACTGCTATGAAAAGTGTCTTCCATTTTGAAATATTCTGTTAAGTTGAGGTTTTAAAGCTAGAAATTCACATCTTTT
>JAYKAV010002899.1:2231958-2273107 GCA_035582835.1 Phoebastria nigripes | reverse complement strand
TTCATGTTCTTTGGTATGATTTTCTCACCTCACTGCTCCTTTTGTGCCCACCTAGTCAAGACTCCACTGAATCTGTTACTGGTATTTCATCTTGGTTCCGTGAACATCATTACTGGATGTGACGTACACTCCAGAAGGTTGTTGATTATTTTTATTGCTGTCCTGAAGCTCGTCAGTGAGCTGCCTAGCTCAGAGCTAGAACTAGAGCCTTTCCTAGGCTGATGAAACCTTTTTAGGGGGGGATTGGAGCAGAGTCATTCCTCCACCTTCTAATATCAGAGATGAGAAGCAGCTTGTCTTGCTTGCTCCTGCTTCTAACAGTCTTGCATATTTAGGATAAGTAAGTAATTTAGGACTAAAATGTTACCTGTTAATTCCATTAGGAATCAATGAGGTAGATTAAAACTGTATAGTTCAGAAACACTGAAAATACAAGGAAAGCACTGCAAAGTTACCGGTGCTTGAAATTTTTTTGTTATTCCCTGCAAACAAACACAAAGTTGATGATTCAGTATGTCTGCAGTTTCAGAGAAATATATTGGAGATTAGAAAGGGAAAACAACATTATATTGCTATGCAAAGCCTGCAGAAGGCAGGAATATACTCTAACACCTTCTGTGGGACATAAACTGGTAAAATCTAAGCTAAACCTCATCCACGTTAGCTGAATTTAATTTGTTGAAAACAAAATATGTCAATTCAACAACAGGAAAGGGCTACTTCAAGTTTATCCCTCAAAAAAAGGAGTTTATAACCATTCATTTTATTCACTTCAGTCTGTGACTTCTCCTATATAATCTCTGCCCAATAGAGGATGTGGCTGGTATTTTGCTTGCTTCTTTCTTCCTTTGCCTTTTAAAAGCAGAGCATGTGGGAATGTAGGAAGAATACCTTCTAGTTTCTGAAGCATTATTTCCCATAAGGTTATTATGACAATACCCTGGCAGTATTTTTGTGCATGTATATATGCACCTTGAAACAAAAATCCCAATAAAAACAAAAGCCAAGAACTAAAAACAGAATCTAAAACTCCAGGTACTTGTTAAGTCTGAGCTAAATTCCCTGCAGGGCCAGTGCTGGGAAGAGACTTAGTGAAGCGCTGCTTGGAGGGGAGTGTGACAGTCACCTCCACCTGCGCAGGGCTGGAGAACGTGTCTGAAAGGAAGAGACCAGAGGGCACGGAGTATCTGCCATTGCACTGGTGTGCTTGATGCTAGGGGAAGGAGTTACCACTAGAAATAATTCAAACATGCCTCTTACAGTATTCCGCACTTTTAAAAGCTCTGAGAAAGTAGCAATAATGTGTAGCACAAGCAAGTTTCTATACACTTGCTGGTTGTGTTCATGCTGTTCTGTCACAAGTACCCATCTGTGTCCTAAAAACTAAGATCTCAGACTGTCTGTGTCATGAATCCTTTGGCATACCCTCCTAGGTGCTTCCCCTGGGAAGGCTGGGAAGAAGCTCAGGATACTTAGAGCATCTCAGAGGGGTCCTGCTTATGTTCTGCAGGACCTCCAGTCCTGCAGTCTTGGTCTGTCAACAGGTATTGTAGCAAGCCACATGGCATGGCCCTTGCTGCCACAGAGTAGTACTCTAGTACATCTTTTAAAAAGCTCCTGGCCTTTGAATCACATCTACAGGTAGAATTATTATTAAGTGATGCCATCACATGCTCGAGCCCCAAGCTGGTAACCCACAGTACAGTGTGGTCACAGGACCCGCTCTTCCACCCTCTGTGTCATTTGTAGGGACTGAAAGTTGGGGAAAAGTCTAGCAGTGACCACATCACCCCTGACAGCCCCTCATGGTGAATCTGCAGACCAGCTTTCAAGTGTGCCTGACAGCCACAACAAGGCCAGGGCTGAGGAGCTGGAGGGACACAGTGCTGTTGCAGAGTTGTTTCAAGGTAAGAGGATGTTGCTCAATTTGTGGCCCTTCAACCTGCCAGCTTTGGGCATTGGAGTTATTTGCTCTCTGGCAGGGGCTAACCACTGACCGTGAACATGGAGAATCMTCTTTAAAGGTGTCCCCAGGCAGAAGAGCTCCATAAGGGGAAGAACAAAGAACCCTCACTGCTGCCCACAGCTGTGAGCTTTTGCTGTGATCTGTAGCAGTCATGGAGTCAGATTGCATTAATATGGGTGAATTTATTGTCTTGGACTCCTTCACAAGGGAGCTAGCTGCCTTGCTTAGCTCTGTATAAGTCAGAGCCCAGAATAAAGACTTCTTGCAATGTTGCTCTGAGAAGGAAACATGCAATAGGGAAATGAAAATATTGGGTAGATGGCTATTGAGTCGATTGCAAAAAGCCCTGTCTTCAGGCTTGGACGTTCAGATATGCCAGCAAAAGTGCCCATCTTGGATCTTTGCCTGCCCCAATGATATACMTGTGGACACAATTTAGTTAGGACCTAAGATTTTTTAGCCATATAAACTTTTGTATTTGGTGTTAGTGCACTGGTCCATGGAGACAAAGAACTGATTCTCATCTTGCTCTAAAATTCAGATCAATCGAAATGAAGCCCTTGTGGTATTATTCGGTTTTGTTTTTCTTTTTCCATAGTTCTATTGAGAGGACTTGCAGGATTAACTTATATAGCTACTTTCTACCCAGATGCAAATGAGCAAAACCACTGACTGCAGATGTTGCATTCCCTATCATTTGAAGCTGAAGCATCAGGATTGGACATTTTTCTGGAAGCTGTGTGTTGGGTCAGGCAGAAACCTTGTGGTTGTCATGTGAATGATTGGGTGAACTTCTACGAAGTGTCACCTGGGTGGTTAGAAGTTAGACTAGACTGAAAGGTCAATCTTTGCTTCACGTGGGGCTCTCTCCAAGGTCTAATGAGAACCGTTTTTTTCATCCTCTCTCCCTGCTCTAATTCAGTGGTGGTTTTGTAAATCTGCATGGCCAGAAAGGAGAATAACTGGCCAACTATTCCGATCTCCTCCATAATAAAGTCAATAATGCTTCCCAAACTAAATACTTACATGAACTAAAGGAAACCATTATTTAAAAAAAAAAAAAAATTAAATAATCCAACCTTCAGTTAAGAATTACTTAAAATGATGAATCCACTGATTTAAGGCTTGGGAGATAAGTAGTCGTTCCCAAATTTTAACATCCTTGGGATTTAACCAGGTTTTTGAAGTTACCTTTTACAAGCCTACTTTAAAGGCTTGATAGAAAAAAACAGCACACTCCCACCATGAAGTTCTGCTAGACTTACTATCTACTTTCAGTCTTCAAAGCATGCGTGGGTGGTGATTGATGTAGATGTATTGCAGAGCGAATATAAATGCCAAAAATATTAAAGCTCTTCAAGTTTTCTATTTCTGTAGAAAAATGTATCTACTCCTTTTCATTGCTGTAAAATGCTGAAGTTGGTATTCAATTGTATTGTTTATGGAGACTAAGAATCAACACGTGTTATTTTGTTTGGTTTGGGTTTGATTCCCATATTAAATGTGTGGCAGTTTGTCCAGAATTGGAATATAGTGTTCCTTGCTGAAAATAAATACATATTCACATCTTGTTCATATCTGTATAAGTGCATTTCTTACACAAAATTTTTATTTGTATTTTAAATGTAATAACTACTGCACATTTGAAATATACTGTTAATGCTAATTCTGCAGGAGAAAGCTTTACCCTATTTTTTAGTGGGACTTAAAATGATTGTCATTATTTTCCCTTATAGTAAGTGGTGGAAGTTTTTACACTTTACAAAACAGTGGTATATGATACTTCATTTCAGATGCCATACCATTTTGTCACCTACTTTTAYGGATACTAAGGCTTAAAGCCTTGTTTGTGGTAGGCACTGCACAGACATCTCCCATGGACATGGTTTATGTCCTGATTACAAATAGAGAAGACAGAACCAGTGAAGAGTGAAGCAACTTTTCTCAGGTCACAGAGGAGATCAAGAAGAGAGCTAGAACAGGAGAGAGGTATCCTGCCTGTCCAAGCCAGGCTGTGTGACTTCTTGTGATGTATAAATCTGACTTTCCGAAGAATTGGAGAGTATTCTATTAAGAGCAAAGCTTTGCTGGTAARGCAATAAATCAGGTGGTCTCTGAGGGTGGCAGGTAACCAACAATGTTACAATAATTAATTACTATTCTAAGTGCAAAAAAGCACATTTAAATAACATTGTTGTAACTGTTTAAATGCTGACCTTTCATCAATGACTGTGGTAGTTCAGAGTCTGAAAGTATAAAAAAGTCCATTATCTGGAGAGTTCACTGGCTGACGACTGATGATTGTTTTTCTTGCAAACTGTTTTGTGTGTGTGTGTGAAAATATTGTTTGAGAAAATTGGGAACAACACCTTACCTGTTTCTTTACGTATCATAGGAAATGTGGCAAAGCACTTTACRTAGCTACTACCAAAGCATTGCACTCATCCCTACTTGTTTGTCTCAAGCTTGTGTGGGGAGTTAAGTCACAATAACAATAGGCTCCACCTGTGGTTATCACTGCAGCTTATTTGTCTGAAGTGAGACTGATGAACTTGGAAGAGTAGACCAAGAGAGTTTGGTTCTCTTGACCTGAATGAGACTATACAACTAATTAGTGAATCACTATAGCTTCACAGAGAGAAGGCATTTCATTTATTCTGAAATACACCCTTTTTAAGGAAGGTACTTAAATATATGCTTTTCTTGAAGCAGTAAAGAAATTAAGAGAAGTAGTATCTAGCTTTATCAGGTTATAATTGGATAGAAAATGGAGGATTTTGATAAATTGGGGATACTAGAATTTGAATGGAAGTTACAAAAGRAACAACTGGATACAAGGCAGTCCTGGAGATGGCAGGTACTGGGGAAAAGAAGTAGTAAAAGCCATAGGCTTTTGGGAACAGAAATCACATAACTGTTAGATTTGACCTTGTATATTAAGCTGTGGAGGTGAAGGAAAGAGCTAGGCTTCTGAATTTAAAAGATCCAATTTCCCCAGAATGAGGGAATTGATGGGCATATATAATTGGATGTTGTYACTGTAGGGTCATGGTGGAGGCAGGGAGGTTAGCATGAAGGTAAGACTGCAACTAATAATGGCTCAGCAGAACCTGTTCTTTCTGGAAATAAATATTTAGAGGGGCTGGAATGACTGTGCCTAATAAAGAAATTATGCATGCAAATTATGAAGGAAAGCAAGGCTTATAAAGAGATTGGGAGGCTTACTGACCATGGAGATTGACCACAGACACAGAAAGTGACTTAAAAGAGTGAGAAAAAGAGAAAATTTTATATACAGTCCATAAAATAACTTTAAAAAAATCTTTCTGATAGCACTCTGAAAAACTGATGAAAAGGGATATTATGTAGATTGGTTACTGCATATTTAAATGCAGGTCAAAATATTTTTGCTACAACAATACTTGCTAGAGGAACCTTTGAAATAAAGGGATGGGGAACTCATGAATATTTCTCTCACTTGTTTGGAGTAGACCGCAAGAACCCTGGGAAAATGATTATACATCCACATYGCACCATCTTCTAAGTACGTGGAAAATGCTTTTATACTATGCTGAAGACTTGCCAGCTTACTACAAGGGCCTTACATCATGTCTTCAACAGCGTTCAGTGCAAATGAGGTACAGTTATAGTTTGGGGTTTCTCTGAAGCATCTTGTCTCTTTTTCTACTTTTCTTTGTGGTTTGTTGTTTGGAGTTTTTTTAGTGTTTCCTCTTTGATTTTGGTGTTTGCCACAATGTGGTTTCACTAGGAGTGCTTCAATATTATTTTTTGGTCCACATGCTTGTAATAATATCTTCTCCAAAGGTGTCTGAAGGAGTGTGCATCCTCACTGAATGTTGTAGTCTATTTAACTTCTTTCATTATGTTATTGTGCCAAACATTATTTGGGGGGTGTGTGTGGTGTGTGTGGGAGGGATTTCAGAAGAACCTTAGACCAGATTTTAATGGTCAACGAAACTTGTACGTGCTTCATGAAATATATCATAGGGTGATTTAGGCTGGAAAGGACCTCYGGAAGTCCAACTCCCTCCTCTAATTAAGGACAGGTTATTTCAGGTTGCTCAGGGCCCTGTCCAGTTCAGTTCTGAATATCTACAAGTATGGACACTCCAGCTTGGCCAACTCATTTCAGAGTTTGACTACCCTCACTGAGATTTCCCCTCCCGCCCCCCCCCATGTGTGTATGGATGTCCCCAATCTCTAATTGGAATTACCATTGTGTCTGTTTTCTCTTGTCCTATCACTATGTACCTCCAAGAAAAATCTGGCTGTATATCTTGCTAGTAACTGTACCTGAACATTTTCTACAGTGAGGAACATATCTCCTCCTTGAGGTCCCCTGTAATTTTAGGTGTGGAAACACCTTGAAATCTGGTCATGATCAGGCAGTAGTGGTAGTGGTGGCTTCTCATTGGTTTATTTCTCTTCCACAGTAAATTCCTGAATCTGGTATCAGGGTTAAGTGTGTTATACCTTAAAGAACTTAGATTAGAGAAATTAATGCCCTGTGAATGCCTATAGATATAGGATTGTTCTATGCTGCTTGTTTGTGCTGCGCACGGCCCCCCCCCCCCCCAAGAACAAAGCAAGATAAAATGTGTGTGTAAAATCCTTTCAAATGCACTGGTGAATGCAGTTGACTGGGAAGCAATTTTACTTCACCCACAGTGGCTACTGAGACATCAGTTTTTTATTGTATTTCAAAATGGGTCAGTCTTAGTTGTGTCAAGTAATCCAGTATTTTCCAGATCAAAGCATCCCAATTTTAAATCGATAACTTCCCTTTAAGTTTCTTTGATAAGAGGTGCCTAGGTACAATATCCACTATATATTGGTATATGATTTCAGTGTACTCCTAGTGTAAATTACTAATTAGGCTAACGTAATGTTCATGACTGCATAATTTAGACCTGTTAAGCTCTAAATACAGATATAAACTTTTTCTTAAAATTGCATTCTAACTCATAATTAGTGTCTTGAAACAACTGAAGGATTTTCTTTTTTTCTTCCTCCAAAATAATTTTCTCCTCCCCTTCCACTAATTCATAAGTGAAGCTTGATAAAAATGGGGCATTTGCAGCCAAATTCTGGGGAAGATGTGGGACATGAGATATGTACTTGGAAAATTCCCAAGAAAGACTACAGGTGAACAATTATCCACAGGGAGATGTCACTTAAGGCAGGGAAATGGCAGCTGTGTGGGAAATCATATATATTTGGATGCATACACAGGGGAATTGACTGCAAAGATAAGAAATTAAGGAGATCACTCTGGTAAGTGGTACTGGTGACTGCAATCATCAGTATCCCCTTCTTTCTAAAGTTGCTAAAACAACAGTGATATTAGCAAAGCTCCCCCTCCCCCCCTCCCCCTTTATTTAATCTGTTCTGGTTTTTGTTCTTGAGTAGAAACAAAGGAGATGTAATTTCAAAGACTCTATTGTGGTAGCTGAGGCATGGGATTGAGATTAAGTAAGTAAACCAGGCAAGAGTGTCAGGTTTCTCCAGCTGCTGGTGTGCTGGTGGGTTTTCCTACTTGCTTTCTCTTTGCTTTGTGCAGTAGCATGAACGAATGGTGGGATGTTGGTTCTGATTTGCAGTCTTCATGTTTGGCTTCACAGCTTAAGTGGGGTTCAGCCATTCCCTCGGTGCTCTCTAAACACAACCTCAAAGCTGAATTTATTCAGGAGATTGTTCAGTGTATTGCAACTAGCTGGAACAATCCAGATGTAGTTCACTTGAAATAGATTTATCTCCCTGTTGTTTGAAGCTGTACTAATCACGAGAAGATGAGGGTATCCGGGAAGGTTCAACACTGTTTGAACTAGTATGAAGTTAGAAGCTTTGGTGTCAACACTTTGCTTTTTAGCCCTTCTCCAGCCATCTCTAGTCACCTGGCTGGYGACAAATTTTGTCCTAAAGTTTGCTGTGGGGAATGACCCTTTCGCTAGTGCTCGTGACAGGAATCTTCTGGTTTATAAAACATTTCCTTTTGCCTTCAGAAGAAGGGAAGCTCCAGGTCAAAGAATGCAGATGTCTTCAAGCCTTGAAAAGTGACCCTCTTCCTCTTGCAAAGTCTTTCTTCAGGCTGTCCCATGCGAGGGACTGTGTTAGACCCTGAGGTTTTCACATGGTTGTAAGCACTTAATGATGAGCAACACAACCAGCTGCAGCCTGGAGTGGTCTCATTCAGCATAGCTGCGTTGTGAAGCAACGCTGACTTGCACCAGCTGAGGATGTAACCAAGTCGTTTTCATACTTTAACCTCAAAGGCTCTTTGTTAATACAGCAGTAAATATACTCATTGCAATTAAAATTACTCCTGCTTCTCAGGTAAACATATGCTGAGGTTTGTGCTTTATCACTTTGAAACAGGATTTCCCCAACTTTGCTCATTAGCAGAATTGCCCAAACAGAAAGAAACATATGGCTCATGACATGCTGACTTGAAGTCTTTGGAGTCCCACTGGAGAATAATTAAAGTGATTTTGATTTACTGGCACGATGAAGTATGAGCCATTCTCATTTGGCCTTATGTCTAGAAGCTCTGAGACAGTAAGGTACCTTAGCAGGAGAGCTGTAATAATTAACATGAGCCAGATTGTTAACGGCAACAAAGCTATCTGAATAATAACAATAATTTGTAATTATTAAGAGACTTTACATAATCCATGCAAGATCTCACGTTTCCCCATCTCTGGAACCGCATGGTTAGTTGGGCTGAATGGTTGAGAGATTCCAGCTTTTTAGTTCTTCTTGAAATCACGTAGGTTGTTATAATGAAAAAAATCTCTCCTGTCAAATAGAATGCTTTCCCTTTTTTTTTACTGTTAACATCAAGGAACATGCTGTCCAGTGCAGTTTTGCAGAGGTGTGTATTTATCTTTGTTTCTCCCTTTTGGAAACAGTTGATGAAAACAGATGCACATGGAAAGTGCAGATTTCTTCACTGAACAAAAGGAAAATTTTTAAAATGAAAGTTTTGACTAAAATATTCAATAACAGCTCAACCTTTTCTCTGGAAAACAGACAATAATAGGTGATCATATGAGTGAAAACTCAGCTTCCTCCTACGAAAAAGTTTAGGCAGAATTTTTACCCAGCATGGATAATTCACCCTGCTCTCCTGATGCTCACCATGACCTGGAAATAACAGAGCCTGTTTGCACATCACTGTAAATTTTACTCCACAGATAGCTGTTTAACAAAGGTATGCGTCGTCTCCTGCAGGTTACTGAATGTAAACATGAATGCTGCTGAATAAATGGAAATTAAACTGTGTAGTGTAGGCAGTGGATGTCATAAATATACACTGCTTTGAAAATGCAGAGTAAATAACTGATGTCAAAACCTTTGTTCAGAGGCAAGCGGTATGAAGACCATGAAATAGGAAGAGCTTGAGCTTTTGATTGAGAGAGTCTTGCCAATTAATTTTCAAAATAGGTTTCTCTGGATTCTATTTAATGTAAGCTTTTAGTGATGCTCTAAAATATCAGTATGTGAATCTGCATAAGTTGAAACTAAGGCCAAACCACGGTTTGGTTTAGAGTCACATTGAAAATTTAGGTGCTTGGGAGGCTCTGGCTGAAGCTTAAAAGGTGGAAGGATGCCTGGGATCAGGTGTACWTATGAACTCTTGGTTAGATACAGTCTGATGAGAATGGTTCCTCTTGAAGGCTTCATCCTGCGCTGGAACTGGAATACACTCTTTGGTACTTTTGAAGTTAAAACTATTTGCTTTTTTCTCTTGGGAGGTGCATCTGAATTGTATTGTCTGAGCTACAGAACTTGGTTTATGCTATAAGTGGGATTTTTGGGAGGCTTATGAAAGTTTTAAAAACCATTGAGTCTTTAAACTTGGTTTCTATTAGTTAATAGTCGAAGGTTACCGGGCTTCAGATACCAAAACTTCTAAACTGGTGTACAAATCTTACCTCATAAATGAAAAATTAATGTTGGTTCTGTAAATTACTAAATATTCCCTGTGCTCCTTTCAGAAAATAGTTGGAAATCTGCACTTGGGGAATTTTCCTTTCTAATGCAGATGGGTGACTTTAAGTAATGCAGAACTGCCTTTTTTTTGGAGGGGGGAAATATATCCTGCGACTCATATTTTGCTTGTTTTATCTCACCAGGGCCAAATTCTGTGTTGCAAGGAGCTTCTTATGTTTTTCTTGGCCCAACCTACTAAGCACAGAAGTCAAGCTTTCTGTTTTAGACCAGATCATAGACCTCAGGAAAGTAATTTCTTTCCCCTCCTTGCTGGCAACTTCAGGAGGCAGATTTCTTAATCCTCAAGTGTGAGACAGAAATGGAACAGGATTTTGCTGGTGTGTGATGCTGCATATTTGAGGAAGTCACAGAGGATCAGTGCACGAAGAATCAAGAAGCCTTGCATTTTGTATAGGAATTTACTACGCAGCTCTCTGCACTGGTGGAGGGCACTATATAGGCTTTGGTGCCTAAGGAATTTACAATTAGTTGAAAACTATTCTGTTTCATTGCTAATATATGTTCTACTCAAACAGAAATTGCAAAACTGAACTGAGCCCATCCAAAGTGTGAATCTTTGCCTCTCTCTCAAAGAACATAGCTCTCTTTCAAAAATGTAAAGCTGTGTGTGACGCAGGAGTTGCCATGGAAAAATACATTGAGCCAATCATTCATGATTTATTTATAGCAATTAGAATGCACATCCCGAGAACCAATAGTAACTTTGATTTTAAATAAAAAATAAAAAAAAGTCCAGACAAAGGATTGAAGCACATAAATTGTCGGGAACATTTGTGAGTCTGTGTGGTTAATACATTATTTAAAAAATTGACTATGTATGTTTCTGGACAGGGCCTTGAAGTATCAGTGCTGCTGGTATTTGCKTCTATATTTCTGCTGCTGATAATGTTATTACTGTTGTTGTATACTTACCATCTGTTCAGTGATTATCTAGTGGGTATAGTAAATATCAGTTCAAAGTGAGATTTTTCTTCTAATCATCTCTTTTTGAAAATGTTTGTGTAAAAATGAATGCTTTGGAGAAATGTGTACACCTCTATCTTGCTGGGAACATGGTGCCCGTGGTCCTTAGAGCTGGATGCGCTTGCCTGTGGTGCTTAGACTACAACAAACAGTGAATATCTTCCTCCTGATGGCTTTAAATTGCATTTGGGCAGAATTTATTTATTTATTTATTTTTATTAAAATTAACTGTATTTCAGTGTTGACCTTTTGTAGGTAACTGCTGAAGCATCAGAACTTCTGTTGATGCGCTCTATCTTTGGGCAATGATGGAAAGCAAATGCACAAGTCTTCAGTTTAAGTATTTATATCTATTCATTTAATGGGTGGGCACCCTTCGGGGTTTGCTTTCTTCTCCAGGGATGTGTCTTATGGAGACTTTGACTCCGTTGGAGGCTAAGGAACTCCTCTGGAGTTTATTGCCCTTGTCCTTCTATCGTTATGCGGTTTGCTGAGTTTCATTTCAATTTGGCAGTGAGTCGGGAGTATCAGCTCTCTTTGATGTATAGCTCCCTCGGAGGTTAAATCAATAGTGTTTTAAGCATATCGCTTTCTTTCAATGAGGCCGTTGCTGGGGGAATTCTTGCAATTTTTCAGCTTTCATATTTTGCATTGAAAATTTAATGTTAAGGAACAAGATCTACATAACAAAAATCTGAAAACAACTACTGCATAGCTGGTTTTAATTACCTGGAGTTAATATGTGGAGTAGAAAACTTAGGTTTCGCTGCCTTGGAGCTGGGTATGTAAGAGATTTTTCTGAATATAACTTGAGCCTTGTCTCATTCTCTCCTGGTTCATGGGACTGATGGATACCTACTTTCCATGAACTGATTTTGTATTTATCTTTTGACACCTGTTGACCTTCTCAAGTCTTTGTGTGGKGTGGGAAGGAAGATGGGCTTCAGCTGGTCATGTGCATGCCTGTCAATCACTCTGTAGGCCACATGAGGGCTGCACTTGGACCCCCAATGGGAAAGGCTACTACACTGCTGCTGGAGCACATGGACTCATGCTCCTGGGCTCATGATAAGTGGGGCTTCCTGAGAGTGACTCCTTACTAGGGAACATGCCTCCATCTGCTCCCTTGCAGCATCGTTCACTTAGTCCACCTCCTCTTGCCAGAGGGCTGGAGGGCTGTGGGGCTCCGCTGCAAGTGTGTAAGGGGTGAGGTATGGTAGGGAATGAGAGGGAAGAGTCAGAAGGTGGAGGCTTGGGTGGGATGGCTGGGATTGTCAGGAAACCCTTCTGCATAAGAGAAGGCCTTTGAGAATTATGCTGGCCATGCAAACAGCATGAGATGGTGGCTTCAAGGCTTGTGCATCCTTGAGCATCCACTCTGAGCCCTGCTGTTTTAGGTCACGCAATGCATTCAGCTGGGTGACAATCTCATCCCTCAACTGTCTCTCGCATCCTTGCTTGATTTGGCAGCAAGACTAATAACAGCTGCCCCTTGTTGGGTTTTACTGTGTCACTTATGCATGCCATAGAGAGTGTCTCACTTGTGGGGGGTTTTCTTTGGTGTGTGCAATAATTTTGCCAACCTAGAGGACTTAAAGAAATCATAGGGTTCTTCTGGAAGTAGCAGTAAAGAGCTGTGTCTCTTTTGTGAGAACAAAACATGAACAGTGTTGAAGCTGACTAGAAGTTCACCTTACCCTATACCTTGTCTGCAAAACCACAACTCCTAAGCTTCACAAAGAAACAAGCTGCCAACTGAGAGATTGCTTTACCTGCTTTGTTACTAGAAATTACCACTACAGTTGACTGGAAACTTCCTTTGTCTGCAGGCTTCAAGTGTAACAAACACTCTCTCATCTTAATTAGCACAGTTTTTACCTCCAGTACTGTAGAGAAGTGCCTGGTGTTGAGATGACTTTTTGAGCTGGGATTCATCARCTTCAACTAGTAGACATCTGCACTGCAAGCAGCTGATCTGACTTGTTGTCTAGATTCCCTTCAAAGTTGATGGAGAGAAATGGATCTTTTTAAGAGGTGATTTATTTCATGCCATGGCAGCTATCCAAAATCAGTCAGATGTATTGAACCTTAGAAGTTTCTATTTCTTCATTGGTCAGAAAGGAGTCTGGACAACTAAATTTTTCTTCGCCTATTTAAATTTTGTCCAGTTGAATCCAAACCTTAAAATCTGTATTCTTGTTCCTCTAAGCAATATTTTGTTCAAAGGAGGCTAACACCCAACAGTGAATAAACTGCTCTCCACTTGTTGCTTTTGGGACAAAACTTGCTGGCCACAGTTTCTTGCTCTGAATGAATTGCTCTTAGCTTTTCTGGTGATACAGGAACATGGGCTTGCCTGTGAATACTTGCATGGACCAGCTGAGTTCCTGATAGCCCCTTGAAATTGCTGTGGGAATTAAGTGACCAAATACTTTGAGGCTTTGTAAAATATCAGCCTGTGGCCAGCTTTAGTGTTTGGTAGGAAACAGAGTGTGCTTTTTCTCCCCCAAAAAAGTCCAGTTAAGAAAAGACAAAGATTCACCTCACTTCTCAAAACTTCTTGCTTCCTCCAGAAACAAACAGTTTCAGAAACTCTGAGATGTTCAGCCGCCTTGGGCCCCAGCAATTTGCTTGGTGGGTGGGCTGCCTGGGCTGGCCGTGTCTGCAGGAGGGCTTTTGGGTAGCTGGAGCTCTTGAGGAAGCTGTCTGCTGCCTGTCAAAGCTTCGGTGGCATCAACATGCTCCTGTGCAACACTCTTGATGCTTCTGTAGGAGCATTTTTCTGACAGAAATCTCTTCCATCTGAAAATCTCCAGACAATTTTGGCAGACAGCATGGATTCACATGCTGAGCTATCTAGAGAACGTGCCGCATGTTCATTGCATTAAATAGGGTGAATGTGCAGAGGGAAAATATTCTCCAAGCCTGCCAAGATGGATAATTGAGCTTTACATCCTTCAGTGAATTCCTCCTGTCTTTCTCCTCTATCTGGTGATCTCAGTTTAGCTTGCTCTTTGAGCCCCTTGTGTTTGTGTACTTCTCCATCTCCAGTGCCTAGGGTGCTACGCAAAATTATATTGAATAGCCACCTGCAGACCAGGGATGTTTCCCACCGCCCACACCACACACAGTAGCTGAAATCTGCAGCTCTGTAAAGTACTTGATGGTGGGGGGGAAGCGTTAAAGTCCATTTAATCGAATGTGTCACTCTGATAACTTAGCACCATTTGAGATAAAAATTAGCATGTCCGTGAGAAATCAGTGACTCATTCTTTGTTATAGCTCTGCCTCAGAGTCCAAGGAAAGATTAGAGCACCCCAAGCACAGGGCAAGTAGGGAGAAATGGGTAGTCTCTGTTCTTAGTAACAGGGGGGAAGATACAACAGCTACGTGTTTTGTGGGGGTTTTTCTTTTTTTCCTTTAATAAAGCCTATTGCAAGTGACACCTTGAAAAACGGGCAGTTTTTCCTCACCTATGAGCAAAAATAGGAGCCGATGAATAAAGTTTCAGTTCCCCTCTTGCCTTCAGGTCTCTTCTGTGGAGGGTAGCACAGGGTGCTGGGGTGTTGTGTCCTTGCTTCTTTGTGAAGGAGCTCAGAGTCAAACCATAATTTTTTTTTTTTTTTTTTTTTCTTCTCCCGCCCGCCGCCCCCCCCCGCCTTTGGTGAGGTAGGCAGGCTTTTCCTCATCTCTTAATACAAGCACTGATATTTGAACACCATAGTGTTGTCTATTGGTCTCTTGTTTCCACATGGTGCCAACAAAATTACATTTCTTTTTAGAAGCCTTAGATTTATGTTTCAGCCAATTTTACAACACTGCTATGCTTGGAGTAGGAAAGTAAGGAGGTTTGACTCTGTGCATGGATAGATCTCTTATACCTCCCAGACCTTTATTCAAAGCTATGCTTCCTAGAAGTAGCCATGAGATGCCAGATGTCTTATGTCACGCACTTCTTTCAGCAGAAATCAATTATATGACTCAGTTACAATCTTAAGATGGATTATCTTAGTGCTAATATACAGGCATGATATCTTCAGATTTTCAGCTTGCTGACGTTAACTGTATTACAGCAAAGATGCCAGCTGAATTAGCTGTCCAGTGAGACTTCTGAGAGCTGGGAAAGTAACTCTGCTTCCTGCTGTTTGGCATGTGCGTGGAGGTAAAAATTGCCTGGCGGCTCAAAGAAATATTTAGAAGTGATCTTTAGTATTAAATGTATTCAGATTGATTTTTAATGGTTGTAAACAGAAGTATCATTCCTCTGTCAAACAGCAATATGGGTGGAGGACGCTTATGGAAGTTCAGTACACTTTTTTCCCCACCCTCCACTTCAGTTCTTCCTGGGAGGACTAAAGTTGCTGAAAATAATTTTTCTCTAAAAGTCAGGTGAAAATTCTCAATGGAGATTCTTTACGTCTTGGCTGTGAAGATTGGAGCCGGCTTAAGACCTTCTTGTCTCCTGTGTTGCTTCTTCCTTCTCCCTCAGTTGTACCAATACAGTCTTTTGGAGCTACGCTGTGTTACAGAAATGATCCAGGTAAAAATATCTTTCTAGAAAAGGAAGGATAGTGAGTTATTTTTAATCTGACTTGACCTCTAACATTATTTCTGTGCAGAATGTGGATATAACTGTTAGAAATTAGCCACTGTGGAAATAAAAGCTACAGAAAGCTTCACAAAGTGGCCACTCTGCATGGGAGAGGACATTTTGCCTTAAGTCTTGGACTTGAAGGATTGAAAGCCAAAGACATGGTCTCTGTTGGAGCAAACACAGACAAAGCGCTGCTGTAAATGCAATGGTAGAAGGTTACTGGCAAGAGGTGCATCATGCTACTCTTAAAGCCTGTTAAAATATTTCCATAAAAAATTGTTTTGACAGAAAACTAGTTTTTTATTAAACAAGGCTTTTTCTGTAGAAAGCTGCCCTCCCTGCTCCCCTTTATTTTAATAAAAGAAAAAAAAAAAAAAAATCATTCAACTTCTTGTCCAGAGATTGTGATCTGGCACTTGCAGAAATACCAATGAGTCAAAAAACACTAGAGTCAGAAGAGGCTTTAGCTTATGTATTTTGAGAGTGTAACTGAGGAGTCCAGTCCATGCAGGAATGTGAGTCAGAGCTATGTAGGGTCCAAAATGCACTTCCCATGAGGCATTGAGGGAAAGATCTCAACTGCAGTTTCCTAGACAAAAGCTGTCCGGTTTTTGTTTAATTTTTCTGCCCTAGAGTCAACATTTTCCAAGGTAGAGCTGTCAGTTCCCTGCTACAGCTGAAGAGGCAAGAAATGTATGACCCAGCTAATGTGGGCCTCACCTGCATGCCCAAAGGCTCTGTCTCCCCATCAGCTCTGAGGGTATCTGCAATTTCCACCCCTCCTTTTTTTTAAGCTCTCTTTGCTTCATGTGACTTTCCAGTCATACTTTTTATGCTTAGGTTTAAAACTTCTAAATACAAATGTAAACAAATAGCTGGGCTACATGTGCCCTCATGTGAGAGAATGTTCTTGTGCTCTGAACAGCTGTAGCACGTGAACGTTGGCAGTGTCACCTGTTTGTCCTGGGGAGGGCAGAGCGCATGGGGTTGGCTCAGAGCAGCAAAGTGCTGCAGCCAACATCTTAGAGGTGGTTGTGCTTCTCTGCTGGTCACGGGCAAAAGAAGGAAAATGCAACCTTAAATTATGTGCTTATGCTAGCAAAAGCAAGAGAGCTCAGATGTTTACTCTGGTGTAATTGGCAACTCAAATTGACCTGCGGCCACATACAGCTGAGAGATGTGTGATGGAGAGGGGCTGTTTGTTTCCTGGCTGGATTAGCAAGATGCTGGTCAGCACTAGGGATGTGCCTATCCCAAGGTATGTACTACTGTCCTTTGAGTGACGGCTGAAGAGACCTTCTTTCCCCATGCAAAGCTCAGCTGACAGCAGTCAGACTTACACCCTCTGAATCTTCCTTAACTCATTCATTCCTTTTCTGCAAGACTAACTCTCCTTGAGAAGGTGAGACTGAAGCACTCCTGTTTGTCCCAAAATCAGTTTCTACTGATGGGACCTGGAATAGGAAAGGAGTTTCTGTAGCCCAAATGATGCCAAGTGTATGCTCAGAAGTACCACTCTATTTTTCCCCGAATGTGTTGCTTTGAAAGATACTGGGATATGAATAGCGAAGGCACTTTTACTTTGTACAGGAGGACTGCGCATGCAGTAAGCAAGCACTTTAATATTTCATGAAGGGTTAGTCTCCTAATGACAGGAGTGTTTCCAAACCTGAGGCTATCACAGGGGTGCCAGTGTTGATGAGAACTAGCAGATTTATGATCCCCCCCACTCAATGCCAAACAGGGAATCATCAGAAATGAAGGCACAGGTCTTGCAAAAGCTGATGTGGGAGGCAGAAATAAAGCTGTTCAGGAATTGAGCTCATGTACCTTTGTGTCTCCTATGAGTTCTCTCTAGTGGGCTGTGGTTTAACAGTAATGGGCTGATGCCAACCTCATATCCTCTATGGGCTGTGCATACAACATGCTCTTGTTGGCATCCAGATCAACAGTTTATATTTAAGCAAATACATTTCCATATTCTGATGTTCCTGTATCAGTTAGGAGACAGTCATTACAGGACTCATTTGGTATGTGCTTGGAAGTATTACAGACCCCAATATTCACCTCTGCTGGTGTGAACACAATGTCTGGCCACTACCATATTCTCAGGCAGCTACCAGGAACTTTGGCAGGGTGCAGCCTGCCAATGAGTGAGTTGAGTGATTCGTGCCCTTGTGTGGTGAAGTGCTACTGACTGTGCTGTGATTGTCTGTTGTCTGTCCTGGCTATACCAGTCTGCAGGGGTGGGSACATTTGCTTAGGTCATAATTTTTTGGCACTGGATTTTTTTTTTTCTTCTATGCTGGGGTGACTTGTATTTTATTTATTGGTTTGTAGTCTTTGCCTAGTTACCAGTGCGCAAGATTTGGAAACATAGCCTGTTGGACAATTCCTTTCTGCTCTTACTTGCTTCTCACTGCCTGAAGCCATCCCAGATCCTCCATAGTGGCTGTTCTTAAACACTTCTCCATCAGCCTGTGCCTGCTTCCTCCTCCTCCTCTACCCTTTCTGCAACTGGAGGCGTCTGACTTCACCTCTTTCCTCCACTAGCTCTGTCTTTCCACATTGAGAGTGGGTTTGGGTTGAGTGCAAATTTGGGGAAAGGTTTATCTGAGCCTGGCCCTAAGGTTGAATTGATTTTGGAACATTCAGTACCATGGTACCTAGAAGAGCAGTGATGAATGCTGCTTGCACTGTGACCAGAAGGAGAATAAACTAATAGCTCCAGCAAAAGAGCTGTTTGCCATAACGTGTGTATTCTCCAAAATCAGAGGGGAGAGCAGTGCCATGCTCAATTTGGTGGTTTCTTAAATGGACAATTTCTTACTGTTTTCAAACAGCACAAGCATTTCAGGATGGTGGGAGCCAATGAGCTTGTTTGCATAAATTAAGATATCAAAGAACTCATCTATCTCTTCTACGTTCACCTGTATTCAGGAGATGCGAGAAAAGGCTGGAAATGAAACCCAGAGGTTTATTTTGTTTRTTTATTCAATAGTAGGCCTTGGATCTCGGTTTGTGACTTGGATTTCTGTTCCATTCTATACAAATCCCCAGGACTTTGCCTCTCTTCTTTTCAGCTGCTTACCATATAGGCTATGTATAAAACTTACTTCTGAGATGGAAGATGCACTAGGAATTAAATATTCCCATATGCTATTAAAAAATCGTTCAGTATGTGCTAGGTCATCCCAAAACCTATCCCAATCCTGCATGTAAGAAGTTGTGCAAGTGTTACTCTTTTAAAACACAAAGTTTGAGAAGCTAGGTGCTAGGCTTGGAAAACGTACAGAGCAACCAAAGCAGCTGCAGCCCCTATGAGCCACTTCTTATTTGGTGGGTGAGACAACACCTCTCCATTAGAAACCCAATATTGACTCACATGAATGTGRACGTACACCTGGAGACTCCCTGAGAGCCAGAACTTTGGAAAGTTCGTATCATAAATAGTATAAATTGCAAGCTAGCGCAAAGCTCTCTGCTAGAGCATTAACTTTTAGTTTGAGATGGTTTTTGTGCGACTGCCAGGCTGAGTCATCAGTTGATGTATGGAGAAGAAAGGTAAAATACATATCTATCCTCTCTTGCTAAACATGCTGCGAATTAGAGAAGGAACTTTTGTCTGCAAGTATAAACTTCCTTTATGTTGCTTTACTGCATAGTGAGGGGGGAAAAAAAGCTCATTACCAGACTTGGATAGACACTAAACTTGATAGCGTGGCTCACTTTTTGCTATGACATGGAGCAAAAAGAACATTCCTGCCTCAGAGTCTCTGTGGACTAAGCTGAGGTGCTGACTGGCTACAGAAAGACAGTTTGCAAGTGCTTGTGGCTGTTTTCTGTAACCCTCCCCAGGTGATGCAGCATGGAGAAAGAGGGAGGAGAGGCCCAAAGTGGTTCTCTGGAAGACAACAGGGAGCTTCTGTTAACAATGTGGGAGGGARCACGGTGGAGGATGTAAGAGGCACTGGGGTTTGAAATCATAACCACCGTAGACTGGCTCCTGCATAGTTCTGAGCTTTTGATTAATCTGAGAGATAATGAGGAGAGAACCATCGTGGGTGGTTTTGAAACTGAGGACAGATGATTTAGATTTGGTGAGATACAGAAGATGAACTGGGTCTAAACTTTCTGTGTCAGGTTTTTGCTCATAAAACAGGCACAATGATCTTTTTTGCTCTTGCCCGTCTTTCACTTACCTTTATTTTAAATGTTTTATGTCAAAAAGACCTCATATATTAATTTCCACTTAGCATAATAGGCATGCATCACAGCTGCATTTCTTATTTGTCTGCAAATACCAGGAGTGTATTGCTAGCAAAACCTTTTTATTGTACAGTTCTGTATCGTTACAGAAAAATCAATGAACTTGTAATTAAGACTTCAAAAGAAATGTAGGCTAGTACCTTAATCCTAGATCAATTTGCTTTTATTTCATAATAGCATAAAAATTTATCTGCCAAGAACATTATTAACTAGTCCACTTTTTGTATATCCAGATATAACATTTAAGAAAAAGTACAATGAAATGATTTATTTCACATTCAGCCTGAAATACCTTACATAATAATAGGCTTCATTAAGGGAAAGGACTTGAAGACACTGTGTTTGTATCGAAGGGGGGGAAAAAAGGCCCTAGATACAGAAGACACTTCCTGCATCTGAAGTTCTCTTGTCACTGTGGAAATCTAAAGAACATACACTATTGGTATGTGTTTTTGCTCAGGAATGTTATAAATATTTGAGCAAGATCAAACAGAACAGCAAAGGAGCACTGCTTTAGTTGTGTAGCTTTTTGGAAAAATAAAACAGATCCGTATCCAGTGAATATGGACTGGCGTCAGACAAAGCTCAGTACTGCCGGTATTTAGTCTGGGATATTCTGTTAAGCAGCATTACAAAAACCATGCTTTTGAATACAGAAACCCATTAGGTGATTTCTTCCCTCTAGATGCCCTCCCATGTCCTGTCTTCTGGTTTGTGGAGAAATGGGCATCTGCAAGAGGTGGAAGCCAGAGGATGGGGCTTCTCTAAGCAACGTAGTCCTTATGCAAGGTCTGTTCAGTCCAGTGATCAGATATGGAAACTTTTGGCAGGAACTGGATGTAAAGTTTTTGCTTTGAGTTTTAGGTGCCATATTTTTAAGCCTGATAAAGTTATTTGCAGCTCTCCATTTGGTATTATTTCTGCACTTTGCAGAAGCCTTTGTTTTCCAATGGTGCTTTTGAGAGCTGAACTTGGCCGTGTGGAGGAGAGGCACTAGTTTGTCCTGTGACTTTTAGTGTCTGGATGCAATTGACAGGCAATACCTGAAATCACAAGACATTTCATTGTTTGCCTTTATTTCTGGTTAGGCTTTGTCTTGGCAGATTAATTCCAGCTACAGAGAGCAGGAGGTTGTTTATTTGAAAAGCCAGGAGGTTATCACAGAGAAAGCAAGGCAGTGCTTCATGCTGAAACAGTAACAGTGAGAATCCCAGTGCCCTCTTGGCCCCTGTTAACATAGTTTGGCCGCACAAAATAAGCATCCTGCCTCATGTCAAAACTTGGATGTGAGTTAACAAGAAACTCTGTGCCCTGGTTTTGGCTGGGATGGAGTTAATTTTCTTCCTAGTAGTTGGTATAGTGCTATGTTTTGGATTTAGTATGAGAAGAACATTGATAACGCACTGATGTTTTAGCTGTTGCTAAGTAGTGTTTACACTAGTCAAGGACTTTTCAGCTTCCCATGCTCTGCCAGGTGCACAAGAAGCTGGGAGGGAGCATAGCCAGGACAGCTAACGCAGCTGACCAACGGGGTATTCCATACCATATGACATCATGCTCAGTATATAAAGCTGGGGGAAGAAGAAGGAAGGGGGGGATGTTCGGAGTAATGGCGTTTGTCTTCCCAAGTAACCGTTATGCGTGATGGAGCCCTGSTTTCCTGGAGATGGCTGAACACCTGCCTGSYGATGGGGAGTAGTGAAGGAATTCCTTGTTTTGCTTTKCTTGCGTGCGCRGCTTTTGCTTTCCCTATTAAACTGTCTTTATCTCAACCCATGAGTTTTCTCACTTTTACCCTTCCGGTTCTCCCCGCCATCCCTCTGGGGTGGAGTGAGCGAGCGGCTGTGTGGGGCTTAGTCGCCAGCTGGGGTTAAACCATGACACTCTGTAGGGACTCTCTGCTACGTGTGTGTCCATACCAGTGTGTTATACCTAACCTGAAATGAGGCTGTAGTAGATCATCCTCTGGGAACTGGTGCCTTCAAGTGAACCTTTTGTCTGTGTCTTGGTATTTGTGCTGCAATGAGGAGGGAGCGTGGCTTTAGTGTCACAGCAGTCCCTGCTAGTGACAACCTGTTGCAGCCAGGCTGCCTGTCTCTCTCTGTCCTGGCAGTTTCTGTGGTCTTTTGTTGCTTTGTCGAAGTAAATTCACTGCCTTTCCCCACTCCTGCCTGCCTGTGAAAACTACATGTTTCAGCTCTGACGTTGTATTTCATTGACTTACAGCCAGAGTAACAATTAATCCAGTGGGAGATAGGAGCAATTTTAATTTTTATTCAGGCTGCTGATGGAATAGTGCAGAGCAACTTATGAGCCTAGATGGACCCAGAATACCTTTATTTGACAAAAGGCACCACCAAGCTACTTGCTTATGTTAGAGGAGGTCACTGTGGTTTGCAAACATTACTAGCAAGTAGCAAGATCAGCGGTTGAGACCAGTGTGTGGAAAGGTATTTGGGCACATCATTTCTTCTGATTGCTTGTAGGGAGCAACCTTTAAACCAGCAACCAGCCCTAAATTTCCCTCCTCAAGGGCTTGAGGTCATCAGTGTGATGGCTAACTTAGCGTGTTCTGTTGCCTAGTCAGCAGCTGAGGCAGGTACCTGAGCACATATTCCCACATCCTCCATATCCAACTAGGAAAGGAGTCAGAAACTTCAAAATGAAAAGCCAAGGAAAGAAGAGGAGAGTGTCTGTGCTGGACCAAAGGCCTGTCTAGCTCACCATCCTGCCTCTGGCAGCAGGTGCTCAAGGGAAAGTTGAGCAGTGCTTGCCTTCTCTGTGCTGCTTGTAGTCATCCAGAGTGTGGTCTCAAAGCAAAGCACATCACCCTTAGTGTTTCCTGCCAGCAAAAACCTTGCTGCTCTCAGGAAGGTTGGGGTTTTACTCTGGGTTGCAAATAGATGCCAGTCTCTGCTCAGGAGTCAAAATGTTGAATGTGGTGTGGATGTCAGTAGGAGCAAAAACATTTTCCTTCTGTATGTGTAGATGCATTGATAGCACCAGTCCTACCTTTCCAAATAGGTCTGTAATTAGAGCTAGTGTCCAGGAGGTGCTCACCTTTGCTTTCTTTACATCTCCCGCCAAAGAGAAATTTAGACCTGTTTCTTCAAAATGGCATGAAGGGGAAATATAGAGCTAAAGGGCTATTTTGAGTTAGACTTCTTACTGACTTATGGTGAAACCATCCCCATTTGTGCAGAAGAATTAAATATCAATTGGCCAAGTCCCAAATTAGCCTGTGGTTTCAGAGGGAAGTCTGGGCACCAGTGGGGCAGAGGAAGATCTCTGGATTTGGGTCTGTGCTCCAGTTAATGTCAGGTTTTACCTTACACAGATTACTCTGCCTGTACACCTTGCCTTCTTCTGGGTGCCATCAGAACTGAGAAAACATCAGCGAACCACAGCAGACAGAGAACCAGTTTCCTTTTCATTTAGGTTATGATCTAACAGTGGAGAAGCTCTGGATTTTAGGATAGCCCTGTGGCAAGACTGAACCCAGCTGGGCATAGGCTGGTTAACATGCAGACAGTGATAATACTACTTCTGTCTTCCAGAAGCTGAACTTTTTCCTATGCTGATCTCCAAATACAGCGATGATTCAAATGGATGCACAGTGATTTTTATCAATTGTACTCTCAGTGTATTTCTGGTGTGGATAAAGTATCACAGGTAAAGAACCACAACAGTAATGAAAAGGAAGGAATTGACTTCCAATGGATAGTCGGACAGATAGATACATAGATAGCTTCCCCCTCGCTCCTTATGACTATACCTTAAAGCCTGTTGTCCTATGGAGAATACTTTGGTGGCTAACAAGATAGAAAGAGCAAGTGAAGTTTTTAACGTTTTAGGAAATATTTCTGATATTCCCCAAAATCAGAGTGTCTCTCTCAGTTTCCTGGTGTCTAATAAGAAAGGAGCTCATGTTAAGGTAGTATTGGTTTGGGATCTTTCTTCTCTGTTATTGAAAGATGTTACTATTGAAACTGTAGGAATCTTAATATGTTTTGAGATATCTTACTCCTGTAACAAATTGACTGAGGGGCTCAAAACTTCTTTGGGAGTTATGTATGTGCACATACTGCCAAGTGGTATCTGTTGTGTAAGTTTAATTCTGTTTGGAAGTGAAGGCAAAAATGGGCAATGGTGACTGAGAAATGCTTGTCTTCCAAAATTGAATGAATGATGAGGTTTGAATTTGAAATATGAAAATTAAATCACTGCTGGAGTGGAGAAGACATTGCTGTCAAAAGCATATGCTTTGGGACCATGTCTAGAGAAAAATTGGCAGTTTTTGTGAATCCCTGGCTTGTGTTAACGAAGCCCGTCTATTGTAGATGGATTGAACTCCTTTACAGGATGTACTTTGGGGATACTAAAATCTCTTTGAGATCAGAGAAGGAACAGCACAGGACCCTGGTCTGCTCACAAGCAGACAGTTTGGGTGCTGCTGTGTTCTTAAATTGATTTTCTGGCAAGTGAAGAGAAAAATGATATATTTTTTATTGGAAACATATTGATTTATAAAAATAGTTGTGCCTTGCATTTAGAGATGTAATAAGTTTAAATTCCATACGTGAGAGATTTCTTCCCCTCATGTTATCTGACATGTTTGGTAATAACCTCCAGTGCTATGCTGTCTGTGTCATACTGTTGGAAAGGTGCAGGATGATAAAATCTGATATTCAGTCGCCTGGTTCTGCTCTTCTTTATTAGAACTGGTATGATACAGAGACTGTAAGTAACCAAAAGCTTCCCTTTGACTTCAAAAGGCAGAAGATCAGATTTAGTGATGAATACAATACTCTACAAACAGGTCCCTTGCAGAGATGGGGGGGGGGGGGGAATTGATTTACCTATTGCCTGAGCATGGGAGGATCTGGGCTTGAGTTCAGTTTTCAAAATCGAAGATTAGTGTTTTACCAGAAAACTTCTCAGGATCTGATCTGAGCTCACAACAGGCTATTTGGATCACTCATTGCCTTAATGTTGGAATTGTGTAACATTTCAGCCACTTCTCTATATGGTTCACATGATAATGGCTACCGTGTCAATAATAAAGGCTCCTCCTGGAATCTGCCAAACAAAAACGTTATGCTTTTTTGTAGTAACTTGCTGTGGTATACACAATGGTTTGTACATCTGAAAAGTAGTTTTAGAGGGCTGCTGTCTCCAGCTCAGCTTTGGGGTGCTGGGTTCAGAGTTGTTTTTAAAATTTATAGACCACTTTGACTTGACTACACTTCTGGGATAGCCTTTCTGGCATCCCTCAGCATGGGAATGACAGAAATAAAAACTTCCCTTTTTTTGCCCCACCGATTTCAAATGCTTCAGAACTGCTGATTGCAGCACAGCCTGAACAGCAGGCATTTTTTCTGCATGTTGCTTTTAGGCAAGGTTTAGATTAAAAGCACAAAGAGCAGAGTAGCTCACGCAGGTACAATAAGCAGAAGTTTACCCATGTTTCTCTGCTGTGGTGGCAGGTACTTTTGTGTCTTATTTAACTGGTTCCTAGTAGCGGTCCTGACGGAGCCAACAGTGGAAAAAGCATATGTTTCAGTAAATGCAGTGAGCTTTACTTTGCTGTCCACATTGTGGTCCTGCCCAGAGGGTCTCCTGAGAAAGTCAACACTGGTGGTGCTAAGGGCTTGCTAGGTGTTACTTGGAGGAGCAGCAGCTCCTGGAGCAAGCCAGAGCCCTGGTAGGGAAAGCCAATGCGTAGGTGGCTTCAGGGGAGGGGAAAGGAACAATGAAATTGGGCACTACTTGGAGCACCCAAAGAGACCTGTCAGGCCACAAACCTAACTCCCAAGTCTTCTAGATATTCTGCATTCCCTTGTGTTAGCTTTGTGTCTTGTGGATTCGTGGCCTGGTATTACAGCTTCTCTTCTGCCTGTTGGCAATTGTGTGTGATTATCATCACTTGGGTTGGTCTGTATGGTTTGAGAAGTAGGAAGAGTGATGCTACCAGCAGAGATACATCATGGACAGGACCTTTGGATTAACAGAGCCTGACACAGAGAGCTTTCTCCTGCAAGATGGCCCGATCCTGTCATCCACTCGGCATGCTGGAGTCCTACCTTCTCTTTGTGCACATTACCTGCCCCAACTGGCAGAGGAGACTGCAGCTTGTTTAGGAGTCTTCTTCGGCCACCTGAAAAGCCCTTCAGCAAGCCTTGGGGGGTGTATGTGCTGCTGTCTGAAGAGACTGGGCTGCCCTATTTCTGTAAAAGCCCTACATAGAAAGCGGGTTGCTGAAGGACTTCTTGCTCTCAGTACTCTGCGCGTGACTGATCCAGAAGAGTATGGTTTTGTTGAGACTTGGGTATTTCTGAAGGAAGGGGTGCATATGCATGTGTGTGTGGAATAAAAAAAGAAACATTAACGCGTTCTGACGGAGTCACGTCCCCACTTAACTTAATGACAGACACCCACAAACTTCACAGGGGTCAAGATTTCAGTATCCTGTGTGCGGGGGATCTGTCAGTAATGTTATCCTTGTTATAGCAATAGCTGAACTCCTGTTAGCATAACAAGCTACGGGGAACTGCCAGTTAGCAGCTCTGTCACTTACGCTTCCTAATGTGAATGTTTTCATTCGATTGCTATCTTGGTTAGCCAAAAAGTCTTCATGTTCCTGGAATGTCCCTGTAATTATCTTAGTGCTAAAAGACAGTGAGGGAAGAGTTCTCTCAAGCTGGGCAGCTAAAGTCTCATGTCCTTGTCTTGGGTCTCATCTCACATGAAGATCCTTACCTCTGCCACCTCTCCTGCCTTACCTCTCCCCCTAGACCCTGTATGCATGGAGCCACCTCTGACTCTCATATTGCAGGCCAAACCTTCCCAGGCTTGGCTCTGTTTTAGAGAGAAGTCTTCTGGTCTCTAGTCCAGTAGAGGAAAATAAGCATGGGCTGAGAAATTGCTAGCGTGACCCTTGGGAAAGAATGAACAAGATGGCAACAGCAGTTTAACATTGACTTCATACACAATGAATTGAAACTCCAGAGCCGTAAAGACCCTCTGGACAATTATCTGCTCAAACCATTTTCTGAAGATATCTGTTCAACCTGTTCAAACAAACCTCTAATGAGGATGGTTTCACCTGTGCACAGGTGCTCTGTTGACCAAGTATTCTTCAGTGGTTGGTTCGGTTTAGTTTTTCTGGCACCCTTTTTGTGCTTGGTGCCATACAGACAAAAAGTGTCTGTCTCAGAGTTATCAGTAGGAACTAGATCTAATTCAAGAACAGCTCATCCTCCAAATAACTACAAAATAAAGCATGCTTGAAGTATTACATCCACTGTGGAAGTGTTAATTCCTTCAGTAGTGGCTCTCAGACTAACTAATGTCTGCGTCCAGGACGTGTTTGGCTGAAGGTTCAGAGTTGTCACTGAAAACAAGAAAATCTCTCGTGTTTCTGTTCTCAGATACCTGATTCTCGCACTTCCTTCGCAATCTATTTGAAATATGACAGCTGATTTCCTGGGACAATTTGCATCTGTTTTCTGACTTTCTGGTCAACATCTTGATAAATTTCCAGATGATGTGATGCATTTTGGGACTCAAAGCTGTTTTCTTTTCTGTGTATGAGGAATCTCTTGACTAAACATTTGTGGCACTGCAAGCTTGAAGAAGACTGGATCTTTTTATTCTTCGCACTGGTGCAACTTCTGACATTGGTAAAGCTCTCCCCATTTTACAACTTCGAGTGTTGCCAATAAAAAGGTAGTGATTTGAGCCAGAAATAGCATTTTGTAAACTTGCATTTCTTCAGTTGAAAAGATATCGCTGTTTCTGTTGCAAATGCTCTTCTGATCTATAAATCTTCCGTTTTAAAACCTGGAAAAACTGAAAGCTTTTCAGGCGGTGCTTTTTGGATCCCATTTGTAGGGACATTTTGTAGGCTACATTTTGTCTGCCATGTTCTTACTTCTGCATTTTCCGTGTTCTTTTAATTGACTTTGTATGCATAGCAATACCTCATGGTCATCGCCAGCTTTGCCAAACATGTTATGCAAGTGCTGCAGAGGTTTCTCACCTCCTATTGAAGTTTTAGATCTGTGCTCTAGAGCTAGTCTGAAGTCAGCCTTTCCAGCTCATAGAGGCCATTTGCAATTAAAGCCCCTTCTGGTTTCTTTTAACTGGACATCTCTGGCACACTATCTGCTCTAACACCCAAGACAGACACAGGCACCTTGGTTCAGGAGAGCAATTCAGATTTCTCACAACCTGGAGATGTCTCCATGGTATTGTTGTCTGTGTGTATTTGTTGGGGGTTTTTTCTGTTCATCCTTTGTGATATACAAATGATACACAAATGATAGATATTGGAGAAAATCACATAGCAATATTTTAACCAGACTAGTATTGAAACTTGGGAGCATGTAGCTTTTTTCTTATCATGAAGAAATCAAAGGCTGATCTTATAGCTGTAGCTTCAGGTTGATGTGAGGAAATATGTGAAGAAGAGATTGTTTCTTAAAATTTCATAAGGCTAATCTTACTCACTGGAGGTTGGGATGTGTAATTGAAAACTGGCAAAACATTTGATGAACAAATTATAACTGTTTCCCTCAGGAGACAGGTGAATTTACAGGGGAGAAACAAGAAGTTATTCATAGCTTACTGATTTCAACAAAAAATCTTTACAAGGTAAAGAAAAGCAGAGGCTTAATATTGGTATGACATGGAATACATAGCAGAAGTAAGTTGCCCTTGACATAGCTAATGTCTGATTAAATAATTAATGTCTGATTTATTAATTGGGGAATAGAATAAGAGAGACTATGAAGTGGCAGGTCTGGAATGCAGATAACTTTTCCAAAGGACAAGCTTGTTTAAACTGGGGTCCTTTTTGACTAGATGAAGGAACTTGGTAATATACAAGATATTGTGCAATATTTTTTAATTATAGAATGTTGCTGTAACTAAGTAAACTTAACAATATTACTGTGACACAGACTAATACACTTATCTTAACCAATTAACTACTCCGTATTTGTCAGATTATGTGCACAATACATAGTTAATAAGTATACGTGAAGATGAAAAGGGTTTTTGGAGCGGTTTCTAAAGATGATGTGGCATCTTGCCTGCTGCTAATCTTGTTTCTAACACGCTGGGGTTTAGGCTGGAGTTAGTTTAAACAAATTCTTGTGATGATGATTAATTCAGTTTGTTTGGTTTATGTGAACACACTTCTCTATAACAACTTTGGTCCTTCTTAACAGTCAAGGGGTTATCAGTCTGAGAAATAAGCTAATAAACTGAAGAAATAATTAGATCTTACTAAACAGACAGATGGCAGGGTCATGTCCTTTGATACCAAGAATGCCAAAAAGCTTGTCTATTTTTTCCAATTAGATTGTTTCATCCAATAATTAAAAAAAAAAATACAAAACCAAACCAACAAGCAACAACAAAAAACCTAAGCCAAACAAAAACCAGTATAAGCCTTGTTTTTTCATCTATAGGCAATCCTTGCTGTAGCAACATTTTTACTATGATATAAAACCTGATAAAGCTATTAGTGGGATCCTAAGCATCAAGCCCAACAGAGTACTGGTATGTTGTTTAAAACAAAACAAACAAAAAAAACCAACCAAAAAAACCCAAAACAACAACAACAAAACAAACAAACCTCCCCCCCAAAAAAAACCAAACCAAAACAAAAAAAGATTTCAGGGTTATGACAGCTCCCTTCAAAACTTAAGCTGTTTAAGCTCATAGTTTTTAGGAACTAGGTCTGGTGTTGGAAGGCAAGGAAGAGAATATGGACTGATTGAGCAAACACACAAACTACTAGAATAGCAGCAGAAAGACATTTGCATTTGTACTGGATTTGGGTATGCCAAGTTCATAAGAGGACATAAGCTGGGAGGGTGCCATAGCAAAGTTCAGAGGCAGCACTACCAATGGAGGAGAGAACAGGAAGGTTCCTGGCCTTCTCAGTGTAATAAGAGTCGAGTACAAACTGGGTTGGAAAGGTCTAAGCAGTACCAAAGAAGTGATACCAATTTTCTTATTGCTAAATGGAGAAGGGCAATGTATTGGAATTTAAAATGGGATATTGGCCAGTTGCTTGCAAGTCCTTGCCAGCAATGCGATGGTCAGAAGAAGGGCTGTGTGGAAGAAACATTCATCAACGCAGCAATGAGGCTTCTTGGATGTGTCTGCTGAATGACAGATAACATGGTACTGAGGCCTTTTGTCTTTGCCTTGGTAGAAGGCAGCAGACTGCAAGCCAGACCACGGAGGTGGGGAAAAACCCAACAAAAAATGTGGAACAAGAGCCCAAAAATGCCACATCCCAAAGGGGAGGATAAAACAGTGGTACCTAATCCACAGAGTGTTCTTGGTCRTTAGACAAGGTTCAGAGGGGAGTAGAAGGCTGCCATTGAGAAAGAAACATGGGAGTGTTTAATCCTGCATAGCTGCCATTTATAGCCATAAGAAACTATATTCTGTGTGAATTCAGGAGACTTCAAGTGCTGATAGATGTATAATCATATGATGTTAGAGCTTTACGTACCAAACTGCACCCATTTACAATCTTTGTCATGCTTCATTCTCTATATAGTAGTAAATTCCTCATTGTAGAACAGCTTATCAAACTTTTCAATCGTTAAAATAATTCCCTACTCAGTTCTGAAATGTTCTATAATGGCTATAAAGAAGAAAAAATAGAAAAAAAAAATCTTTACCTTCTTAAAATAACTCGGAATGTAAGAGAAGGCTTTGAGTTCAGTATTGTGATTCCTGTTCTCTGCCTTACTTTTGCTAATCCCGTTATTGACTGGCTGTAATGGGCTCACTTTATGCTTTATCCAAATAGATTCAGGAAGCAATCTGGCTCAAAACTCAGTCTTTTGTTTTACCAAGAGCTCCATTATTTGATCTCACAAGGCTCACAGTCTACTTATGAAATATGGGAAATGACATTTTTAATTGCATTGGTCACTACTGTTCTATGGAAAATGAGTATATGATGGATTTMATCCAGTTCATCACAATGCCTCTTTCCATACCAGGTTTTGAAATAATAGTGAAGATCTTAAAATATATAAGTAGCTATGGAGGGTTGTGTGCAACCACAAAGGCTATTCTCTTTCTGGGAAGGTGGTCTCTTTAGGCTTCGTTCAGAGTTGATGGTGAGAGACATGATCCTCTGAGGCTGAGTCAGGACATCTGAATTAGGTTCCTGGTGACTCTTGCTCTCTACAGGAACCTATTTCTTTTCACTGACTACAGAGGAAGCTTGGGAGCTTTGTCTCCTTTTGTTAACGTGAGCCTTTGAATAACTGCTGAAGACTTTATAACCTTTTTCTCCTAATGAGGTCCATTAGTGTAATTTAAATCTCATTAAGCTAATCGTACCGTGTTAGACTACATATCTCTGAAAATATGTTTAAAAAACACGAGGGATGTTTAACACAGTAATGTGCTATATGAAGTACTCAATTAATATTTGAGTAAATTTTCCTTGCAGTTATGCTTGTATCTGAAGCAGTTAGGCTAACTGAAGGCATATTCCCCATAAAACATCAGTAAATTATTGTGAAGTAATTGTCTTTTTGTATCAAACATATCAGTATTCTTCCTAGAAAGCTAACCCTTTAAAGTGATGGAAAGCTGAAATGATGTTCTTAGAGTATTTTCATTCAGGGTATGGATCTATATATCCAAATTTTGCCATCTATCGGTACCATGTAAAATACAAATCAAAGTGCCCTGGCTTCTGGGGTCCCTCCCAAGTTCATTGAGATGAACGCTGTTGCCTCCCTGTGGAGGAGTGCTTACCACTTTCTTTCTTAAGATTGCATTTCTTTAAGAGGTCTTCCAAAACAAAGACATCCCAAACCCCTGCTCAGTCTTGGAAGAATCTTGGCTACTGTCTAAGGCTGTAAGACAGAAATAGCAGCGTCTGCTCTCCTGTGTTAGAAAGCTATTTGACACATTCGTGTTACTGCAAAAACTTCTCAGATCTTTGTTTCCCCAAAGAAATATCAGGCTCCAGCCTTGAGTGAATGCCTGCTCAAAAAAGGTTGGCTTTGCTTGCTGCAGGCAGTTAGACTTAGTGCAGGACCCGTTTCTGACACCAGGGAAGGAAGGCTTGCAAAGTTGTGGGGCCTGTTGGGGGCTCTTGCCAGCAATATGCTGGTTTTGGCAGGGCAAATCCAGCCAGCTCTGCTGTGCTTGGGGAACGGAACAATCTCTCAAGTATGCAGATCTTATTTCATGTAGGTTTTTGTAGGTCAGAGCTTACCTCTGGGCCCTCACAGAAGCTGTGGTTCTGACTGGGAGCATACTGGGAGTGTGTGTTCACAGACTCTGGTTGGTGAGTGAATAGGATTCCTCCTTCACCACCTTTTACTTCTGGTGCATATCTCTGACCTGGCCCACTGGGACCAGTACATAGAAGTAATGAACTCTAGACATGGCAGTGGGTGGAGACGAGGCTGACAAGAGATGCAAATAAGAATTAGTGTCTTTATTTCTTGATTACAAACAGAAACTCTTCAGTTTTTTGTGTTTAAGTTATCACTTCCCCATTCCAGCTCACCTGCATTGCTATTAAAACCTCTATGAACATTCATGGGGATCTCAAATGTTAGCAAAAGAACATCTTTCTTCCATGTGCTGTAGTCACTTGACTTTCCAGATTTGAATCTTGGTCAATGGTACAAATCTTCCTTGGGCCTGTATTCTGCCGGGCTAGTGAAGTCTGTAACGAATAGAAGTGGTGAGTTACGGTGAAAGACTTTCAGATCTGAGAGATAACTGTAAGAGAAGCCTGTACTAATTAGTAAAACTTGTGATTAAAGGAAGTATGGGGTGGGGAATGAGAGAAGAGGGGTTGCTGCAGAAACAAAAGCTGTGCAGGTGCTAAATATGCTGACTATAAGCTTGAACTCCTTGGAGAAAAGGGATTCTAATGGCTTATTGCTGACAAAAAGTGTTTTAGAAGGAAAACTGAAGTATAACATGTTTGGGTATGTAGTAGTGTTACTTGTGGCTTTCAAAGTGGAAGAGTCTCTCCATTCTGCTTAGCAATGGGGAAATTTAATGTTAAATTTGGGGTTTGCAACAGGAGCAGGAATCGGAGAGCAATGAGGATAATTTGGCTTCCAAAATCAGGATGATAGACTAGTGCAGTGCTTGGTATCAATTCTTGTAATRATTGGTACATTTCCAATGGAAAAGTATCTGTAAAACAGAGTTGTGCATTTCCTGAAATGACACAGGAAATGTAAAGCTGCTCTCTAGGTTGCGGGAACATACTGAGGAATAGATGCTGGGGATGACCACCACCACTGATTCGTCTGGAGACCAAAGAGCAGCAACAGGAAGGTTGCTGTCAGCCAGAATGCTGCCAAAGCTATTTTCATCTTTAACGCTCCCACTATTCCAAGAGCAAGGATTTTGTTGTTGTTGTTGTTGTTTATTTAAAATAAGATCATATATCTTATGATCTTGAATCATATATCTTTCCTGAGAAGAAGAGGTGAGAATAAATTATCGACAATGTTGGTCAGGTTACTTGGTATAGTACCAGAAAGCATCACGGATGAGCTCCAACAAAGGAAAAAGCAGTAGGGGGAAACATGCTCCAACTGGAGGGCACGAAGGTCTGGGGAGAAACACCCTAAAAAGAGGGAGGAGAAACACCCTAAAAAGAGGGAAGAGAAACATCAAAGCAGTTCTGAGCTGGGGAAACTACAGGATAACATGAAATTTTACACAGAACATTAAGAACCAGTAAGGAGATATGGCAAGTGTTAGTGAGCATTTTTGCTCTTGGTATCTTGTCAATGAGAAGATATTCCAACAGGAGAAAAATGTCATATTGGTCAAATTATGAAAGAGAAGTGACCAATAAGGAGGCTGGACTTTAGCTCAAGAGGTCAGGCACTCATCAGGTTTTCATCTTTAAGCAATAGTTCAGGGAAGCACTGAATACAAAAGAACATTCTTTGTGAAATCTGTTTGACAAAAACATTGAACTATGTCTCTTATGATTCAGTCTGGCATATCTTTGAAGTAATAACGTTCCTCCAAGGAGGTAGAAATTGGTATGCAGATCTGCCTGTTGTCTGTTGACTCCCTGGCACTGAACAAATGAGTTTTTGTCCTCTTTGCTCTTCTTCTGACCTTACAACTCTTAGGTTCTTGGCTACAGAAGGACTTTGGTATTTTAATTCGTGTACTGTTGTACGGAAGACAGAAATCAGGATGGGCATGTCAGCTGCTAAGTGCAGAAGGCTTCAACCTGAATTTTGATTTCCCTAATGTTCTTTTCTKCAACCCCAAGATATAGACCTACGTCCAAGAGTGTGGCAGTTTGATACATGTCCTTTTGACTTCAGCAACGGTTGACTTTTAAGTATCACTTATAGCGTACTGAAGTGCGAATCCTTGTACAATGTGTAACTAAGTAGTGTGAATTTTATTTTTGAACAGTATTTTTACATGCTGCAGACCTTGACATCATGCCTGTGTCCTTTTGGATTCTGACCTCAAAATGCTAGAGCTCTGACTGGTGCAATGCTTGAGTTCAGCTAGGACATTTCTGAGGCTTTTAAAAATGTGACTTGGGTTCTCTCTCAAATATTCTTCTGCCTTTTTCTGCTAGAGCTCTAAAGAAAAACATATCTTCTGTAAAAGAGACCCAATCTTGATTGAAAGACCTCATATGAAAGAGGGTAACACCTGGCATACTTTACCTTGGGCTGTGGTTAAACAAACCTCACATTTTGCTCATTTCTCTTTGCCTGAATATATTCCTACTTCAGCTTCCAGTCCTTGAATCTTGTTATGTGTCTCTCTTCCAGTCATGCGCTAAACTCTATCTGAAATCTTGCACCCAGTAATGTTACGATAGGTGCAAAGTGCCAGTCTTCTAAAGCAGACACTACATAATGTGGTAAAACACAATGAGCAACCATTTATTAAGAGAGAGACGTACGTATGCATCTCACTGTCTGATTTGAACATCCAGATGATAAAAGGAACCGGCACAATGAGGATGTTGTTTCATTCCTCCATTCCTGTTCTTCAATAATCTGAGAATTTGAAAGGCATAAATATGCAATGAAATCTTTTTTTTTTTTTCTTCCCCCAGTTCTTTTTATATCACAATGCATGATAAGGAAAGATACTTTAGGTGAGGTATTTTAATATTGGCCCTTTTTCAATTGTTGACAATTGAAAAATGTACAGCAATAACAAGCTACAAAACCTGACCATGAGGCAGCTTCTAAATAATTGCTAGGCACAAGCTTGTCAATGCTATATTAAAGCATTATTAAAGTTAGGGGAATAAAATCAGCAAGAACTGTTTATCAGCTTGCTTATGTATCTGGAACAAGTTGGAGCAGACTGGTAAGAGGTTTTCACAGCATGTGGGAAAATGCTACAGTTCTTTCTTTGGATGGATTGTCCTTAGTACTATTGCTTCAGCAGAGTTTTGCAAATCTTTCCCTTCTCCTCTTTTATGTGTCCTTGTCCCACATACACAAGCAGAATGGGGCAGGCTTGTACAAATATGAGGGACCTGATTCCGCAAGCTTTAAAATGCCCGCTTTCTGCAAATGTTACTGCTCTTCAAAACAAATAAATAAATTTGGCTAGCCATTTGACTGCAGAAATCCAGACCATAATGGATGTAGAAAAAAAGAAAGCTCACCTGAGGAGTCAGGCAATATTGGGGGAGAAGGTTCCGTGGTGTTTTGAAGCATTTCCTATCCCGTGAAGAAAACTCTACTTATTTAGGTTTAGAAATCAAAAACACATTTAATATACCTGAAAATGTAAATCAAGCAATCAAAAGCTGAAGTACAGGAGACAGAATTACATATAATGTGTGGTAGAAATTAAGTACTTCGGTATGTCTTCAATATTTTGTTCCCATTTTGCCCAAATAAGTTGTGCTAAATAATCCTTTGAGTGATTATAACTTTCAGTTCACATATGCATTTTAGTTAGTAAAGTCCTGCTAAATACAGCACAATATACGTGCATACGTGACACGAATTTACAGTGCTTATCAGGAGACTTAAAATGTGATGCAGTTAACTTCACTGCAGAGCAAAAGAATAGAGTAGGACAAACTGTGCAGTTGCGTTGAGGATGCCCCTCCTTCGTGGAGGGTGATGGAGATGGCTGTCTTCAAAGTATGGTTCCCCTTGAAATAGTGCTTCCTKCAGCTTGCTTGTTCTGCGTGTATGCCTGTTTCTCCGAACAAACAGGCTTCTTGCAAAAAGTCAAACATAGTATGGCCAAGCTCAGAGGCTTCAGTGGTGTTTCTGAATACAGCATAGCTACAGCGTAGAGCAAAATCTGACCAAAGTGGCACAATGAGTCCCGAAGAAGACTGACCCAATTTTTTTCTAAGCTTTTTTTTGTTCCCTGCCCCCACCTTCCTCCTCCCCTTTCCCCTGGAAACCCAGACAATCAAAAGAATCTGGAAATGCTGCTATAATTAAATATGTGGTATGCAGTGCAGTGGCCTTATCTCCCTGGTCTCCCCCGTGAGGTAGGCTCTGGGATGGGATGCGTTTTCTATAAAGCGCAATGGTTACCACCCCTCATGACAGAAGATGAGGGACAGTTGTTCAGGGATGGCTGTGGACAGCTGATCCTCCCTCAAGAGAGATGGACAGAGATCTCTTCTCGTCTCATGTTACTTGCAAAATCAACAGTGTGGTTTGACCATAAGGACGTTCTTCTGTTCTCTTAGCTGAGTATTAAGCCTTTCCTAATGGTAGCACATAGATTTGCATTTGTTCAACTGTTCCTTCTGCAATCCTGAGGAAGACAAAAGGGTCAATGTAGCATGGGCCAAGATAGGCCACCTTATGTGAATGTATTTTTAGACCTTGCATTATGGGCACAAATGAGCAGGAAATTCTGTTTAAACATATGAAAACTTTTTTACTGTGAATGTGGTCGAAGAGTGAAACAGATTGCCCACAGAGGTTGTGAAGTCTCCATCCTTGGAGATATTCAAAACCCGACTGGACACAGACCTGAGCAACCTGCTCTCCCTGGCCATGCTTTGAGCAGGGGGCTTCAACTAGACCATCCCCAGAGGTTCCTTCCAGCCTCAGCCATTCTATGATC
This sequence comes from Phoebastria nigripes, assembly GCA_035582835.1. NCBI lineage: Eukaryota > Metazoa > Chordata > Aves > Procellariiformes > Diomedeidae > Phoebastria > Phoebastria nigripes. The sequence goes on along the minus strand of JAYKAV010002899.1, from coordinate 2,236,157 downwards.
AGAAACTTTGCTAGACCAGGAATGGCCAGTCTGCTCTGTGTGCTGTTACCAGTCTGGTGCCCTGTAGATGAGGAAAAGTGGAGTGAGCCAAACACAGCATGCACAGATAACCTGCAAAATTATACGTATTAAGCATCTTTTTCTGCCAGATRCTTCTGTGTCTGTCCTTTAACTAGCTCTATTGAACCCTGTGTCCCACTTCCCGGTATCCCAGTATTTTCTGTCCCTTACAAAGGCCTGATCCAAAGCCACCTGAAGTCCCTATGTTGTTTCCCACTGACTTTGGCAGACGAGGCTTCAGTGCCTAATCTAGCTTTGTTCTCTGCTGGTGGCATATCTGGATTGTAAAGAGGAGGCATTTTCCTGATTAATGTCTGAGTCTCATGCTGCTGCCTGGGCTATTCTAGGACAGGGTCTGATGTAAACTGCTGTTCTTGGTCTCTCTAAAGGAAGAACCTGAAACTCCTCAGTTCTGAGACAGCTGGCGGTACTGCTTGGGATACACACATTAATCACCCTCCAGAAAGATTTGTCTGCAGAAACTGCTGCTATGCTGTCACTCCATGCAGCCCCCCACCGCATGTGTGCGCACACACACACACTTCCCTGCCAGTCCATCGTCTCTGACTGGCAGCTATTTTTGCAAAGTTGCCTTCTGTTTTGTCTCCTGCTTTCCTGCCTTTGCTCACATGCGTCTCTCACTGATGCCATCTCTCCCTCTCATAGGCGGGGAGCTCTTCTCCCATTTAAAGCTGCTTTGTTTTTCATCCTACTCCACCATCTTCACCATCATGGGCAGTGCCCTGAGAGCTCTTTGCCTTTTCATTTCAAAGGGCAGACTTCCAGTTTACACTATTGCCAGACTATTTCTTTTAATACATAACCATGTGCCGTATGCCTTTCCTTTCCAACAGAGACCTATTCTGCAGCAGCCTTTGTCTTACAGACACCTGCAAACTCTTTATTGATTTGTCTTGTCAGCTCTCCCTGCTCAGTCTCCGCACTGTCAGGGTCTCTGGCTCTGTTTACTTCCTGCGGCTTTTCTCTTCTCCTTGCATAAAGGTGCAGATAGATATACCTGTGAGGCCTCTATTGTCAGCAAAAATGGACTTCCAATGTGGCCAGAAGCATAAATAACTTCCTTGTGGTCTCATCCAAAAAATAAATTTAAACAAAGCCCTTTTATCTGTCTGCACCCACAGAAAGTGCAAAAGGCTCCACTACTGTGCCTTCTATAGCTTTATAAATAGACTGTTCTTTTCCTTTCTCTGCTTTCTCATTGCAGCTGAATGAATGCTGTCCAGYGATATTTAGTGCCCCCACCCCCTCAGTAGGCATGGCATTAAAAAGAAAACAAAAAAGAAAAAGGGTTTGATGTAAAATGACCATTTGCTTCAAAAGAACATTGATTGAATAATAGATTAAGCTTCACTTTGGTGCAGTGTTTTTCATGAAAGATGCGCCTTTGCCCACACGCTTCTGCTCAGCATTAACTTGAGAGACTGAAATGTATTGAGTATTCTCTCTAATTTAATAATCAGTGGTTAATTCTCCTCTGGCCTCTTCTGATCCTTTTGGTAGCACTCATTGGCCACTAAAAATATGAAGGTGAGATTTAAATTGAGCTCAAGCCTCGAAAGCTTTGATCAGCAGACTAGGTTGGTTTTCTTTGGCATAAACTAATAGACGTTGGTGTTCAAATTTCCAGCTAGAGCGAAATAGGAAAGTGCTTCTGCAATCCCCGCAGCAACACCGGCTTTTTCTGGTGGCACAGCTGATCCCTGTTTAGGGATAGGGCTGATTCAGTCACACTGAAGTTTTAACACCTAGACTGTCTCATGCTTTCTGGGGAGTTTGCCAGTGGTTTAAAATAGAGATTTGGGGATTGTGCATCTTTGATCCCAGTCTCATGTCATCACAGGTGAATTACTACTCTTCTCCAGTCCCCCTTGCCTTTCAGAAGTGCTGCACCTCCTGTCAGCCCACACAATGCCGCTTTAGCTTTTTCTCCCAGTTCCTGTCCCATGGAAAATTCCTCCTTTCATCCTCTGCATGAGACTTGCTGAAATTCTCATGCCCCCATCACATCACGACATCCTCTTCTGCCTGGTACCGTGGGTTCTGCCGGTCCAGCTCATCTCCCAGCTGAACTGGATCAAAGGCAGTTGACCTTCTCAGTCTGCAGACGGATACTGGTGATTGCTCTAAGCTGAAATTGTACTTTCATGGGCTAATTTCATGCTAAACTTCACACTGGCTTTTCTGAAAGTGAAAAATAAGATCATTTGTAACTTGTACAGTGTTGATTTGCTACATGTTACCCTTGAATTTATCAACATTCAACCCAAAGACATTGGGGACATCCGTTTTTACCTCTGAGAAGGGAAAAGATAATTTCAGCTTTTCACCTGGTTAATTAAAATCAACCCCTGTTCTTCTCAGGAAAAAAACCCCAAACCAACAATTATATTTTTGCAGTTTTCAGGTGGTAATCTTCTGTACATGGTGAGATCCATGTTTTTAGAACCTAAGGTCAGGTTTAGTTCTGCTCCCTATTGCTCTCTATGGAAACTTTGCCATTTACATGAATGGCACTAAAATCAGGGCATAACTATTAGCATAAACAGTTAGACCACAATTGCTTTAGTCCAAATTCAAATTGCTTGCTGATAATTTCAGCAATAAACTGGCTTTGATAAATTCCTTTCCCAACATTATTTTGTCACCATAATTATTTGCTGTTCTTCTTTGAATCTGCAAATTATCTCATACAGTTATATTTACATATGCAATAAAAACTGGGTACATGATCTATTGTCTTGCCAACAGTAAAATAAATAAAACAGTTCATGAAAGATTATTCCTGACTTTTTGGCAGAGCTGTAATAAATAAATAAATACTTAGATGATAGGTTCTTAGAATTCTCTAGAAAGTATGAAACAAGTTTGAGATGCAACACTTAGCATATACACTGCTGTAGAAGTTTTGTCTGAAGGTTAATTCTAAAGCCATATTCAGATTAGAAGTGGAATTGCAATAGATTTTTCATTTTGAAACATGTGCTGATAAAATATTCCTCTGTAAAAGGAACATAGTCTTTGAGTTTGAGCATTTGTAGTTTAGCCAATAAACCTGTCTAAAAGACACAGTGGATGAAGGTACATCAATCACATTTTATGATTATGATAGCAACATGGCAAAGAAGTAATGTACCAAATAAGTGTTGAAATTGATGGCTGTACCCTTAATAGTTTATAAAGAATAAAGACTTGTGAGATGTATGTATTTTCAGTATTGTTGGCAAATTACTCGGATATTTTGGATACAAATATTACAAAATCAGATGTAGAATTATTGGCATGTATTTTTATTTCCAAGAATGTGTAAAAAATGCTGATTGAGAAGGACCACCAATCACATGCAGAATAGAAATCCACACAAAGGCATATTTCAGCCAATATGTCTTAGAGCCTGCTCTTGTGGTTTCTACAATCTTGTTAATTATCTACATTTACTGATAAACAAAACCTTTTGGTTAAAAACATTTTTAATGAAAGCAGTAAAGTATCTGAGAGTCTCATGTGAACATATTTAGGTAAAAGTTAGCAAAAGAAATTTGACTTGCTTTTCATTTTGTAGTTGACCCATGAACCTCCACATCACCTTCTAGATTTGGTGACAAATCGGTACACTGTATGTACTGAACAATAAATAATTCATGAGCAGCCTTCACCCTGACAGAAGTTGAGAAAGACTGTTGCAGAAGTGTAACTGTGAAAAAAAAAAAAAAAAAAAAAAATCATGGTGGAAGTGATTTGTGAAATGGAAATGGGTCAACAATGTCGAGTTACCGATTTCTTCTGAATGACTCACCCAGCTGTAGTACTTACAGTAGTGTACAGTCAGCAACAAGGAATCAGGACAATAACTATGGATTTCCTTCCTCCTTCCCTCACATTGAGCTAAAATAACAAACTATCCAAATGTCCTGGTTTCAGCTGGGATAGAGTTAATTTTCTTCCTGGTAGTTGGTATAGTGCTATGTTTTGGATTTAGTATGAGAAGAATGTTGATAACACACTGATGTTTTTAGTTGTTGCTAAGTAGTCTACTAGTCAAGGACTTTTCAGCTTCCCATGCTCTGCCAGGTGCACAAGAAGCTGGGAGGGAGCATAGCCAGGACAGCTAGCCCAACTGA
>JAYKAV010002899.1:2206257-2231728 GCA_035582835.1 Phoebastria nigripes | reverse complement strand
TTTTACCCTTCCGGTTCTCCCCGCCATCCCTCTGGGGTGGAGTGAGCGAGCGGCTGTGTGGGGCTTAGTCGCCAGCTGGGGTTAAACCATGACACCAAAGTACTGCTAGGACAGGGTATATCTTAATATCTCTCCTAGGTTTGTCCATCCTCTCTCCAGTCCCCCAAAATCTAGTGGCAGCTCTTCAGGTTAGCAATACCTTTTCTATTGCTTCACATTCTCAGTTTTCCTTACCCGAGCAGAGTCAGGCTTGATCCCTGCAGTGATGTAAGCCTTGTGTGAAAAATTGTGGTTACCCTGCAAAGCTCTATTGAAATAGGTGGTGCATTTCCTCACTGAGTTAGCGCTCTAGGTATTGCATCCCTGTGGTCAGCATGTTCCTGAAGATGTTATGGACCAAAGGAGGTGGTAAAACCATGACCATAAAAATCTTTCTGCAAGACTCTAGATGTTGTCTCAAACAGACTTTAGGTGACCCATTCTGGGTAACCAAGAGCCTGCAGATACATCCAGGTGTAACCAAGTCACACCTCACCTTCACAACTGGCAGGACCTTATTCTCTGCTTAGAGATAATGTACCTGAGTTAGTGGGAGCCCTGCCCGGACTCAGAAGCCCAGCTGAGACGTACGACTTGTTAGTGCCATTGTAGTCATTTGCTACAGTCTTTACACTGCTTCCAGCCCAGAGCTGCCTTGTGGCCCAGTGGCTCATAGGGTGAGGAGATCTCGCCAGTGACACACTGTGTTCTGCTGTCTCAATATGCCTTCAGAGTTGCCTCAGTATGTTCCCTCTGAGCCTTCTGTTTGATACAAACCTCCCTTCTCTCTGTTACACTTGTGGGGTGTTATGTGTGGGGAGCCTGGCATGTCCTGAAGGACTCTGCATTGCAACATGAGTGAGTGATTCTTGGCTACTTGAAATACTTGTTGGCTACATTTTTTTTTCTGTGCTTGTTCTTCTACTAAGTGTCTTTTGATCTTTCAGGATAGGAAGCTTTACTCTGTAATAAGTGAAGGTTTGTTTATTGTGCTGAAGAAACATTAAAGAAGGTAAAGACCCCTTGGGTTGAAGAAGAAAGGACTAGGCATGACCCTAACATAGTACATATACAACGGCTGATCAGTTTGTCTGTGAGGAATCAACACAGACTCATTGCACTTACATAGAGAAGTGAGCAAAAGCAGGGCAGAATTATTGAAGGCAGCAAAACCCAAGTTGTTTATCAGGTGAATCAATTCAAGGGGGAGCTGCAGCTAGAAACTCAACATGTTTTTTTTAAGTCTACCTTTGTATGCAGATTGCTGCACTTTAATGTCTTCTCCCAACCTGCAACACTTAAAAAATTACTTTAGATTTCTTGTAAATCAGCACTAATAACAGCCATTGAAGTACTCTTTGCCAGCCTCCTTGCACGGTACTGAAAGTAATCAACTCTGTGTAAAAGTAATATGCGTGGAATGCAACGTTGCCTTGGGGAATAATTCATCTTCCCATATTGCTTTGCCCATACCCTTCAGGTATACTTTCCTTAGCTGTGATTGCTTTGCAAATAAGGATATTGGCTTTCACATAGCTGCTTAAATGCTGCTGTGTAGTATGTGCCTGGGGTGGCGGTTCTTTCAGCTTTTGGTCTGAAAGACTGTTGCAGCACTGAAGCAAGCTATTGGAATAAGTCCTTCTGGCCTTTACCTGCGCTGGCAAATGTGGAAAAAGGTTAGAGAATATGAACTGTTTGCATAGGATTCTCTTTTACCTTGCACATGAGGTGTGCAGGGATGTCTATTTTAGTTTAGAAATGCCTTTGCTATTGGGCAGAGCTATTTACACACAGACTTGCTCTGGTATGCTTCTGGAAGGTATCCTTGAGAGTCATATACCTTTCCATAAATTCGTAGACACCATTCCAGACACAAGAATGGGCAGAATGGACAGAGGTGAACTACCCTGAGTGTACTCGTAAATGCTTTTTCTTGCTGTGTAAGGTGTTCAGAGGTCTATCTGTCTAGAGGCTTCTGTGGTCCTTGTTTGCCTGGTAGCACCTTGTAGTCTTCACTGGACTTCAGCCTTGCTGAGTTCTGCAAGGAAGAGGAGCGATTATCTCCATTTACAGCCAGGGAAGCTGAGATGCCTGTCAGATCCAGGTAATTTATGTGAGGTTGTGCAGCCCATACACAGCTGAACTGTGATTTGAACTAGAGTCTCCAGCAGCATCTGGTTCTCTTGACACAAATGAAGGTCTTTCACAGTTCTTGTCAGGAGTCTTTTCTAATGCAGAGAACAGAGCTATCATGCTGAAGACTCTTCTCCTGGACTACCCACATCTGTTTCCAGCTCTTTGGCTGCAGGAGTATAGAGCGCAGTTTCTATATACCACCTCTGTTCTCTGCTCTCTCTGCTTTTGAATGGGTGAACCTTGAGCAGAGACAGGTGAATTCTTGGCTGCTCTTTCTCAGTGTGGCAATATCAGTGATGCTCTGTGCATGAACAAGGGGAAAACTTGGAGTCAGGTGATGACTCCCAGAAACAATGTGTTTTCTGTCCCATTTCTGAAGGGGTGGAACCTGAGGTTGTTTCTTACCCAGGGCTTGTGACCAAATCGCAGGATATCCTAGAGCTACTCCTGTGCCCAACCTTTTACCACGTGTCGTGGAGTTGAACTGTATAGAATAGCACAGTTACTTCTTGATAGCCGTTTCACTTAGCAAAACTGAAGCATGCATTACCCTGTGAATATGACTAATAACACTCGTCATAAAGGCAGGAGAGGAAAATCTCTGTCCCTGCACTGAGGCAATGCTAGTAGGGCTGATTATTGGCAATTAATTATGTCCTGGAGTCTTGCTGTAGATCTTGTGTTTACCAGACCCCCTTACAATTACTGCTCACCTACCTTTTACACTGTGGCGCAATGCAGGTATTGTGCTCTGAAAGCACTAAGCGCATTGAATAAGTTCAGAGGAGACTGGCTCAAATTTCAAGGTAAAGAAATATGGGTTCTGCTCTTTAGAATAAACTCCAAGGGATCTGAAAATCTTCCCTCATTTTAAAGAACTTTATCATTCTGGGTGCTCAGTATCCATCCTGCACATACGATACTCAGACCTCCCTGTAAGGATGCCCAACTCCACTAGCATATTTGGGCATTCCCTTTTTCTTGGCAAGTTCTACTTTGCATGAACAAATTAAACGCACCTGGAAATGTAAAATGTGAGCTGTGAAAATGGACAAAGGGAGCCAGTAACAACTCATCTGGAAAATGCACTCATTCCCAAAAGCCATTTAAATGCTGCCTGTCAGATGCTAGAAAGGCACCGCCATGCTAATTTAGCAGGGATGGGATAGCTGTCACCCAAATGCTAAACCAAAAGGCTTTATAAGCTGGAAATGTGGCCTCCTTAGTAACATACACAACCTTCTAGGACTTCTCCTGCTTTGAACATGGTTATAGGTTTTCAATGAAATGTCTTCATTTCTCCACATCAGGGGAACTCCACTTAGGATTTTACCTAGTGCATGGGGGTGTACCGAAGCAGTGTTGCACATAGACACCAAGGAGTCAGGGCAGTAGGGGCAGGGGGTTTCAGCATGAAAACTTTGTCACCTGAAGAGCAGAAGCCCTCCACTAAACCAAAACATCATAGCAGGCTACTGTTATAACTTCCAGCCACTAGCAAATTCATTAAACCAATGCATAGGTGTTCTGGTCTGTGTGTACACACTATGTATTTGTTGTGTATCTATCTATCTCCTGAATTATATTAAAGATTGATTGAGCTGCACTAACCTCTATTGGAAGTCATCTGACTCAGTGCACTCTAAAACCAATATAAGTCTGTAAACCTATTTAACCTTCTCATTTGGGAACACATTTCATTGAATATAGCAGCTTGATGTTCATGAAAATTAAAGATAGAAAATAATATTAGGTAATGCAGCGCTTTTCCCTTGGCAATGTAGGGCTGACACCTCCTTGATGTTCCAGTTTGACCCTTTGTGTTGTTTTGACAAGATGTAATTTATTTTCACATGTTATTGGGATATTTTCTCTGATTGCTCCCCATTCAGATACTTTTGGGAGCATGGAATACCTACATAGAAGAGTTTTATACCTATTGGTCTTCCATCTAACATATAACAATAGTCAGTTTAGGACATTGGACTCGCTCTAAGCCAAAGAAAGGAGATGTAGCTGTCAAAGTACAAATAAATGTTTCTTGCATGGTGGGCATCACTGTGGCTGTTTGAGTCTAAAATAACAACAGTAACGCTAATTTTGTTGATGCTGTGTATTGGTTACAGCTACAGAAGTCTGTTTCCAGTGTTGCGCATATCGAATTGTTGGATCAGTAACTACAGGTTTTTTCAACCTAGCACGAGTCTGGCCTACCTCAAGTTCTGGAATTGGGCTGATTTCTCTTGAAAAGGAAAAACTGGAAATGAGTAGCAGTTTTAAAAATGTTGAATGTGGAAGATAGTGTTTATAAAGCTGTAGCCCCAGGACTAGAACAGTTACAGATCCAGAAAGCAATATTTAAATATTAACGTATATAAACTTTTTACAGAACATCAGGATTAACATAATGGACCAAATGCATCCTGGGTGTTAAGCTGTCCGAGGTCACTGTTGTACCAGAGGTACTGCTGATGTACGACATGAAAGAGAGAGTGCTCTGGTTTTTTTCTTTGTGGAGACTTGTTGCTAAGCAATTGGGAAAACAGTAGGGCAAAAGATATGAAAGCATAATTCACTTTGTAAACAATAAAAATCTTTACAATTTTGGAAGAAGCTGCAGCAATAATACATAACGTCAGAAAGGAGAAGCTCTACAGAACATCAATAGAACATTATTCAGGCTTTTTTTAAGAGAGCCAGAAGATTGACGACTCTATGCTGATGTAGAATTGAGTTACCATCACTGATATCAATCATTTCCCCACCATGGTACACAGCACCTAAAACCTCAATAAAGTTACAGAGAGACGCACACATGCACACAGTCACACTGCAGATTTATTTCACCAATGTAGCTTTATCACATCAAAACTGGTGATAAAGTTTTACAATTTGCAGGTGGGGAAATTTTCTTCACATTATATGACTTTGTACAGTTAGCTCTTTACAGATAGTTTTGTGGTGTTTTTTTTTTTTTTTTTTTTTTTCTCAAGAGTGCCAATAAACATTTATGTTGCAGTGACTTTTGCCTATGAATTAGTACAGGAAGCATTGATTTCTCAAGGACAGCAGAAAATTAGCTACTGCTTGTCCCTACAGATGAACAGGTCTGGGAGAAGAAAGCAGTCACACCTATTCCTTCCCAATCATAGCAATAGCAATTTCTTGTTTATGACTTTTCCAAATGGTGTTGACTCCCTGGTTGGGCAATTCCAACTAAGCACCTACCTGGGGGCCCTGCAGCATTATTCCCTGTACCAATCCTTGTCTGATTAAATTGATGTTACCCTTTTGAAATCAATGGAATGAAGACATTTTACATTGCCTGAGGAACTGTCCTAATGTACAAATACTTGCTTTTCTATCAGCTCTACTAGTTTCAGTGGCATTTTCATTTAGCTTGGAGGTGAGTTTGAAGACTGCAGCACACTTTTATCTTTTAAATCAGCTACCAGTACACTAAGAAAGGGTGGCACAATCTGTTCTCCTGTTGTCTTTATAAAAAGGATCCAATTTTTTCTTTGAAACTCCCAAATTTGGGAGTCCACATGCACTCAGTGCTCCTGGGTACTTTTTGAGAGGTTGCTCAAGCAAGATCATTCATGTGTTTCACACAAGGAGATGTGGGAAGAACACATCTGGATATGTGAAACTGATTGCACAGAAACTTTTTTTCTGCTTGTGTTTGTGTTTAGCTGTATTTCACCATGAGCTATTCTCCTTCAGCAAATTTTAGGGGAGAAAACCCTAACATTCCTCTTTAAGTGTGGACTGTGGCATACAGAAAGAGCTGTTTTGTTTTAAATAAAAACATTTCTCTTGTTTATTTTTTCACAGATAAGTGCTTTGGCTGATTTAGAAAAAACCTCTGGTACTAAGCCTTTAATTAAAGGTCTGAAATTAAATTCTAACAAGTTGCTATGAAGCCTTATGATCCTCTGAAATCAATGGCCCAAATCCTGTTGATTGCAGTGGATCCGGGCTTTGTCCTAAGGTGTTTCTCCTTTATTCACATCCTCAGAAATGCTAAGGATGCCGCAGTGTCTGTTCGTTTGATGAAAAGCCCTGCAAGTTCACAGAGACAGGCCTAAAAATACAGTGGATTTTGGTCTTCTACAGACAATATGAATGTCTGTTTTTTAAAGGTTCGCTTTTATATTTTCATTAAACAGCAGCAATTCAGATTTTATTTTCCGTGCAACTCCGGTAATATAAAGAGTTTGTTTGGTACATAGGTGAACTCGTCCATGACAAATTACATGGAAACTATGGAAACACTCTGCTTAATGGAGTACAAGGTCAGGATGTGTCATGCTAAAAAATTAATCATTCCTCTGCTTTTTTGCGCAGGGTTTCTTGGGAGGTGGAGGAAAGAGGTTCAGATTAGTAGGGGAAGACTAAATAATGGAATTGTTTAGAGTTAGTTGAATTAATCCTTGAGAAAAATTACCTGACAAATTTAATCTTTTCCTTTTTAATTGGTTCCCTTTATGCGAGAGGAAGTGTTCATTTCTGCAAGTGTTGATCAAATGATTTACCTGAACACGTTTCCATTTCTGGAGCACTCATGTCACCCACAGATGTGCCCTTGCATCCCCTGGGACTCATGTGGAAGCCTTCTGTATTGAACAATTAACAGCTCAAACGAGGAGATAGGGTGGTCCCATGGGCGAGCAGGAGCCCCAGGCAGGGCTGGGATCCTCAGGCATCTCTTGCTCTTCAGTGGCTTTGCTGGTGGTGGTTGAAACGGGCCATTGTGCTATAGCATGCCAAAATATTTTCAGGACATTAGACATGGATACTCTCACTTTCCACTCAGCCTGACTGCAGGACGGTTGGTTACATACTAGGTACTTGGATTCATCCCCATAATGAAAATTTGTATTTGCCTTCGTGACAGCAATTAGCTTCTCTTTTCCACATAGACCTCCCATCCAACACGGGTTTATCCAGCAGGTGTCCTGGAATCACTGTGAGTGCTCAGCAGAGTAAAGATAATTTTTCATGGATTTTATCTTAGATTTATTTGGTTTTGGGGGATTTGATAAGATTTCCAGTTATTTCCCCCCCTTCAGTATTTTCAGATTCTGATAAAAGTAGAACCAGGTTTATTCTTTTAATACTGAGATAGCCCAAATGTATGTTATTCAATTTAGTGTATGTGAAAATAAAACCATACGTTTGAACTCATACCATATGAAAATTACTACTGTGAAGAAGAGATGCTGTGTGTCTGCCACCTGTATCTTTCTTGCTTGGTCTTTCTCTTGAGCTGAAAGTGATACAGTCAGATCTGTTTAAAAGAATGAATCCTGAATTCCGAATGGGGAGGAGTTTTATGGATTTCAGAAATAGGAGAAATGAGCTGCCATATATGCAAGCTTGTCACCCTTAGTCTAACTTTATTTAATGCAAATATTAAGATAATGCAACAGAGTAGGCTGTATTGAGTAGTTTGACCTCAATAGGATTTCGGCATACACCTGAATATTATGCTGATTTCGAGTTCACAAATATAGTTAATTTTGAACATTTTGATGAAACAATGCATTCACAACTACAGTTTACCATAGAGGTGGGTTGTTTATAACTATATTTTCTTTAGAGAGGCAGAAAGGGGAGGAGGGACTGAGATTCCACTACCAGTAGTTAGGACTCTGGCTGGCCTTGCAGGAGACAGCTCTCCAGGTCTGTACCCTGCCTGTGTCAGAGACCTCTGATGTGTGAGGAGCTTGGCTGTGAACCAGACAGACTCAGAGTGTTGAACCTCAAACTTTCCCATCCTTCCCGTCCATTTATMCTGAGGAGGATAAATAAGCAAATCTGTATTTCCACGGCTACATTTCCATTCACAAAATTTCCCCAAAGACCTGTCTTTATCAGTGTTCTTTATCCATGAAGATGAGTGACACAACTTCCAGAACAGGTCCAGTCTTAGATGCTTTGTGAAGTGCCTTGACAGTAGATGTGTCCGTAAGTATTTCATGGCTCATGAACACATATTTCTGCCTGGAGGTTTGGGTATGGAAAGAGGGGAGCCCAAAAATTGCTAATTTACAGGCAGCTGTATTGCCAAGCACGCAAGGGGCAGTGTCTGATGGGACTGGTTTTGGTCTGGATGTTATGTCCCTCTGAATAATTTTCTTGAGTGGCAACTCTGGAGGGAGGGTGATTGCTTTGCGCCTGGGGGACAGTGGAGCCTGGTCAAGGAGGGACATTTCCAGGGTGCAGGTGATAAGAGGAGAAAGACAGCATGAGCATTACAGCAAAGAGTCTGAGAAGAGCGCACGCACAAGATAGACCTCACAGAGGACGGAGACAAAAAGCTTCCTTGGAATTAGGGGGGATTCACAGGCTTTTTGTGACTGAGAAAGTCCCTGAGCTGGCCAAAACAAATCCTGAAGGCTGGAACCAGCTCTGCTAAGATGTAGAGGGAAGGTAGCTGATAAGCCCCTTTTTATTTGTCTTCTACCTTTCTAGCTTTCCTGGTGATTTTCAATTACTCTTTCTGTAATAAGTGAAGTATTCTGCTTCAAGTTCTTATAAAACTTGACATTTTTGAATGGAACTTGACTTTTTTTTCACCAGTTAGGAAAGGCTCTCACAAAGCTACCTGAGAGCTCCGGTTCACCTGGGCTTGTCTTGCAACACTACTAAGCTCCTGACCAAGAGTTGTCATTTTTGATAGTGCTGAGTGTCCTGCAGCTCCATGATGTTTTATTGTTTTGCCTGACACTAATTTCTCAGTTTCATATTAGAACACTAGTATTCAGTTGAATATTTTGAACAGTCATAGAAAATGCCACTTTTCTTATCAATTATTTCTGTGAATTTGGTTTCCTCTTCACCCTGCTCTTGTTTCCACATGGTCTATAGCTCTGCTTTCCTCAAGCTTATATTATAGCTGGTATTCTCTGAGTGCTGCCTGGCTGGAGGTCCTTGCTTAGCATTTACCTGGGCTGGTATGAACTAGGAATGTACGCCTTTTTCTCATGAGCATACCCACTACTCTGTAAGGCCAGAAAACTTGCAGAGATCTGATTTCTACTAGCCTTCCCATTTAGGGTTCTAGACACAGACACACCTAACGCTTTTCTCTCCGAAGCTGCTTATACTGGGACAAATGATGCATGCAGGGAAAGGGTAGGGGAAAAAAACCTGGGGAAGAATCTTTGGTTGCCATTCAGATTCCTACGACTAGACCCTCTGGCATGTATACCTAGAAGGAGCATGAGTCATCCACTTTAAGCTTTTTTGTAGCTGAAATTCACTTCCCTGCAGGTTGATTCAATACTGCCATATCCTTATGAGGCAAGGCAAATGTTAGCTTCCTGAGTGTGAGTTCACCCACCTTTTGTTCAATGAAAATAAGTTCATATCGAGCATCATTAATAACTTCCCTATGTGTGGATTACAAATGGGTCCACATTTACCCTACTCTCAAACTTAAACCAGAAGTATTTCTGAAATGTAGTACAGACTTGTTCTCCTTCTCCCACCCCCTTTACCTCCATCTCGGCAACCTCCTTCTCCAGGCAGATGGTTCCCACCCCCTCTCATCTCCCCTTGACACCCTGCCAACACCATGCCCAACCGCCCTTGTCATCTGTCTCTTGTCTCTAACCCAGTTCCCTCAGATATGACAGACTACAGTCTCCTCTTTTTCCCTAAAAAGAAACACTGTACCAGCATGCCAGTACCCAGAAAACCTGGTCAAACAAATGTGGTCAGGGATCGGAGGGGGGGTGGAAGGCTTCCCTATGGAACATTTTTTACTTTTCAGCCAATAAAACTAGAAACTGTCAATTTTTAGGCTATTTATTTCTTCCTGTCCAAAAAAAGCAAACACACCCTCACTTCTTCCTCCTGGTCTGGTTAGAAATGCTGCTGAAGCACAATGTGGGAGCTCTAGTTCAATGCCTTGTGCATCCATTCTCTCCTGAGGCTTCCTGACCACCCCCTTCTCCCAAAGCACCCTGCTAAGCCTCCTGAATCCTGTCTCTGTGCTTCCCATAGGAAACCCAGCCCAGAGAGATGGAAAGACCATGTGGCATTTCAACATCATGCCAGTCACATGTCACTTTTTTGGCTGGAATCTGAGAACTTTTCAGAATCCAAGTGCTTTGGTTTTCCATTTTCTCCAGCAAGTTGAAATTTTTCGAGAAAAGAAGAATCCCTCTTTTTATGGACCACCCCCTCCCCTCCAAAAACCAAACCAAAACCACCAAGAAATCCTCATTCCCTCGCTTTCTGTTGAAAAAGTTTTGATCAACTTCAGTCTGCTGCAGTGTGTAAGGTAGCCATAAAATGTGACTTTTCTTGAGACATCTCTCTAAGATCTACTGGATCCAAGCTCAATAGGTTTTTCGTCTTTGGTACTACTGAAGTTGTCTGATCATAGTACTCTGGTCAGGTTTTCTTTGTGTACTAAAGAACATCGTGTTCTCATCTCCCAGCATTAGGTTTGCACATAAACCTTTGTAAATTGGCCCCAGGAGAGCCTGGGGAATTTATAATCAGGATCATAATATATCTTCAATAAAGTATCTTCATCTAAGATTTCACATTTGAAGTTAGACACACACTAGTGTGTCCCCTAGTTCAGGGAACAAAATGGGACCGCCTCTGCCCTTAAACTTATATTTATAAACTGCACTTAATCCAGTGCCTCCCACTGGCACATTGGGTTTCAGTGATCTGTGAGGCAACACCTTGTCCTTTCTCTCCATTGATCCCTTGTTTGTTTAATATATTTTGCATTTCCTCAGTCCTACAGTGATGTGGTTTCTCAGTTGTGTTTGGCTTAGTGATACTGGAGAAGGCATGTTTAAGAAACACTTCTGACTTTCCTTACTGTTTTAATACCTCGATATGGAAGCTCTGTCAATAGGATAGGGCTAGTACTGCATAGAGTTGTTAAAGAAGTACTTTTAGAAACTCTTTGAGGTTTCTCTGCTTGGTGTTATATATGTAATATATATGTATATATATAAGTTATATATATAAGGTTATATATGTAAGAAGATGCAACCCCAGGTAAGGGAGCATAAGAAATCAAGGAGAAAGGCTATTATAATTTGTCGTCATGTCATATACGTGTCATATATGTTATCACATGAACAGATATTTATCTGTACCTTGAAAGCATGCCAGTGGATGTAGAGAGGTGCATTCGTGCTGCATGCCTCAGTGTTGTGGCGTCTGTGGGGATAGCTGTTCTTGGAGTTTTAATTATGCTTTGCTTTTATCTCATACACATAGAGTTATCAATGAGAAATGTGAGCTTAACTTTTGGTAGTGAATCTGTGCTAACATTTGAAAACCTCAGTAATTCCATTTATAAACCTAACAGAGGCCTTAGAAGTGGTCACTGGCAAACTGAGCAAGCTGCTTTCTTCTGAGACATTGAGCTGTTATCAAAGAGTCTATAGGGCTGAAAATCCGATCATAAAAAAAATAGGCATGCACTCTATGACTTTCAAAAACAGCTTGGTGTCTTGGGTGACAGTTGATACACTGAAAATTAGTGAGACTTTTGCTCTTAAGCAATTTAGGTAAAAAATCCCCTCCTGTATTTTGTTTGATGCTAAAGCTGAGACAGGCAAAATCATGAAAGTGAGAGGTGAGTCAGGGAGACAGTAGTGTTGTTTCTACAAAGCTGAAACAATGATCAACCAGGCTGGGTTCCCACTTTCTCTAGAATTACTGAAGCTCTCAAGGAGAGAGTTGCGTGAAAGGTCTTGATATTTTTGCTTTTGTCTAATTCACCCAGGAAGGCTTTTTAATACGTTACTGACTTCCAGTGCTTTTTATCACTAATTCTGCTTTTGCATTTGTTTAAGCCTGGACAATGGAAATTTCATTGATCTATTTCTAACCACAAAAGATTTTTTGTTATCACGTAGCAGCCTAGCAATAGCAGTGGGAATTGAGAAGAAATTTTAATTTACGGGACTTGATAAACCTTACCAAATGCAACTGCTTGTATTTTGTATTTAAATTCCCTGAAGGGGCACAAATCTGCCCTCCTTAGCTTTAACACAAAAAATTTCACGTTCTTAACGTAGATGTAAAATGCAGAAGAAAATGAAGAATAATAAACTGGGACCTGTGATCAGGGTCTTTATCTTCCTAAAACTCTTTTCTGAAGAGTTAAGTGCATAATGCTATTAAAAAGAAGGTGAATAAGTAAACATTATCTTTCAGCAGCAGCTTCTTCTGGGTTGCAATCTAACCAGCTCTGTTTAGAAAGCTTCAGGCTCCATGATGTAATTTTAATGACATTTAAATTTAGCACGCATACTACAGAACAAAGAGAGTTGCGCCCATGCAGCAAGGCTTCTTGTTTCCATGCAGGGGTGAAGGCAATAAGGATTCTACTCATGGCACCGTGGATAGTGTCCAGAGAGACAGTCATGACTGCAAGTGAAAACAACTCCCCRCTTGCCCCCACATCATTAAATAAATATTTGGCCAATTAATAAGTGCTCCTTATTTTAAGCAGTTAGGTTAGCATAAAAAGGGAGAAAAATAATCAGGTTTTGCTGGCTGGGGCAGCAACCGTGCTGACCGCCTGAGTGTGATAAACAGCAAGGGTGGAAGAGGGAGCAGACATTCACACTTATTCTCAGAGAGTGCAAGTATCACTGAACACRCGCAGAGAAAATACTAATTATTTTTCCATTGAGGAACAAGGAGGCCAGTCTGGGAATCAAGATTTGGATAGTCCATGTAGCCCGTGATTCCTTTCAGCCCCATCCAAAGACCCATTCAGCAGCTCTCAGGAGAATTGGTCTACAGCAGTGTTACCCATCCTAGGTCACTGGGGACCTTATTTCAAGAGGAAGCTCTGCCTGCTCTGCTCCCCAGCTAACGTGTTCCCATTGCCTGAGTGCTGTCCTCCTTGCCAGATTTAAGTGGCCTGCGTAGCACGGAGTACCTGTTGGTGTTTTGGTTCTGCCTCTGTTCAAAGAAGAGGTGCGGGTTTGTGGTGAGGAACTGAAATGCTCGGAAAACACAATTTTGTAAGCTGATCGAAGCCTACATTGCTGCCAAAAGCTGGCGTCTTATCTTCCACAGTCTTTTTCCCCTCTCATTGGTTTCTCAGCCCAGATCACCATGCGTCTGCCCAGAGGGCTGGGCAGCTACCATGGGGAGGTAGAAGGGGGACAGGCTGGCCTTAGGGCAGGAACAGGCAGGTGGGTGTGTGGGGACAGGTACTGCAGAGAGGTGGCTGTGGAGTCACAGGCGAGAGACGAGGGCAGGTGGGACTCTTGGGTATCACAGACTAGGTGCTGTTGGTTAGAAGGTGAGGAGAGGTGGCATTAGAAAGGCCATTGCTGGAATAACATGTTCAGTTCTGGTGGCCATCCTGAAAACTGAGGTTGGAAAACTTGGAAAAGAGCTACAGAAATGGCTCCAGACCTGGGATTGTGCCCTGGAGAGACTGAGCTTGAAGGTGGCTTTAGTGTACCAGCTCTGTAGATGGGTGACCTCTGAGATGGGGGGAATGGTCTTCAAATTAGCAAAGACAGAATGTGATCAAACAACTGGAACAGGAAATTCAGCCAAGGTTGTGCTGGAAACGAAGAGTACGATTTTGACAATAGGGATAATTCCCTACTGAAACTGCTTATGAGGAAATATATGGGATTGTCACCACCCTAGACTTGACTGATCAGCCTTCTAAAACATGGGCAAGAGCTTCAAAGAAGCTTTGGGTTTGATGCTGGTTTTGGGGCGGGGGATCTTTTGTCCACAAGCTGTAAGACGGTACAAGGCTCTGAACAATTCTGTATGCTTCTTTAGAGGGAAGACTTTGCTGGCCACAGTATTTTTTCTTTACGTGCTTGGGCTATTGCCCTGTGTCTTGGTATGAATAAAATGCTAATCCTAATGTTATGTTGTTTTTCATTTAAGAGTGCAACATTTGAGAGGGATTTTTTTCCCCTTAGAAACTTACTCCTTTTCTCTGTTTTTATGGCCTGGAGGTTTTCTCTCTCTTTTTTATTTATCATCTCATATTGCTATGGTTTGAAGATATACAGCAATGACGCAGGCTGCTGTTGAGTTTTGGTTCTTTGACTGTTTTCTATTTTTAGAGTGTTCTTAGTTGCACTGAAAACAAGCAGCAGCAACTGTATTGGCCCCAATATATAGCACAGTTTTTGTCAGAAGATACAGTGTGAATGAAATAGCTTGCCGCATATTTGGGGACTATGCAGAACATGATCCTTTTAAGGAACGTACTCCACCTATATAAGTAACAGGTCTTGCTGTGGCTGCCCAGATCCCTCCTGGACAACTGAAACCAGAATTAATAACCTTGGCTCAACATTTTCACCAAGACACAGGACCGCRACCAGCTGCATTAGCTGACCCTACAGAAAGTGGTAAACTATAGCTCTTCTGCTGTCTAACTGGCCATGAAATACTGTCGTGGTTTAACCCTCGCCAGCAACTAAGCACCACACAGCCGCTGGCTTTAGCAGGCACTGGAGCGCATATGTACTGCTTTGCAGGTGGATGCCCTAACCAGCCCAGGGGATCAGCCTGCCCATCTCTTCTGCCCAAAGTTTGATTAAAAAGTGGAACATCTCCAAGAGGGGAAGAGCCTGCCATCTTGATCCTCAAAGCAATTAGAGATGACAGAAGAGGCAGGATTAACTCTTCAGTCTGAGCTGGCAGAGTGGTGCCTGTCCCTCAGCTTGCCAGAGTCCAGCTGAGCATCCTTCGTGCAATTAGTCACGGTCTCTTTTCTTTGCTGAAGCAAAAAACATTGAGCCCTAATTTTCTCCCAAGGTATGATGGGAACATTGGGAGCTCCCCAAATGTCCACGAGTCAGAATAAATAAAATGTTAAAAATCCCTGCTCAGTACTTGCTATAGGTTTTTATTAGTGTTTGTGCTTTAGAGGAATCAGGAATTCCCAGTTCTACCCTTTCATGCAGCCACCTTCTGTCTAGCTCAAACTCCCCATAGGAGAAACCTTCACTTGGGATAAATGAAAGGAAGTAATTTTGCTAGCAGTTTTCTGTATGAGAAGCTTTGCCTGTGAAAGTCTTCTTGAAATTGGTTTTCCTGATATGTGATTTCCTTTTTTTAACTTGAATTTCCTCTGAGGTTTTGTCTCTATATTTTTGCCTGGATTACCTGACGTAAGAAAGTTTTAGCTGAGCTGCTTTTGAAGAAGGAACACCAGTATTAAGAAAGAAAGATTCTGTCTGAGATTGTCATTTCTACCATTTAAAAATATTCCTGAAGTTTGGATCAAAAAAAAGGAGTTAATAATGGTGAACAGCGCTAAAAGTGAATGGAAATGCAGACTGAATTGTGGTGTGCTTTTTGAATAGATTTTGAAAAGATGCCTTTTCCCAGCCAGTGTGAAAACATTATCCATGCCAGGCATTTAATGCTAAGGCACARCTCCATTAGCTACATAAAACTGCCCGGGGTGGGGAAAGACTCTTGTACAGGCTATATTACTTCTCACATTTTCATTTGACTCCTTTTCCCAGTCATGTTCCCAGGTCTTGYCCTGTTCCTGTGGATATTTTGAGCAGTGAATGTCACTGAGCAGACTGTGTCCACGTTGCAAAGTGCAGGTCCAGGACACTTCCTGGGGTCGAGCTGGTGGCCCAGGACCCCCTTGTAGGCATCAGACAGGCACCGTGAGATTTATCTGAGGGAAAAGCCTCAGCGTGCACTCAGACTCCTTCATACCATGTGGAGAGATCAGACACACTCCAGGCAGTGAACTCAAGTATCTGACAGCTCTGTCCCCAGCAAGTATCTTCATAAATGCCTGTTTTAAGTCAAACCCACTTAAATCTGCCAAGAGACAGCTATGTGCTCAGCATCTGCATAGAGTGTGGCTCCTGATATGTTTTATTCCACTTGACATCCTGGTTTTATCACCCTTTCTCCATTACAGACCAAGCCCATGGGCTGAGGAGTACGAGAGAGAACCTCACCCTCTTCTTTTCTGTCTTGAATCAGATCTCATGGACATTTGCCTTGTGACTATTCTTAAGTAATTCTGTCTGGCATCTGATTTAAAAATATCTTAGATGAAGTCAAGCTTCATGCAATATCGTCTGTTCAAGGTAACACCTAAACTGAACTGTAACTGTACACTCAGTGCTCCTGCTTGTTTCTGAGGAGGAGCAAGTTTGATCCAGGAATGGAAGGATTTCTGCAGCTGCTGTA
Source organism: Phoebastria nigripes (assembly GCA_035582835.1). NCBI lineage: Eukaryota > Metazoa > Chordata > Aves > Procellariiformes > Diomedeidae > Phoebastria > Phoebastria nigripes. Next base: position 2,215,345 of record JAYKAV010002899.1, on the reverse strand, counting down.
TCCACTGCTCTAAACTTTTAGCTTAGGATGTTTTCTGGACTTACAAAAGGCGTGAGACCTCTTTACTTCTCCATCTATTTACTGCTGTCCTTATTAACTGCTCCTTTTGCTTGCCCATCTTAAAATCAAAATGTCACACGGCAGTATATTTTGCCTTAACTAAGGGCACATTAGAAAGTGCTTGAAAATAGTTTGGTTGTGATTTTGCAGCCCACAGTAATTGGAATTTCATTAAAGTACCCTTCTCTATATCATCCCTACGTCAGAAACCCTTACAAGGTTTCCCAATATCCAGTATTTTCCCTCTTCACATCTGTCAGCATTAGCCTGAATTGCTCTTTTTTTTCCTCTTGTTCTTTTGTGCGCATCACTAGTGGCTGAGCATGATCCTAATGTCATTTCTAGGCCATGTTCCCCTCTCTCCTGCCTAGTACCCCCTTCCATGATGAAATACGTTGTGAAGCCCCGGGGGAGACAACTGTTACTTGTGTGTGATGAAACGGGCAATACATGGGGTTAGGTATAGTAGTACCTTGGTAATCATTGAATAATTTGGGTTGGAAGGGACCTCTGGAGGTCTTCTAGTCCAAAACAGGCACAGCACTCCAGATGCAGTCTCACAGGCACTGAATAGAGGGGAAGGATGACTTCCCTTAACTTACTGGCTATATTCAGTCGGTCTTTTTTGCTGCAAGGACACACTGCTGACAAACTATAGCCAAATGTGATAAGAGGTTTACAAATGGCCCAGGAGAGTGAGGCACACTGATGCAAGTGGTAATGAATTGAGAAGTAAGCGTGTGCATTGCTCATGCCCCGACTGTCCCTGTTGATATGAGCATCTGTGCATCCTGCGGTCTCCAGAGAGACGACTGCATCCTCTCAGGCAGAGCTTGTGGGATTTACCACAAGGTTACAGACAAGCTCCAAAGCAGATGTTAGAAGTACAAATGAAAGTGGGGAGCACTGGTGAGATCCAGCCTGCTCCAAAGCTTGAACTCATGTACTGATAATGTACCAGACTGTAAACCAGTGCACAGCCCAGGTGTTCTTCCCAGGGGAGGCAAGAGGTGCCTCCTTACCTTGTCCTAATATCAAACATACTCCCTTCTCCCTTTCCTTGGTGTGTGATGCAAGTCTCCCTTTCTTCTCTCCAAAGTAGCCTTTTGTTTTCATCTTGTACTATGCTGTAGCTGCAGTTCACCATCTCAGTCAGCACAGGGTCTGCCTGTCTTAGACCTGGAGTTCAGTGCCCACCATCTGTGTTTGTTGCGTTAGCTTCTGAGACATGAAGGGTTGAGGCAGATGCCCTCAAGGGAGGTTGCAATGGAAAGAAACACCAACATTTCTTCCTTCTCCAGGGCTTTTGCTGTTGCACAGAGCCACAAATGGAAGTGATAGCCAGGATGGGGTGTGAAAGCAGCACTGTTGAGGAAGTTTATTTAATGCTTCCCTGGCTGTGGGCTGGAGCTGTGAATCCAGCAGAACACCAGAGAGCAGGGTAAAGGGTCACATCCTGTGTGTCTTCCCCAGAGGCTGCATCCCTTGAGAGTCCTCACATGCTGAGGGAGACAAGGTTTGTACTTCCCTGCACCAGAAGGCAGTGGACCAGAAAGCCATAATTTAAATCCAGAAGAGGCTGTTTATAATACTCCATTCTCGGCTCCTGCCTAACATGGGCCAGAGAATTCTTCCCAGTAATTCCTGCCTTGCGCATTGCATCCCAGCCTCTGCTTGAGCTAGAACAGATCTCTCAGAAATAGGGATTTAGTCATGTTTTAACAACACTATGAGGTGCAGAATTTGCTGCTTCCCTTGGTAATCTTTTTAATCTAACCAAGCCCTTGAGTGGGAGAATAGGCCTCAGACTATTCCTGAATAAACTGGGACTTTAAACTCTTTTATGAAATTTTTTTTTAAATAGATTTGCTAACTATTAGGAGCTTAATCTTACAATTCTTCATCTGGAAAAAGGTGACTTGACGTCAGAAGCAGACCTGGCAGGCACTGTAAGTCCGTTTAATTTCACCTTGTCCTCTGGATAGCTAAGAAATGCTATAACTTATTGCTCCACTATCTAGGTTATTCTTGTAGCCATTAGCTTTTCCAGTAATGCAAATATGTGACTGGTGTTCATGCTGTTAATCTTATTTGTTATTTTAATCTCCTTCGGTAACATGCAGTCCAGCTGCTTATGCAGATGCCAGTCAGGCAAACATGATGGATGGCTCTGTCTCGCAGCACTCATTGCCTATGCATTTGTTGATAAATCCAATGCTTTTTCTGCATCATTGACCAGCAGCATGAGACTCCTGTTCTTTTTTGTCAGTAGCTTGTAAAATACCATTTTGACATTCCTTTTTTCCTAAATGCAGCCTGAGAGCTGGGTGAGGCTTGGCTGTGCAGGCAAATGAGCTGATTGCCCTGAAATTCGGGGGTAGTTAACAGAAGTGAGTTGAAGTGCTGATACCGTCTTCCCAGATCTGTCTGCCCAGCCATGGAGTATCCTTCAGGGCTATGCCAGGTATGAACATGCTCAGCCCAGGCCACGCCAACCAGCTCCCATTTCAGMTGCAAGAATTTCACTTCTTGGCTTCCCTGACAGCAAGGTCCGGACAGCTTTTGGGATCTCCAAATGAGTAACTGTGGTTAGCAGGTGGCCTTTGTTATCAAAGTAACCTTGGTAAACTCTGAACCTTGGGGATAATGTGCTGAAATTCCGCTTGCCTTCAAGGGAAGCAGTGTGGGGTTGAGAAAGCAGTAATTCATCAGCGTCCCAAGAAGCAGCAAGAAAAAATAGCTGGATGAAGGAGTTCCCTGAGAAGCTGTTGAGCTGAGGGGTCCTGCTAGAAGGATTTTGTGAGCCCTGTACAGATCAGAGATCCTTTAACACCCTGGGCATACTCACTGCGAATGTGATGATGCTGTGTTGTGCGTGTGCAGTTCAGCCATGTGGTGCATGAGGGCTGGACTTCTGGGACCCCTGAGATTTATCTGTGCATCCACAGCAGCCGTTTGGAGGCCAGGTGTCCAGCAAACAGTGGTTGCCTCAAAAATTTGGGAAAACCTATTCCCTGGATACTTTTCTCAAAATACACTGTGTTGGTATACATAATAGGGATGTCTTGTATTCCTCAGGGTATCCAGCGATCAAATCAAGCTCATATCTCTTTCTGTCTGAGGGCTGAAGGTCTGAGCTCCATGGGACTGTGGTATAAAGCAGGTGCAAAAACTCAGTAGTGCTTGAACTATGTAAGCAAACAGAAGACAAGGGGTAGAAAAAAAATTCTGCACAAATGTATCACTCGGAGCCAGAGAAACCAGGGCAATTGTTCTTTTGGAGAGATTATTAAGTCCTCTGTAGTGGAGACATTGTTGTATTTTATTCCTGTGGCTGGAACTTCATCGTAAAGTCTGCTGCGTAGTGATTCAAAGCTGTTTGCTGTGAGCAAGGGCAGAGATGTGTCCCCCTGAGAGCAGAGGACTGGCTGCAGCACAGGCAGGATTGCACCAGGGAATATGATGTCCGTACCTGCAAGTATCTTCACACTTGAATTAACTTTATTGTTATAAACTTCTGACCTCGCTTCTGGGAATTGCTCATGCCAAATTAAGATGTGCCCCACAAGATTGCTAATGCAATCACAGCAGAAAAGTGGTGAATGTTTGCTTCTGGGGATAAGAATGGGATCTGAGATTATACCAGAAACTCTGCAGTATCTGCTTACTAGTTTAAACTGTAATGGTGATGGCGATTGCACCCCATGTCCCATTATTTTTTGCCCATTTTTTTAGGAACAGAAATATTTAGCCATTTTTCCAGCACAGCCGGGCCTTGTACCTGGTTACAGAGTACACCCCTGGCAAACTCTCTGTGGAAACACATTTCTTCTGCCAGTCCTGATGAGAGCACGCACTCCCTTTCACAGAGTTAAGCATCTCTAGTGACAGAGATACCAGAGCCAAAGGTTTTTTATTATGATAACCCAGAACTGGATTATAGTACCTGAAGTACTAGCCATGAGGGTTTCCCAGAGCCTCTGTCACTCCTATAAGCCTTCATGTCTCTCCAGGTTTTTTACAGTGTAGTAACCCTCCCCAAGAATGCTCCTTAAAAACACATTGAAATTAATTTAGGGGGAAACAGTTTGATCAAATAAGTGCTACTTCAGACTTCCCCTTCGCAGTGCCCACTGAGCCGGGATGACACATGTCCTTGCGCATCTGTGTGGTGAATGAGAAGAGGTGCCGTTCCAGCTGTGAAACCAATTTTGCTGGATTTCTTGGCAGCTTTGCAGTAGTGACATGCTGTACAATTCTTAGAGCAACTCTGAACTTTCTAGTGAGTCTGGTTCAAAGCAAACCTTCCAAAACTTTTTATACCCACTCATTTGTTAACCCAGAAGCGATATTCCACTCACAGTACCAAATTCACTCACTTCTTCACCCAGACGAAAGTCTCATCCTCTCCAGTATGCAAAAATGGTCCAGCAAAGGGCTGTTGCTATCAAGAGGTAGCATACATATCCTGACAACATCCATATCCTGCTATCACATTTAATTGACTTTAAGCCATTGTAATTACCTGGTTTGGTCTCCTGCACGGAGAAGCTTATTTTTCTTGGAGCCAGATACTTTGTGATTGAAACTGAGTATGCATTTTAATGAAACATCTGATCTTCACTTACAAAGGTCAGATGATAGTATACTGTATTAACACCCCTTCACATTATGCTCCAATGCTTAGTTATCKTCACCATTCAGAATGTCTTATTCTGTATTTGGACTTAAGCCTCCAAGGACTGGAAATTTTTACATTTGCTGGTTTAAAGTGTCTTTTGCATGGGGCCTGTTTCCACTGTTCCTGTCTCTTGCCTTCATTTAAATCACACATTAAGTTTCTCTCTGATAAAGAAAATAGCATAAATGGAAATCAGAAGTTCTATTCCACAAAAGATAATGGATTGTGATATCTACATTAATTGGGCCAGAGCACATCTTCGATTAAACTGTATTGCAAAATACAGGTAACCTGTTGGAGCAACATCCAACTGGAATGTTTTGATATGACTCAAATACTTCAGTCTGTGAATTTTTTGAGAGAAATTTTATTTAAAGTGACAATTTTGTGTTGAAAACTTTTCTTATGAAAAGATAGTTTCAGATGTGAGGTTGTGCTGTTGGAAAATTACTGGTTAGCCTGAGCTCCCTCTCTTTTCTTTCAAGACATGTCTTTAAGATAATGCAGTTTCCCAACATCCTTTTAGAAGCCTGGATGTTCCCTCGGTGAGTTTATTATTCCATATGCGGAGGAGACATAAACACATAAAGTATATGACACCCCTTTATAAATATATCCAAGGACCTTTTAGGGGTTCTTGTCTTTATATTTTGTTCCTCTTATTTAATTTTCTTGCACCAGCTTCCTTTTCAATAGTTTTCCATATTTTTTTGTCAATTATGCAAACGAGCTGCTAAGACAGACATTTGCTGTCTACTCTTGTCGTTGCTGTGCATAGATGGACTTGATTAGCCCTGCCATGCTACCTTGCTTTGAATCTGCAATTTATTCTGCCAAATGCGACATTAATCTATTTTTARTAAATGCAGTTTAGTGGTCTTATTGTCAGCGATTTTATTAGCCAATAAACCATCTCACAACTACTTGTTGCCTTCAGCTTCATAACATGATCCGCTTGGGAACCAATTTCTTTTACAAACTGTAGACATCTGTGTTTTCTTTATCTTTGCATATTTTTACAAGTGCTTCTCACCCTTATTGTTTGGTATTCAGCTGATCGTTGGCACTGGTATAAATCCACAGAGGTCAGTCTGTTCACTCAGCACAGAGCTGCTGAGAACTTGGTCCCAGATAATTTCTCCTCCAAATTTTGTACACTTTATTTTCTATTAATCTGGCCTTAACGATGACTCCCTTCTAAAAATGTTCAGGAATGCATTTATTTTATTGCTAACTCACTGATAAGCCTCTCTTGTGGATGGAAAAGCCTAGTGGGAATGGTTTACCTTACCAGCTGTGGACATGAGGGAAGATGGGGACAACACACAGCAAGCAGTATTGAAGTGTTCTTCACCCACCAGTCATATGTGTAGACTTTGGGAATCTGAGACACATGCCACATCGCCGTGGTCTCCCTGTCAAGTGTCCCTCTGCTCTCGTGCTGGTTCTGCTGCCATGCGAGGCTCCATAGCCACATTTGCCCTATACACAGGTGTTACTGTGGCATCTTTGGTGGGGAAACTTTAAAATTTCTTTTGATTGTCGTGTTTTCTTTTATTATTGTATTCATAACTCGGGACCAGGGCCTAAGGGCTAGGACTATGCTGCCCTGCTTGGGCTGTGATCTTTGTTCCCCACTGTTTTCCATCCCGGACAGTACTGATGTGTCCCTTGTGGGAAAACTCTGTTCTTTAGGAGATCAGAACCTTTTGATCTGCAATTGCAGACGGTAACTGTGAAGTGTCTGATCAAAGGCAAAAGGACTCAGGATACTCAGGATACAGCCATGTCCATGAGACAAGATTCAGTCCAAGTGTGTTTCCAGCTTCAGAATGTATTTCTCTCTTTAGTTTTATTCCTCAGGTGAATTTACCCAGTTTCTAAGTGAGAAATGGCTAATTCAGCATGGTTGTTGGTTTCTTTTACATGTCTCCTGTTTTGCTGACATATAAACTCTTCCCTATTCTTAGGGAGTGAGTGTCCTAAATCTGAGTCTGCAGAATTACTGCTTTCCCCACTACTTTTTATTTACAATACAGAAGGGAACAGCTCCAGCAGGAGAAATGTAGAAAAGAGACACACTGTCAAAACTAGCCAAGTGCTTGGTTGTAAGGACATTTGCCTAGATTGCAGGAGATTTGGGTTTACAATCTTTACTGATACACCTGTAACTGGCACACTCATATTGAGGAAGAACAATCCTGTTAACAGCCCCTTTCCTATTTGGGTTGGGCGAAACTTCGTGTCTCATTTGAATCATTAATTCTGCACTGATGTTAATAAACCTTGCCTGACCAAGGTTATCATCAAAATCAGTATATTTCCCTGAAAGGGTTTGGTTTCAGTCAATCAGCTGGCAGTTTTTTATGAACAATAAAAGTTATTATCTCCCTCCCAAAAAAAATTCCAGACAGGTGTCCTAATTACATGTCTACCAAAAGACCACAAATCTAGTTAAATACTCAATGGTAGCAGATGAGGTCCAAATCTTTGAAAGATCCTCTTCTTCAAAGTATCAGGATACATAGCCCAGGATATCGCATAAGTATGTAGGCTATCGATGGCAAAGAGAGCACAGGATTGTGCTTAAAATAGACAGAAAAATATAGAAAATGATATGTCAGCAAAATGATCTCCAAGCATGTTTCAGAATTTTCCATGAGGTATCAGGGATCTTTGACCTAAGCTCAAAAAAAATTATTCTGCCTTTCATTATGTATCTTAGTCACAGAGTGACACTTTAAGTTCACTTCAGCAGAGTCTGTGCCATCAGAATCTGGCATGAGTTCTGCTGTGACAGCATTAGATCAATCATGGTTTACAGAATGCAAGTAATTGCATCTACTCCATCTTCCGAGATAGTCCAAAACTGACACTTTGGGTTCACTTTAACCTGAGTTGCTAACACGGGTTAGAAGGTCAGAGAAAAATATCACAAAGCTGTATTTTTAATATTCTTATTAAAACAAGTTGGTTTCAAATTAAAAAAAATAGAATACGAACAAAATGCCTAGAATTAATTTTTGAAAAATGCGATAAAACTCAGGGACTTCATTGAACTCAAAGCACTCTTAGCCCTTATTGAACATATACTAAGGTTATAATTTTAATGGGTAGGTCAGCATATTTGAAGTTCAGACATCTGCAATAATCTCTGTGAACCAGGTCTTTAAAGGGAATCTTTACTACAGTAAAGTGACAGACCTAAATAGAGAGTAGAAAATGCCACCTGGGTGTAACTTCTTGGGGAATTCATTATGAAGGGCTGGTAGATGTGGTCTTTGAGAGAAATGGTTTACAAGCCCGGTGAAAGAGCTTTTCCTCATGCTGTAGACATGTTCATAAAGGCAATCATGATATGTGCATCTTTCCTAAACTTGCACTTCCTTTTCATAGTCTTGTATGCAGGCACTGGAAATTCAAGCCAAGCCAAAACCAGACTAGAAACAGGCTGTGCTTTTCATGGTGATGGCAAGTAATCACTGGAGCAAATGCGAAGCATTCTTGTCAGCTGTCTGTTGCTGGCGTCTCTTAAAATGAGTTCAGAACAGAACTGTATTTGAAATGGGGAGAAATCCCGGGAAGTTCTCAGTTCTACATTACACAGAAAGTCAGACTAGATAATAGCAGTATTTCCTCCTGACCTTGTAGTCTGGAGATATATTATATACCACATGGCCTCTCTGTACCACCAGGGAGGAAAGGCTGTGGGGCAGTGGGAATTAAGACATTTTTGCTGCTATAAATTTACATTCAGAGAGCATTCCCTCTATCTTTACTGCTGCTATCCTGCTAACGGAAATGCCCTACACATTTCTCCTTCTCTTCCCATGTCCCTCGAGGGGTCCTGCTGAGTGAGAAGGTCCTCTAAGGGTGTCCTGCAGCTGCATCTCCTGAAGGCTTAGCTGAGTGCTCTTGTAGGTGAAGGGAGATGAGACACTAGACCAGGTACTCCCTTCCCCTCCCTTCTCCCATGTCCAGAGGAAGCTTATCCCTGGCATTTTGCTCAGGTGGCAGGAGGGTGGACATTGAAAGCAGTAAGGATTGCACCTTCCCACTTCTTTGTGGTTTCTCGCAGGTAGCAAGTCAGGATGGACCAGCACAAGTCCTACCAGATAGCAATGGAGAAACCAAGGCCAAGGGAATGGTACAGGCACTAAACTTTCTCCTTGCCACTTCAAAATGCTCTCATTAGTCCTTCTCAGGCTCCATCCACAGGTAAAGGTGGGTATTTGGTAGTCACTGCTTGTGACTAGGCCATCAGTGTAAGATCTGTGAAGAGGCTAGAGGCAACTCAAGAAGAGTACAGGGATCTTGTTAGGTCATGCAGAGAGGAAATCAGAAAGG
>JAYKAV010002899.1:2155678-2204597 GCA_035582835.1 Phoebastria nigripes | reverse complement strand
AAGTATTTAAAAGACGTGTAGATGAGGCGCTTAGGGACATGGTTTAGTGGGCATGGTGGTGTTGGGTTGACCGTTGGACTTGATGATCTTAGAGGTCTTTTCCAACCTTAATGATTCTATGATTCTAATGAGGACGTACCAGGATAGTTTTGTCTCTTCTCTGTGCCTTAAACCCTGCAGTTTTCTACAAAGAAATGAGAAACAAAAGGTTATATTGATAAACTTAATCATCTGAATCTGTTTTTCATGTGCCCTTGATACTGTAAAATCAAAGCACCACATCCCTGCCAGGCATTAAAATGCCAGATTTGAGGGTCATTAAAAGCAGCAGCATGCTTAATCAGGAGCCCTTACAGAGCAGCACAAAGCTGCTCCTCCCTTTCTGTACATGATTTACTTTTTAATAAGGGTGACCAAGATGGCAGCCCATGCAACGCACTGTGCTGTGCAAGCTGCTTTGCAGAGGGACGTGATGATTTGCAAACTCTCTCTGCAGTGTTAATGTCTACGTGAACAACTTGGAGGAAATAGTGCCTTCTTATTGCTTTAAATGCTTTCCCCAGTCATATGGGCCTTTCTCATTCTGGGTAAAGAAAGCAGTTGCAGGACTCATTATGTAGATATGATTTTTTAAATGGTGTATCTTTATTACCTTCTGGTTTCTTCCACAGACTCCAACACTGGGTAACCCAAGGTACAGAAGGTCATCCCCTGGGTCTTTGGGGAGCTATCTAGCCTTCATCAGAAGATGCTAGCTGGCTGTTATGGTAGGCCTGGCTTATTAGCTTCATCCTCAAATAGCAAGGAGGTTGGATGTGGGACTAGATGAATCTCCAGCTGAGTTCTTATGAGTGCAAAATGCAATGCACTGGACGTGGCTGAAAGCTGAGCTGTTGTCCGAGTTCATTGTAGCTCCAGGAATCCCCTTGGGTGGGATTCATCACTCAAGTTAAGCACAGGGTCTCTTTGACAGGTGGCATGGACCTTACAGTGCCATCGTCTTCACAGTGATTTGGAAGCCAGGCCGCCTGCACCAGCTATCCACACATTTTATATAGGCAGAATATGGCTTCATGTGTTCCCACCCTGAAAAACAAGCAAGCAACTTACCCTGCATGGTCTGCTACTGTCTCTTCATCCTTTCACATGAGATTCACTGAGCCATCTTCATCACCACAGCCACAGTTGCTTGGGGGCTGTGTGGTCCTTCCTGCCTCCTCTCTCTGGCTCTGCCAGCTCCATCTGGAGCTCAAGTCACCAAGCCCAGCAGCAGCAGAGCCTCAATGGTGAAGGACCAGTGGTTTGCAGCACACAGCCCTGATACAGGTGTGCACCCAACTTGACTGTTTCTCCTGTAGCGGAAGTGTTGTAATTGGATCAAACACCTCAGGGCACGGACCTGTCACAAGTCAGGCTGGGATATAACTAGCATGTACCAGAGGACTGCACCTCCACTGTCTTCCCACCTTTTCCCCTTTGGGATACATGACTATTATGCTAATCTTCATAGAAAGGCGAGCTTTTAAAGTGGGAGAGGACAGCCACAGGGAAAGCAGGTGATGTGTGAACAATACACGAGTGAGATAAGCACCTGCTGTCCTAAAGCATTTTCAAATGTTAAAAAAATATAATTGGGGACATAAGTTGAAAGAGTGCACAGGGAGCTTTTAAAGTGGAGGGCTGGTGCTTACATGAAGGGTTGCCCTTTCATCTCTCTGATCTTGGCAGCCTCCAGGAGCAGTCACATTTAAATGGCTGAAGGATTAAGAAAAGAAGTTCCATGTGGTGGACAAAACAAGGATCACATTTGCCCTTTCCTTTCAAGTCTTCCTTTTTCATTCTGAGTTTTTGCTAAACAAACACATCCTCACACTGCGACCTACCATTTGTTTGTCTGCATTTCAGACATAAACCTACCTCTTTCACGCTCTGTTTTGTGAGCCAGGGAGTCCATCCTGAAACCCTGGGGAAATGCAATTGTGCATCTAATATCCTAGTGGTGAAGGCAAAGGTTTTCAAACAGATCTGATGACTGTGGGCAACCACTTTGTGAGAAACATAAAGGGAACTTGCAACTCAAAAAATGCTGAGCCTTTTGAAAGCTGWCTGCTTAGACAGAATTTGATGGAGGGAGAAAAAAGTTTGCTTGTTTTTTCCTTTTTTAAGCTTGCAGATGGAGCTCAGCTCTTATGAGAGCAAGGGATGAGTAGCATGGATATGAGCCAGACATAGGACTGGTAGGCTGTGTTGCGACTGCCCCAGATAGATGTGTTGATCCCTTGGCGCGAAGCATCCTCTGCTGTTCCCATCCCAAACAGCTCCTGATCACAGACTAACAGCTGAGCTGTGGTGTTGATTATCATAACACTCAGGGAAGGTTATAAAGGAGCCTGCTTTTTATCAGAGACTGAACTGGGAGATTTCATTTCCCTCTAATTGAGCCAAAGTCTTCAGACCGGTTGGGTATGTTTTACTGATCTTGTTGCACAAACTCATCCCACTTGTGTGGCCCTGAGACTGAAATATTTGAAGATTACCCTGTGTTTGCTACGTGTGCACGAGCTGGTTCAAAGAGCAGTGAAGACAGAAGCCTCAGATTCTTCTGCCTTTTGTGCTGAAGGATCCGGAGGCATCTCCCAAGTTATAAATACCCTACACCACTGAAGTGCCACCATTTTTAGGATACTACATGGATGTCCTGATGAATGGAAGAAGCCAGGAGTGACATATACTGTGTAGCTGTGGATAAGTAGCCAAAGGATGAGTGACATCATGTCCTGAGGACAAGATGTTCTGTGAACTCCTGAATGACCATGCAGCACAAGCAGGATTTAGCTCTTACGTGAAGGACCGAGGCTGGTTAAACACTTGGTATTCTTCTTCTGTATTTGCGAATACTGAAGTGCTGAACAGACTGTGCCAGGGTTTGAACTTCTGCCTAAAAGACATCAATACACTTCAAAGATGAAGTGCTATAATGATACCAGGTGTTTTGCTGTGTGTATCCTGGTGTAACTAGAAGACAGACTCATGTTTCCACCACCACGGTAGTTCTTTACCTGCCTCTTGCTTTTTAAAAAGAAACCTATCCCGCCCCAAAATCAACCCCAGATCTCCAACAGGCAGCACTGTGAAAAGCCTCCAAGGGAAATATTTTGAAAATGTTGCAACTTGTTATTGATAAAAGAATATTCACTGTGCTTCTGCCAAGAGAGTTTGGCTTGGCTTGGCTGTACTTCTCCTTTGTATGCTGCTCCAGAGCCTGAAAAGGAAATCGGGACCAGGCAACCCGAGTCAGCACTTCCCCGTGCTCCCAGTCACCACCTGCCCCGCTGCAGGGACAGTCTGGGGACACTGGCCCCGGAAGGCTGATGGCAATATAGGCTTGGAGGATTGTGGGTGGGTGTCCTTCTCCAGTCCCATCACCAGCTTACCATCCCATCACCAGCTTACCACGTTACTTTTGGCATGGAGCCCTGCCTTTCTGCCTGTATTGCCCTATATATGCAATGTAGGTAATACCTAGCAGTTTGTTTGTGAAGCGCTCTGAACTCAGAGTATTTCATTATAATTGTGGAAAATGTGATTATTTTCTCCCATGGTAGAGATGAAGCTCAAGGTTGCAGTGAGATGACAAGGAGTGGTGTAGCAAATACAGGCTATGTCTGGCTCCGGCAGCCTCTCCTTGAGGAATGTGTGAAGAGGGCAGCCACGTTCATCTGTCAAGAGAAAGTGTTTTTGGAAGGGTTGAAGCCCTTTGGAAGGTTAGAAGCCATTAATTTCTCTGGGTTTTTTTCTACATTTTTATTGTCTGGCATTGTTAATATTCCCAACGTGTGGATTTTTTTCTTGTAAAGCTTGAGATAAAAGGGCAGATCRGTAATGTTGGATAAAATAATTCCAATCATTCCAAAAGGATTTTTGACTGTGGCTCAGGTGGAAAATTTAAATTTTCTTTGGGATGATCTTTTCATTTTGTGAACTGGACCGCCCCCCCTCAGAACAGGAATGCACACAAAAGCCAGCAGAGCTGTGATATGACCACAGAAAAGATTTCTTTTGTATCAGCACTGTTGCATGGCCTGAAACAGCACTAGCTTTATGTGTGCTTGCATGCTTAAGACATGAAGCATCACCGGGGAATACAAAAAGACCGGAGTTTGACCTAATGGACATGGAAGAAAGACATATCCCCTGGAAGAAAATCTCCCAGCAGGGTCTGGATGTGTATAACATGTTCTGGCCTTTCAGACAACTGTTTATTTCTCCCAGATACTTTGTCCCCTAAAAATAATGCTGCTTATTAAAGAGTCTTCTGTCATGCTGCTGAGACCCTCCCAAACAGGAGCACTTTATCACTAGCTAGCCCACTTAATGAATATTCATAATTTATGAATATGCCATAATTTGTATTCACTCATCTACCCCCCCCCGCCGCCCCCCCRTATGGTGGCATCAGAGTAGATACAGGGTTTTTAAATGTGAAGGGCTGATTAAGAGGAGAGGGGAAGGCAAATTTCACACTTCAGTTAGTGCTTTTGAGTCAGTCCCTCTGGTTGCAGATTGCCTAATGCAATCGGCTGCTCCCCACAGCTGCTGCTGAACATGAGAAGCAATCCAACTTGCCCTGAAGTCTCTGGTTGACAGCAAAGGTCATGGGAAAGCAATATTGTGGTATTCGACAAGTTAACACTGCAATTAAAGAGAGGCTAGGAAATAAAATCCTGCTGATGGTTGGCTTGTCATCGTTGTATCTCTGCGTTCTGGCTGATATTCAGGACAGATGCCTATGAAAAGCAAACGAAATCCGTCCCTATTGMACAGCCTCCAGAAGGAGTATGTCTTTCACACCAGGAAAGGCACAGACAGGGCTCAGAACTGCTCAGATGCACGTCCCGGTCACATCCTGGCAATGTGCCCCTCTGCTGAAAGCGGTGTTTGGTGCAGTGCAGCCATCTCTGCAACCTCTCCAAAAAGGCATTTGGCCATTTGTTCTTTTCCACCATCCCCAGGTTCACACTTGTAGCCTCTTTCAGACCCTTTAACTTTACCCCTCCCATTTCCTACCCATTTTAACTCAGATGTAACTCGGTGAGGAGACAGAAAGTACAGGAAACTTGTGATGTCTTAGTCAACCCTGTAGATTTTGCTCCCAGTGCAAGGATCTCCAGAGGGTCAGGCTGAAGAACATCATTGCTCCTTGCTGCATGGAAGGGGTGGTTTGATATGGAGGCAGGACGGGGACAGAAGGACACCATGTGTGCTGGTAAACAGTGCTAACAACTTCTCTGGTCCCCCCAAAAGGTATCATTTTGACTTCACGTCATGCAGCCCACTTGAGGGGCCACGCAGCACATTGGGGTCTCTCTGGAGGTGGCAGAAGTCATCAAACAGCACTTTTTGGCTTTTATACCATGGGGTAGCAGAGAAAGTGGAGGAGCAGCCTAGACCTCCCTGTTGTACATCTCTCCCTGCACAGGGCTGTGCGTGGCACTGAGAGGACCCTTTTGGGTCCCAGCCCATTTGAATCCAAGCTGGTTTTCTCACGATGCCCAGTGGCTGGAGTGGAACAACATGCCTTGGTGCTGCCCCAGTGCAGAGCTGTGCATCACAGCCTCTGCATGTGCATGTTGYCTTCTCCCCTTTCTCTTGGGCAAATTTGCTCAAGATTTTTACAGTGTGCAATGCTCAACTCTGGAACCCTCCATGTTATCCCCCAGCTTAGGAAGCACTATTCTGAGATGTGAAATTTGTCAGTAAGGGAAAAAAAGAACATTTAAATGCCCTTAGAATGTGCAAGCCCTTGAGCATGTTGGAGGGGAAGCGATTCCTCAGATAAACCTCTTCACGTGAATCCCTCAGGGTGCTTCATCTCCATTGCTCCCACTGCCCAGGTGGGGGTGGTGAGCTTGTGCAGGCCAGAAGGGACCACAGAAATACCTGTCTGGTCTATTCTCTGCAGAAAAAAACCTTTCCAAAGTGCCTTCCTATAAGGCACTCGCCCTCCCAGAAAAGCAGGGTCTTCTTAGGAAGGAAATGCACACCAAGTATGTGGGTAAAGGGGGTGCCTCTGCACACAAACTAAAATTTCTAGGGGTGTATCCCTCCCCTCTTTCTCAGATACAAGTAACTTTAAAGAAAAGAAAAAATTAGTGGAAGGTATGAGACTAAGTTATTTAAGTTATCAAACACAGGGACAAAACCTTTGTGACCCATTCTGTCTCTGCAAATTTTGTGCGAGACCCGCTGAAGCCTGCAATGGGTAAATGGGTTCCCTTAACTCTATTTCCTTTCCTTTTCTTCCCTTCTAGTGCTCTCTGAAATAGGTTTCCTTTTCTTTGGTTTATTAGATTTGCCTGAACCTGGCTTTGTAACATTTTAAAGTGACCAAGACCTCTCCTGGTTGTTATTGTGGACTGTGTGCAGCTCACTGCTGTTGCCCATGAAATATTCCTTGGTGCTTGCCCCTGCAAGAAGAGGAGGTTCTGGTAAGGTAATAGGCCAAGAGACAACTGGAGCAGTGCCCCATAGCAGTGTGTGAAAATAGGCTCATTGTATTCCTCCGAATTACATTTGAAATGCTATTACTGAAGGTGGCTGATCAGAAAATGGAATTTTCATTCTGCAGGAAACCTACAATTTTTTTTTTCAAACCAGCACTAGAAGTCAAAATTAAATACCAGCTGAAGTTTGGGAAATTTTTTGTTCCTGAGACATTGAAATGGCTTTCTTGAAATGCTTCGTAATGGTAATTTAGCACATTTTGCTCTTATTTCTGCTTGTCATAATAGTAGCTAAAATTATTCTATTGAAACAAAATGATTTGAATGTATCACAGTGAAATGTAATTTCACTGTGAAAATATTATGGAATTTGATACCTTCCTGCAAAATTTCCCAATTTTTGTCAAAAAAACTCTATTGTTGTAAAACTTGAACAAGCAGCCTTTTTCGACTTGTTTTTATTCCATTGTCTTTTGTGATATTTTGTGTAAAAACAGCAAAAAAATCAAAGCCAAAGGACAGAAAGACAGATTTGGATGTCTTACATTTAGATAACCAATACAGAGAAAGGAATCATAGGGGTTTTGTTCTGTGTTGCGACTGTTTTTCTGTTCAGTTGACCTAATAATTCAGTCTCACTGAGTTCCCTTCCTCCCTTCATGGTATCTGTCTAATCATGGAGATGTAAGTCTAGCACATGATGACAGGAAAATCCATTAAAGCTTTGTGATGACCATCTTCCTTCTCCTCTTCCTTCTAACATGGAAGATGCTGAGTTTCTGCAGCACCAGGCTGTGGTATCAGACCTGAGCAGACATTCTCTCTCCATCCTGACCGGACTGGTAGCCACGTCTGCTGCACTCAACGTTTTTGTACCTTAGAATCTGCCTCTGCGCATGATGCCTCCAGTCCCGTTCTGCAGTGTGCTTAGTCTCTGCTCAGCTTTCTCTGATAGAGGCTGTGACTTTATTTATTTCTTTTAGAACCGAGCTTAAAGGGCTGTAACAGCTAGATAGGGTCGTGTGTAGGGGTGGAGGAGATGAAAGCTATTAGATGCTGTTTCACAAACTGCTTCTCTTTTGGGATAAACTCCTTCCCGTCTGTGTTTTTTGAAGACCAGCCACCCTTTGAACCACTTGGGAACTATAAGTGATAATCCTTTGCATCATGTAGGCAGAGGGGCACTGTTAATGCTTACAGGGGCTTTTGGATAGGAAGATCCTACCCACATGGAGTTATTCACCCGCCTTTGCAAGCGTGGCATTCTCTAACACTAATACTCCTAGTACTTCTAACATATCAGCTTTGCTAGGCAGGGGCATAAAGCCCACATTATTAGCATCCAAGATACATTTCTATTAATAGCTGTTCACCAGTTCTTAATTAGATCGGCATATATTGAAGATATGTAGCTGAATTAAACTAGACTGAATGAAGAGCTACTATCAGAAATTCCAGATTTTTAACTGGATTTTCCATTGTCGTCTTGTCTTTATAACTACAATGAAATTTTCCTTAGGATGCTGCCTTGACAAAATACAGGGCTCCTATAGAGAGATAATAAATAACCTGGCATACATTTCCCCGCACCCCACTCCCTTCTGCATGATTGAATTTTTCAGCACCTAATAACAGTTCTTGCCAGCACAGCAATATCATTTCTAAATCTCAACACACAGAAAAAAAGTAAGTTTAGACAATATYGAAGTGAAGCAACTAAAAGTTGGAATTGAAGTCTTGGCACTGAGTACGAAGTCTGCCATTTATTCAACTTCTAAAACATCCCAGGTTCCATTTCGGAACGGGCTATTGTGGATATTTTAATTCAGTGTCTGAGGACTTTGTGACTTCATTCAGGGCTTTTAAAAAGTCTATTAAATGTTCCAATTGCTTTTGTAGAATTCACAATTGTCCTCTGTGACTGACTGCTTTTTTGTTATTGGGTGGGGGTTTTTACCTCCAGCCTCAATAATTCAGACCTTTTAAGTGCTGACTGATGTTTTCTGTGTCTTGAAGAGCACTAACATTTCAGCCAGGTTCTGTAGCTAACTTGTTCGTGCTATGAAAATTCATAGGATTTCCAAAAGACCTGGCTTGTTCCCACTCATGATGCGACTGTGCCAACTGATTCTAACACTTTTGACAGACATACAGTGATTGGTGAAGGCAGGCGAGGGAGAATAATATATCACCAGAGTATAGGATCAGTCAGCTATAGCAACAACAACGAAAACCAGCAAAGCTGTCCTCAAACTGAAATAAAAAGTAAWGTTTTCAAAAGTAGACACTCACTCCTCCAGTGGGAGTCACTTGCTCAGGATGCCGTGCACCCACATGTTTCATGTACCCTATAGGGATATTGTAACATAAGCTCCATAGCCAACAAGTATTTGTGCTTTTATAACACTTAGTGTTACGCAAACTATCTGCTGGACAATGCCTCAGAAATGCCTGTATGGCCTCTAATTCTGCTTGTGTCAAGGATTTTATTTGCTTTTGTTACACAAGCCATAGTTGAATTTACCTAAATGTGCCAAATCAGAAATGCTGGAGCGAGATTTCTGCAGGAACTTCTCATCTCTTTGAGAGGTGCCACACCAAGTTGGGGAGGGGGGTTAGCAAGGAGGTTTGATGCGTCATCTACATTAATGTGAAAGGAAGTGAATAATGAAATGACTCAATGACTTTACTGATGGAATTAAACACTGTGACCAGAAATGGAAAGTGCTGGAAGTGAAAAGACAGTTCAGGAAACGGGCAAATACATGAAAAGAAAACTTGTCATTTGTCCGTAGGTATTAACTTTGGAAGAGGCTGGCTAGGTGGAGGTATGGTAGCCATTCTAATGATAGATCTTTAGACACTTCAGGAGAAGTTCATCTTGTACCCAATCTCTTCAGTCAAGTCTTCAGTTAAATGTATTTTCATTCCTCTTGTATATCCTTAATAATACTGATATGTGGGTTTCACAGTGCTAAACAGAGGAGGGTTGGCTGACCTTGTGCAGCAGGCAAATGTAAAAGAGAGGCATGACTTGTGTTATTTAGCAGGTCAGCAGCAGACCTGAAACTAGACAGCAGATCTTCTGTTTGTGTTTCTAACCACTAGGAACTGATGCTTGCTTTTACTACTTGTATCTTGGGAGATCACAAGTGAAAACACTAAGAAATAATACCACAATAAATTTACATGTTGCTATTATATGGAATTACACAATGAGTATTTTAAGACAACAAAGCTGATCATAATTAAACTAGCATTATAAAGACATTCCATGGCTTTTTGGCTCTCAGTTGTTTTAGTTCAATCTGGATTAATTGACCGTATGAGAGAATTTGCCTCAAATTTATACTGTTGTAATCAAGATTGAGAGCTATCCAGTAATGCTGCATTCTTGCCTGAGTCTGTAGTGTTTGAAATATAGAGTTTTACTCTGAAATGGACAGCTGCATGCTACTGTTGGTGCAGATTTAGCAATTTAATAAAAAATCCGCATATTTCCAATCGTTATGTGTTATCTTTTGAACAAGAAGATATGAAACTAGGAGCTTTGGTCCTGAATGCCGGTTGTTAGGCATGCAYTGGTTTGTATCCTGATGAAAAGAAAATAGCTGGGGTTGACTGCCCACTCAGGCTATCTCTGTGGACAGCTAACAAATGCTGTTCTCCTTCAGCATCTGTTCTTCAAAATCATGGACATGTGCAATGGTAGAAAAGAGCTTTTGTTGGAAAAGAACATCTATTCTTCCATGGTAAGACAGTCCCAATTTCTTTTCTTCAGAAACTTCATGACCCAGTAGAACACCCTTGTCTAATAGGACCTTTTCTGCTTGGCAGCATTTTGGTGTCCTTTCAGAGGAATATGAATCTGAATACTAATCATAGACATCATATCAAGGTCCTTGGTTTGCTGGGACCTAGGCTACTTGATGTGATAGGGCATTTATATTGAGGTAGCCTTCATATCCAGCAATGCACAAAAAAATGATGTGGGTGTAGTGGGTGTTCATTCAGACTATTGATTTTGCAATCCAAATAAATATGTGCCTATTTAAAGTGGGCTCAGTTCAAGAAAGCTTTGGTACTAGTCTACACAGAGGCTTAAAAGCCTGGATGTATAGCATGATGTCTTAGCCACTCAGCTTTAAGAWCTTTAGGTCCTGGGAATTCATAGCATAGCACCGGGATACACAGAGGAAAACTAGAGGTTTGCTAGAGTAAACCTCACAGTGCTGAGGCCATCACTGATTTTCTGCTTGTGGCAAAGTAAAAAGTTCTGCAGATGTTATTTTTCTGGAGTGAGCAACAAGCTCACCCCAACAAGCAGCCTGCTCAGAGGGTAGAAGTCTGCTGGTGAGGATTGTTGAAGTTTCTTAATTTCTTTTCTCCTGGCTTTTGATTAACAGACTGTCAAGGCTGTCCTTCGCTTACAGCCCTGCAGCACTGGCAGGTATAAGCAAGACAAATGTTGCTTTGAATGAACTTGACTGGGGCAGTGCAGTCAATGGTGACCCCAGGAACTGAATGGATGTGTCATTGTCAATGTATTTGCTCAGAGCATGAGCACTTCAATCCATCAAGGTGGTGGCCCATATCTAATGGAAGCAGAAGGCCAAGTGGTGTCTTGCTACAGGATATTTTCAAAGTCTGGAGCTCAAATATTTGTATTTCTTGCTCACTCTGGCTTTGTGACTAGTAATCCTTGAAAACACATGTGAAATATGTCACCTAGTGTGAGGGAAACAAGCTCCTTGCTGACTACAGGGCCAGCTGGTTGCAATGATTTCTGGAGTGCTTTGCAGCCCTCTAGCTGGGCCTGAGTCAAAATCTTGAGTCATTTTTTAAAGGAACGATTAATGGAATCTGGTCAAACTGGACTGTCTGCTCGCAGGGCAGCCCTGGCACAGCCAGCGGTCTGCAGAGGATGAGCAATAGCACACACTGTTGTGACTATTTTCAGTTGTATTATTTGGTTTGCCCTTTCCATAGGGCTCAGTACTGTCAGTCAGAAATGCAGAGGCTGAGGAAAGCAAAGGCAGGGAGAGCCCAGCTAGACACTGCTGCTGCTGGTGAGAATGGCCCAAGCACAGCATTTTCAGAGATGGTGTTTTCAAGTGAGATTGTCCTCTCAACTGCACCACCCAGAAGGAAGGTGTGAACAGGCCCCACTTTAGGACCCCACATGCAAAGGAGATGTGGTCAAGGGTATTTCCTAGCCAGAACCTCACACTCCTACCCTCAGGTGAAGTTTTCCTTGAAAGAAGGGACCTACAAGGTTATAAGTCCCTTCCCAGTCTCCTCCCTGTGGTCATTACCTTAGCTTTGGGGCTGACTAAAACCTGAGTGGGGGCCACAGGTTTCAGTTTCAAGTCCCAATCTTGACTGCTGAAAACGCATTGAAAATGTTCGATATGGTCTATGTTAGCTTGTAAAGAGCCATCAATGCTTGCCCACCACCTTCCAGTGAGGTCTGAATGCTCTTAATGCAGTCTCCCTGTATTCTTTTCCCTTGACCTGCCTCTGTTATGAATTAAATACTTCTGACTGGAAAACTGAAAAAAATATACACCTGATTGAATATCTGTATTTTGTGTCTGAAAGACGTCCATTTAAGTAGCATGCCTTGTTTTTAATGGAGAATGCAGGTATCCTGCCATTAATATTCAATACTGTGAAAACAAAGTACTTTACATGGATATCTGTGTTTCCAGAGCATCAATATTTTCTTTGCTACAGAGTATGGACATTGGAAAGATTTACATACTTTCTGGATTGTGTATTATTCAACACCCAAGAACTATTCCCAATGCCCGTTAACAAACAAATCCACCGTGTTGGTGAATAGCTTCAAAATCAACTACTGTAATATTTCAAGTCATCAAGAACTTTTTCTAGAAATCTTTGGGCTAAAATATAGCAAGATGGTTTAGCGACTGTTTAAAAGCAAGTGTATTTGTGTCTTATTTGTGTGCATGTTAGAATGTTCGTTCCATTATCCATGATATCATTATATTTTTAATTAGTGCTTCTAAGAAGCTTCCAAATATGGATCATAGATGATTCTCCTAGGCACTGGAGAAAGCATAGCAGAAAAGATTTTTAGAAGATAGTTGTTACCATAAGGAACTACTCAATATATGTGTACTGGAGTGTCACTAGACCCACACACTGGCCTTGTAGGTGCCACATCATCCATATATGAAACAGAAGCAAATGAAAATATATCAGACTAGAAAGCCAAAACACTCACTACAATGTTTTTAAGTGAAAAACAAGTGAGATATTTTTCCATGTAATAGTTGTTGTTTTCAGAGGCTGAAACTGAATTGCCTGTAAAGTACGTTATGTAAACTGGCATTGTAACGTTAGCCATTGCTCTAGAGAATCTGCGAGGTAGGAGGTGGTAATCAGGACGAGTGGCAAATAAAGTACTCATAAAAGACTGTGGCTCCTAAAAGAGTGGCCATTTTAACCACATGGTTAAAATGCTGCGTGAAATTGCTCTTGTACTAAGGGAAACCTAATGTTGCTAGCATACCCTGAAGCAACCAATATCTGGATGTTTTTAGCAAAATTTTAGCCCTCCTCCTCCTTTTTCAAACCCTTGAGAATTGGGTTCATGGCACTGTCAGAATAGAATGATTGCAGGAAAAACATAGATATTATGGAGCATTTTTGTAATGCATAGAACCCAGTTTTTAAGTAGGTTCACCTGATATACTAGAATTGACAGGTTCATGTATAGCTGCAGTATAATCTCAGCAGCCTGGTAACGTTTTGTCTCATTGTTGTGAATTGTTGGGGTTTTTGCATTTAATGAAGGGCAAATGAAATATAAAAACATTGGCTTGGAAGAGGGCACCCAGGGCATTGAATGCAGTCCTTTGCAAGAGCAGGACACCAAGCAGTAGCTGAAAAAAGTCCACAGGCTACTCCTCACACCAACAAGCACTGTAGAACATGCCCCATTTGTGACCAGTCTGAGACCTGTAGTAAATGAACAAATGCCATGTGTATGACAAAAAGAGGACAGAAGAGGTTGAGGGAATCACCAATGTCTTACACCTCTGTGGTACTAGAGCACTCGATAAACAGATTTCCCTTAAGATTATGGAAGAGAGATAAGGCACACGGTAAAGGCAAGACAGAAAAGCCTCAAAATTTCCTGCCAATCTTACCTGGCAGGAAAATTCCCTCTTAGTCCCAAACCTGGTAGTTGAGTGCAAGCACTGCATGCTTCAGAGAGCAGAATGTCATTACGAGTCCCAGAAAAGCAGCCTCCCTCTCGTGTTGAAATTTGGCTGCACTTTGGTGCCCAGAGAAAGCAGAAAAAAGCAACCAGCCAGAAATTAAATTCTGTAGCAAGATAAGAAAGAAATGTGAAATACTTACTCTCCACTGCACRCAAGCAGTAACAGCCCCGAAGTCTGAGACTTGTATCATGTGGCTACAGAGCTAAAAAAGAAGTCACCAGTCACCTTCTCTCTTTACAAACCTGCTTGGATATATTAACAAATCAGACAAAATACTTTATTCTCAGGGACAATCCAGGATGATGAAAATAGCGCATGAAGTGGTGTCTTAGGGTAGTGTAAGGCAGAGACATTCTGGTTAGTATTTCAACAATGACTCTGCAAAACATTGCTGGTTTTGCTTTCTGTTAAGACCATCAGGTAATTGTCTTAATTGCTTTTAATTTTGCCAAGACCATAACTCCCTCAGTGCATCTGTAATTACGTAGTTGTTCTGCTGCCCGACCAGGATTGTCTATCTTTTTTAGGCTGTTTTGTGCTTTCTTCCTTTAACAAAAATTGGTATGGACTAGGCCTTTTTCTGCAAATCCAAGCAATTTGTCTACCGCACCTATTCTTTCTAAAAATAATTAGTAGAATATTGGTGATGGTCAGCCAGAACTTCTGCAAAAAATGCCCTCAGATGGAGTGGGAGCCTTCAGGTATCTGCTTAGAGTTGATTTTAATACCAGCATAGGGTTTTGAACCTGTGTAGACAGCCTTGGCCACCAAACACTGTAAAAGTCTAGTCAGACAGACTCGCTGGAGAGGAGGCCTTCCTTTAGCTGCACTTTATAAAAAGAAGAGTGAGGTTAAATGTGAAAAACAGCATTGCAGCATATGTCCCCTGGATATACAATTTTCCTTTCACACCTGAGTAATAAAACTGCAACAGGGCTTCTTTCCAAGACATGTTCTCCCACTCCTCCAGCAACCACTCCGCAGAGAATGGCTTCATTTTCTCACAGCTGTTGCTTTTAATCTCTTTGGTAATAAGGTCTGTACAAAGCACCTGGTCCTCTAGCAGCTTCTGTCAGTAGGCTTCRGGCAGAGCCAGGGGGTGCATCTGCCCAGCTTCCAAATTTGCAGATAGCTTGGCAGGTACTGTATCAGCTGGTCCTTGGATTTGGGGATAGATACCAATAATCCTTGCTTTCTTCTAGTCTTGCCATCTGTAACAAACCTGCTTGAAGCCACTTTTGATGGACAGCTGTGGCTAACTGGTTTGTTTTGGGCATCTGAGATCACTAATGTTTCCTCAAATAAGGCCTGTTTTGGGGGGTATGGGGCAAGAAGTGATCAAAGGGCATCATTTAGAGCTAAAGAACTTGACAGAGGCTCATGTCTCCAGTACTTCAGCTCTTTCTGTGATCCGTGTTGGATAACTTGAGCCTCTCAACAGCCCCATAGGTGATTTCTCAGGGGAGCTTCCTCAATACCCAGCTCCTTGTTTCCCTGCAGTAGCCCCTCCTGCTGAGACCTGTGAAGAATGGCATTGCTTCTGCCAGCTTTGCCTGTAAGAAAGGAGCTAAAATGGGGAGAGATCATCCCATTGGGGTGACTATATCATCCCATTGGTGTGGCCTTAGCTCTTCCCATGTCAGAGACTGCAGATGGCAGGCTGAGGACCACTCTGACCAGAGCAGCTATTGGACTCATGGAGGCTTCAAACAGAAATCAAAGCTGTTCAGGACCCTCTTTCCTGCCACCTCCCCACTGAGTGGGTTGTGCAGTTATTTACTTTACTTAGCAAGGTAAAGCAGCTCCCTGCTAAATAGGCTTGTCCTCAGACCTCCAGCCCAGGAAAGCCTGGGCTGGACTCTGGAGGGGTCTTCAGTTGAGGAAGACCATGTGTACCCTGCCTTTTGGGGCATGTGTTGGATAGCCCCAAGGGGTAAGACTTTGGCGTGTCTTAGTTTTAGCCGCAGCACTGGACAATGACAAAAGTGCATGGGAGTGAGCAATGCTTGAGGTGAAACAAGACTGAGTGGCTGAAGCAGTAGAGCATGGCACAAGGAGATGCAGTGGATGGTGACCTTTACACACCTTGATTTAGAAAGCTGAAAAATTTAATATCTAAAACTTAGTCCTAGGATCTTTTTCTTCCAGACCAGGATTAATCCCTGTTAAAATAGCCTTCTTGTTTTAAAATGAAAAATACACCTGCTGGTGTCACCTTATAAAAATTGCTTTGGAAAAGGCATGAATTCAATTTAGAGGCCTCTGGCCGAATTCATCAGTATCCAGCCTGACCGTGTGCCCAATACAGGCAGGGAGCCAAAGCAATATACAATGCCTGTCCTCCTCATTTGTGCAAGAGGGCTTGAAAGGGGCATGCAAGAAGATGCTGCACCAGGGACCTTCAAACCATTTTCATCTGAGGAGATACGGCCTTTCGGTGGTGCTCCTACTCCACTGCCTTTCCTTCTTTCTCCCCCTCTCTCCCTATACCTTGCTGTGAAATCTCACCTCCTCCCACTGTCTCACTGGTGTCATAAGGTACACTTGACGTTAGGCTGAGTACCCAAATGTGGCTGCAAGGCAGCAGGGAGGTTGCTGGATCAGATGTTTTCTTGCAAGGTGGATCCTTAGAAGGGAAGACAGCAACTGAGTGGTGCAGAAATTGGCCCCATCTCCCTCTCACCGAGAGGTGAATTTTCCTTAAGGAAAATCCAAGGCCTCTGTGCTAAGATTTTTAAATGTCTTTTCCATTTACATAAGCAATGGGCTAAATCTTAAAAGTTAATGATTTTGCTGAAGGGGAGAAAAAGAATCAGCAGCTGAAGTTTGGAAATCTTACTGTAATTACCAGACTGCTTGGTTACTGGGAGAGGGATGTCTGGTGAGTGGTTGGAAGAAAAATGAGGGATCAGGACTTGGAGGTTCAATACCGAGCTCTGACTCMGTTGGTAATGCATGAAAAGTTTCTTAACCTCTTTATGCCTTAGGTTACCGTAGTGATACACAGTAGTACTTAGTTATCTCCCGGGCATTTAGAAGATTTATGCATATGAGGCTTGAAAAGTACATTGCCATCAGAGAATGAGGGATATTACTATCGACAGATGCCAAGAAGCATTTGTAGCCTCAGCACTCCTGGTGAGGGCTGAACACAGAAAATGTTTAGAAATAATAATAATAATAAAAAAAGGAAGCTGTTAGACTTACCCGAACCTGCAAAAAGATATAGTGCAGTTGGTTTTGGAGACTTGGGCCAAAGTTTAGAACAGTTTAACCATTGCTAATCTAAAACCTCTCATCCTTGTAGAATATTTTTTCTACTGCTGGAGAAAGACAAGCATATACTATTCATTACTTGTTATATGGCATTTACAATGGAGTCACTGTACACAGAAAGGCAGCACAAGGCGAGGTGTCATGCAAATCCAGTTGGAGCCCCCAGAACAAGAGATGGGGGAGCAGCACAACTTTCTTCACAAGACAAGCTTGACCCTCAGCAAACAGAGCTAAAGAATTATATGTTAAAGTCCAAAAATCTTCAAGTGGAAAATCATCCCTTTAAAGCCTGGAATTTTAGGCTCTAATTTCAGGAATTTTAGGTTTAACTGACTGACTGTAGTCAGTATAATAATCCATTTTTAGGTACTGCAGGTATTGTAAGTCTGATCCTCTTTTAATACCCTGTTGCTAGGAAAGACTGCATTTGATTTCTTTTCAGGCAGTTCGGATAGCAGTGAACAAAGTCAAGCAGGAACCAAACGCTTACAAAGCAGAACTTATCTGAGAAACATTTCCCAAGTTGAACTTGTGCTCTCTGTCCTTTTCTGACTCACAGGAGTGGAGAACGAGCCTAGCTGGGGCTGTGATGGAGGAGTGAAGTAGCAAAGAATCATGTGTGGCTTTGATTACTGCTGGCTGAGCACTACCGATGTTCAGGTTTGACTGTCTGTGTAGTGGCAGGCTGATGACTGTGATATGAACAGTTTCTCCGCCAAAGTCAGCAGCAGGATTTACTCGCAGGCTTGCAGGCAGGTAGGGGTGTAAGAAGAAATTCACTGCTGTAATGGCCCTGCAGCTGTGGGCTGCCAAATGTGTTTGGCAAGACAGGACTGAATGTCCTGTTGGCATCAATGACCCAAGGTTCGTGGCAGTGGGGAAGTGCCATGGCATAGTCTGTATGTCTTCCCATCCTTCCTGATTATTCTTCATTCCTGGAAGACCGTCTGAGTTAATGTTTCCCTTAGTTTACCTTGAGTGCCCAGGGAAAATTCGATGCACCAATGGTCTTTCAGAAATGCCATAGACTGTGATTGGAAAGAGTCTAATGAGGGAGTAGGAGATACAGGAGATGTGAGACCTGGTAGTATATCCTTAGAAGGGACTGCAGCAGCTAGGTTTTTATTTTCAGACACCCTCACATGGGTGAGGCTGAACCCCCTCATGCTGACCAAGACCTCCCCAGTTCCCACAGGGTTCCTCGTGAGGAAGGCTCTCCTGTCCAGGTTCAGGCAGSCAGCCCAGGCAGGCTGGCGGGCAGGATCCATGCTCCATGAGCTAAATAAGTGACATTAATAATTTAATTCAGACTTGAAATTCAGAGTTAAGGGAAGCTTTTGACATACTCCTCCTTGTAGGTAGCCACCAGAGACATGGAAATAAAAACACACATGGAAAAGTCAGAAATTGCTTGTTGCTTTAGGTTTATTTTAATTTGTTGCTTGGTAGGGAATGTATCAGCCCTTCACTTTGCTGGTGTAACTAAAATTATTAGTTCTTCAGCTTTGTTATTTGTGGTGGCTCTGGGGCTAAGAAACTCAAAATAATGGATGTGCCATCTGCCAGCAAGTTTAGCTACTAYTGCTTGGTTTATAACCAGGATTGTATGTGACAAAAGGAACCAGTCTTCTTAAAAAGGAAAGGATGGAGAAGTTGAGCAGTTTAACAGAAGGAAATAGGACACAGGAGCTGAGGATCCTCTAAGCAAGGGGAGATGCTGGAGTTTTTAAACAAATGTAAGTGTTTGCTTTCTTCATTTACCATGGTGTAAGGAATCTGTCCCCATTAAGTAACCTGTGAAGGGATTTGTTCCCATCACTCCCGAAGTGGAGTCCATGTGTCCATCATGTAACATGTTGCTCATCACGCAACAGAAGACACTCTTCCCGTTTCTCTCCTCTGGGACAAGTCAGCTGGGGGCCCAGGAATCTGCTGCCTTACCCCATATTGCAAAAATGCATGGTATGAGAGGGGACATCTTTTTCCCAAATCCAGGGATAGAAATCATGTTCTGAAGAATGTGTTTGGGAATGAGAGTGTCTGTCCTGTCCCCAAATCCCTACATGTGCTACTCATCGGATCTCAGTTTTGCCACCCGTTTCAACTTGCCAGCTCCACCATTCCTAGAGGCAGCCTGTCACTGTGCTGTATTAGGCAATGATCAAACAGTGACCCAGCAGCTCTGACTTTTGGTCCTCTGGAAATGCTAGACAAATGGCCATGGTGTGCACACACCACAGAAACTCTACATACAAGGGAAGGTTGGTGCTTCAGACTCACTTCTCTTGTGACACAGAGCCAACCCATGCAGAGTAGTGGGGGGGAGCTAGATGGGCTGCATGTGCAGAAGTGGTCTGCAGCAGAGGTACCAGCAAACCTGGTGTTCCTCATGTCCACGGTACTACTTATGAGCTTCTCCTGCGCTGATTAGTGTCTGCAGCTCCTTGTGTGGTGTAGCTCAATCAACATCCTCCAGTACTTCTCTTTCCAGTTTGTACAGTGGAAATCAGTGCCTATATTTCTTCTTTGTGTCATTGGAACAGGAATTGCTTTGTGTGTTATAATTGCAGAACACCTCTGGCTAAGTTGCAGAATACTGAGGGTGACTTGCTACAGAGCAGGGGCGGTCAGTTCAGGCTTTGTGCCAAACTGTGTGGTCATTCAGACTAGGAAGCCAAAGGTTGCCTGGTTGTCATGCAACCTGTTTCCCTCCCTTGTGTCCCATCAAGTTCAGGACAAGTGAGACATAGTGGCACTAACAGGATTGCCTGGCTCAAAGGGACCTTAGCATGTTGTTGGTGCTCAAGGTCATTCAGGAGAAAAATCCAGATCGCTGGATGATAGTTTGGGACCACCTGTCTGTTGTTTTTTCCACCAGTCACATCAAAGAGTCTGAACCCTCAAAACATCTTTGCAATGGGAAAAGGTGATTTGGCTTTGATGCAATTCCATTTCATTGATGATGTTTCACCTTCTGTAATCCTGGAGAGAGAAACATCTTGTCCGGCTGCTGTGCCCTGCTCTTAAATGTCTCCCTGAGAAGCCTCATTCCTGAGAGCCAGGAATGTGAGTCTGGAATCAGAAATAAAACAAACCCATGGGCTAGTTTGGGCCTCTGGCTCACTGGAAACCAGGCCCAGGCTTGTCATCTCTGCTGCATATCTTCTTGATTTGTAGAAGGAAAGATCAGGGAAGTCTTAGATGTGCACTTGTCTGTTTATTCCTTGACAAAGCCTTTCTCAAGTGTCCATACATTTCATACTTGATATGTTTGTGCATTTCCAGCACACTCACCCTGGCTTCTCTTGTCTGGAACAGGCTTTTCAAATTCCTCTACTGCTGCAATGATCTTTTAGGGTAAACATGGGGTTTGCGTTAATTTAGTGCACTAGGCAAATAAYGCACAATGTACGTGCTCCCTTCCTCCCTCCGGTAGTGGACACCCTCTCTGTGTATTTTATCTTAATGTGCTCCTTTCCCATGCTGCTGGGGGTCATAGGCACCCAGACTGCTTCCCTAAAAGTTAGTACAGCTGGAAATGGTTTAGTCACATCAGGATGATGCTTCATAAACCAGGACTCATTGTCTGGGAAATGATRCTGTGCCAATGCAGTTCCAAGCTGACATCTCTGCGTGGTTCAGCCCTGTGCCCATGGCTGTAGCAGTSCAAATCATCTGTGTCCCTTTACCTGGTGACAGACTCTTCACACAGTGGGGTCTGACCCTCAATAATGAACTCCAGTGCTGCTGACTCTCTCCAGGCCTGGGTGAGGAGCTCCTTTTCAGAGCCACTTTGGCTTTGGACTGTGTCTAMCATCTACAGCTCTCATCAAGCCTCTGAGCTGGGTATCCTCACTCTATCCATCCCTGCACGCTGTCAGCTCTCACAAATCCCCTTCCCTCCCCATCCTATCATGCCTCCCAGAACATCCCCAGTCCTGCACGGATCATGGAGCACATTAGGAATACTTGAGCTGAAAAAAACCCCAACGGGATTCAAAAGGAGCATAAATTATCTTCACATTTGTATCTGGTTATTGATTTATGCTGTCACTTCAACACACAGACTTTTTTTTTTTTTTTGCTCCACTGATCCACTGATTTTAGTAGTGCTGGGAATCCATAAAAGAAAATGAATTCAGTTTAATATATTTGATGTGTTTGTTAGAAAACCCTTCGYTGAGTTTGAATAATTAGAAATAGTTCATTTTATCACCACTGTCAGGTCCTGGCTCTATCAATATGAGTCGGTTATAGAGTTCTAAAGGTAAGTTGAAGCCAGTAGCTTATTGGACTGTATTCTTGTTGGAGCCAAAGTGTGGTGATAAATTGTTCATAAACTGCATCACAGAAGACTGCTTATTATGTCTTTGAATTACATCACTGTCTCCCTAATTGGCTTTGATATTGCTGTGCTTATTTTAGGACACTTCTGATGAGTGAAGAATTTTCTTTCTTCCACTTCGATATAAATGTACTATCTGTAGTTCCTTTTGCACTCTGATCAAATTTTATTCCAATGCTGTGGAGGACATAAAMCCAATTTCATTGCATTAATTTCTGCCTGTCTGATTGCTGCCCCATTTCTATGGGCATGAAGTAAATCGTCAGAACTAAACTGAAGAAATGTAACATACATATTAAAATATTTTCTGAAGTGTCAGGTTCATACAACTATTTTTCCCTCAGCTGGTTCAATGGGCTCAGCTCTCCTGAAGAGTGGTGAAGTTTTGCCTTGCACCAGCCACAGATGTAGTTCAGCTGTCAGCATCCGACATGAGGCCCTCATGGACTGGGTTAAGTGCAGCCAGGAGAAGACCCAACTTGATCAGCTCCAGACCACGCACAGGCATCTGAGTATCCAAACTGGGGAGTTACAGTTGCTTTGTCTCTAAGGTGCTCTCCCACTGCCCTGTAATTCCTGTGCTCCTGGCTACTCAATGTCCCAGGAAAGGCAGCATGTGTCCCCCCACCCTCACCCACCCAGCAACCCCATCCCACGGTAGCCAGGTGGCTCTGGTACTCTTACACAGGCAACTGCGGTGGACTGAAACCCCTTCAAGAAAAGACCTGCAGTTGAGGTTATTTCAGGCCAAGTCCTCTGACTGTTGGCTGTTATAAGGGAGGTGGCAACTGCCCTACTTAGTGTGTCTTTTACTGAGCATAAAAGTCTGAGGCTTTGGAGGCCCAAACAGGATAGTTTAGCTAAGAAAGTGTTGCCTTTTCTTGTGGACACCCAAGGAACCTTCTGGCCACCTCAGAGGACACTGTAGAGATTCAAGGATTAAGCAGTGCTGAAGAGCAGACAGGCTGCATCAGTACTGGGACTTGAGCAGAATTTAGGCTGCCTGGTTGTCACCTGCACGATCTGATCGAGGAGACAAAAGAAGTGCTCCCCATCCATCTCCATCTCTTTCAGGAGCAAGTGCCCTCCGTTGGGTCACGGAAAGGGGTTGTCTGGAAGTCTCACTCTACTTCTGAGTATTTGGGGATGGACGCATCATATGGCAAATAGATAAAATATTCAGAAATGAATGTACTAAGTCCTAAGAAACATAAAATAATAATGAAACTACTGCAGTGAAAGAGAGACAGCTGCAGCCAACAACTCCTTAGAAAGTTATGGTAAAGTAAGAAAATCCCCTTTGTGTCTGGCTGAAAATGGGGGTGCTGTGGACAGAACTCATCCTGCTGAGCTTTACCGACCAACAGAGAGCAAGGAGGCAGGAAACCGGTGAGCTCCTTAGTTTATTAAGCATCTCTTCTGTCCCATGGCTTTCATCCCCATTTTCTATGACTCCTGAAGGACATGATGCCTGAATTTTTAGTCTGTAGTGCCCACTGCCCTCACTCTTCCCTCTTCTGATTCACCACAGGGTTTTACATTCGCTTTATGTCTTTTAAAGCAACTTGAACTCCTAAATACGGGGAGCAGCCATATTCTCCTGAGCATGAGACTTACTTGGCTCAGATGTTTTGTGAAAGGATAGGAACAGACTTTTGCACGGTTTCTCACTACCTTTACTGTCCTTGCACTGCAGATGTTGCAGCCCGTGAAAGGGCTGAAGAGATGCTAAGTCAAATGGTTTGAAGGGACAAATATGTAGTCCACATCTAGTCTTGTGTGCGTTAAGCAAGGTCAAGGAAGTCTGAGCAGTATTGGGAGTCCAAGAAGAGGAGCACTGGGAAAGGTGAGGAGCAAAGCAGATGCAAAGAGGATTGTCCAGAGGGACCAGGAAGAATATGTATCCCTCTTAAAGAGTAGCAGGTCTGTTATGCACATAATGCTTTACTTTAAAGTGGTATCCTGGCTTTCAAACACCCTTTGTAAATTGAATCTGTGATGATGTGTGCCCTAGGAAAGCTCTCAGGAAAATAAATAGGTGGTTTTCAGTGCTTTCTGCCCTGTAAATACAGTCATCCTGCATTTTCCTTCTGAAAATGATACAGAGTTCAATAGTTCAAATGAATCACAGTGACACTCTCAAATTATTTCTATAAGCTTGACACAATATATTAATTACTGAGATCTATCTTTGTGTCAAACACATAATCAACAAAGAAATCTGATTCTGACAAGTGAAAAGGGAAACCATCATTTCTGAACTGCTCCTCCTGAAAGCTACCTCCTTTCAGGGGTGGTTTCTGGGTGTCACTTCTAGCCTGTGTTTCTCATAGAGTGCAGAGATTTCTGGTCCAAAATTCTTGATTATAAGGAGAGTTTAGTAAGGGAGTACCCCAGCCCGCCACCCTTTGTGCGGATCAGTGTCTCAGTGAGGATGGAAGGACACTTGGGGCACACAGAAGCATGGTGAGAACCATGGGTCATTTCAGGAAGGGTCAAGGATCACAGCCTCCCCACTGCATTGTAAGGTGTACAGAACATCACAGTAGTGTCTGTGTCATCCATTCTTTCATAAATCTAACATATGACTTCTTTGCATGCTGATTGCACATCTATGATGTGCAATATGATGAATACTGTACAGGTCACCTCTTGAGCTACAGAGATGGGAGGCAGAAAGAGGGAAGCTGGTTTCATTATGCTCCAGACCCTAACCCTGACGGAGCACTTCAGTTAGCTATTTATTTTAGTTTTCCTTTTTGCACTCCCATGTCACTAGAGAGACAGCCAAGAGATCCGTAGTTTAGCTCCTGGTAAAGCTCATGTTACAGCTGTGAGCCATTAGCTTGCGGCACGCTGGAGGTCTGCGCTGTGCCATCGCAGAGTGATTAATGTGGCTCTTGGGCACGTCCAGTTCTGAAATTCTAATGGAGTTTTGCTTGGGGAGGTGGAATCGTGCAGAGCGACACTCGGCTTGATCAATGCCAGGGAGAACTCTGGATGGCATTTCCTACTCTCTTTCTCCACTAATTGACTATATGTGTTGATATGAAGTTTTGGCAAGAATTTTATATGAGAAGTTATAAGGTAAATGTTTGCAACAGAGTTGCCATATATCCTGAACCCTAATGAACTACCTGCGTGCCTTCCTGATGCCTCTGAGTGGAAAGCCAGAGTACATCCAGCAAATAAATTGCTTTCCACAACCGCCTTCAAGTCTGCCTCCTTTAAATGAGCATGGACGTGAAACACAGCTGTGAGCCTATGCCACAATTTTTCATTTTAATTTGTGATTTTATCCAAAGCAATAATCTTCTCGAAGGTGGCTTCATCATAGTTCAAAGGTGTTCAACAGAACATTAACTATTGTTAGTGCAACTCCTCAGGTTTTCAGCTTGCTGGGAGAACTGCTTGTTGCTGTTCTGCATTCAGGGCTAGCCGTGTGCTGCTCGGGCTCATTCCACTTCCTCTCAGAATCATATTTAAGTGGGGTCATCTCTCAGGAGGAAGGCTAAGTTAACTTGCTGGAAAAGCAAAGAGCTTTCTTTTCATAGAATGAAATTGCAAGTCTCTTTCAATCTCATTTACGTGGCTGTTATAGCAGTGTGGACACCTGATTTACGGTGCTCCCTGATTTACAACTCTCCGAGATCAGATTTAGCCCTAAGAGTTTCTTGAGTTAATGCAAGTGGAAACATAGATGAAGAAAAGAAAATGGAAAGGAAAACACAGTGTAATGGTTGCTAATGAGAGGAGTAATTATGGGTAGCTGTTGATTTGATACACAACATGACTGAGCTAAAACAGTGACACTCAGATTTACAYCCAGGTGCAGCAAAGGGCGGAGGGATGTACCCACCTTCAGATGCGAATGTGCCATGTGCTCACCTAAAGCTGAGCTGGTGCAGAATCACTTTGCTAAGCTGAGGTCCAGGAAACCAGTTTCTCCTTTTGTGCTCTCGTTTTCATGTAGGGTCATGAAAATCTTGGCGGACAAGTGCAAACCCACCTCCTTTCAGGTTGCTAGCCTGACGGGAGAAAAGAAAACACTTTTCTGGTGTTCTGGTTCTGAAGACATTGGCTCCAGCAACTCACTGCCTGGGTGATTTTTGCTTTTCATTGTTTATTAAGATTACAGTGAGTTGGCACCAAAACCATGAGGTCAGGAGTCCCAAATTAAGCAAATAAATACACTTTCACATCTACTTTAAAAAAAATGTCTGCAAATATGCTTTTCTATGAGAACAGATGGTTCCATCATTTCTGCTTCTGCAGAATGTTTTGTTTTGGTAGGATACAGTTGTTATCTCTGTCCCTGTTGTTTTTCTTAAGCTTTTGCTTTATGTCAGTTTTCACCATTATCACATCTCTGGGTGCATTAGAACCCAACTCTGTGACTGCAACAAAGAGCAACTGGCTTTACCAATTATTTTCATAATTTCTTAAAACACAGTTTTCATTCCAATTTGCAATGAAACAGCAAAATTTCCTGTGCTTAGAAATTCTCGTCAGCTCTCATTTTAAAGCAATAGGCCAAGGGACACAATTTAAAGCGCTAGATAAATAACTCGCATGCGCTGCCTACACTGAAAGAAGATGGATTGCATGTGCTTCCTTCTCTCATCTTTGTCTTGTAGAACATCTTGTTTGATGGACAACCAAGCAAGGGCTGAAATGTGCTTTAGATAGACTTCAATAGTTTTTTTTTCTCCTTCCTGACCAGTGGGATTTAACTTGCAATGTTTAGCACAGAACTGTACACTCCATTTGGTACAACTTCAAGAGCACAATAATTACAGGAATAAATCACCAATATCTGCTCAGTGTTTGTGGAAACGAAGATTATAAAGCACTAGAGAGCTGCAAGCACTAGCAGCTAGAGAAGATGGTGCTGGAAAGTAGTTTGTCTCTAAAGTTACCTCCCTAAGGAAGAGAGTTAATTATGATAATAATATTCTTATTCTTTTGTTTCTTTGGGGACCAGAACTTTGGAAATGGATCTGACCAGTGGTATAGGCAGACAAATCTAGAAATGCCCCCAAATATAAAAACTGTAATATTCAAGGCACCACTTTCCAGAGAGAAGAGTGTGGAAGATATAGATACTTTTCCTACCTATCTCAGGCACATTTGGATCTTGATCTTTAAAAATATTCCAGCTTTTGGTTCCTGTGGAAAGTAAAGGAGGTTAAGATGTCCAACAGGTGTTTATGTCTGCTATGTAAAGTCATTTTTATGCTCTGTCATCTTGAAGGAGTCACAGCTAGCCCAATTTTACAGCCAGATTCACTATACAACAAATTTAGTTTGGATTGCTTGGTGTGGGATGCAGAAACCTGCAAGCTTGACCCTCTTTCTGCCTCTCCTCCCCTTGTCCCAGATATAAGCATGGCAATGCTCAGTCTTGCAGCAACGCATATCTGTGGATGCTGCCTCCCAGTTGTGGCTCCATACAGTACATTACCAAAGAGCTCTGCAGAAAACTTTCTGGTGTGTATACAGACAACCAACCTTTGGGGTTTTTTTGGCTTGACATGCACTAAAGCAAGCAGGAGCTCAGCTACTGAGGAGAGGTAAATTTGTTACAGACAGTTGTTGAGATTAAATGCATCACATCATCCTTGAAGGTTTTCAGAAAGGTTCCACACCTCCCCCACATTTCTTGAAGGAGTTCTCACAGAAGGATCCACCACAGCTCTTTCCAGTGCTAGCCAAGAATTGAGGGTCAGGGCAGGAAGAGTGATAGCTGATAAGGCACAACAAATCATAAATGAGATACTTGGAGGGGTTTTAGACAGTCCTTCAGCGTAAGGATTGAGTTTCTGCAGTCTTCAGTTGGCTTACACCGAATGAGGAGTGTGAATGGCCTATTGGTATCGATTTAGACTACTTTGCCAAGGAAAAGCTTGTTACCCGGCTGAGACTGTATAGTCTCCAAATAAAACATTTCATAAATGAGAGCAAGTGCCTAACATTTATATCACCGGGCTGGCTATTTTCTTTCTGTGATAAATGCCAATGCTGAAAAGCAAACAAGAAGCAGAATCTATTCTATTCTTCAAAATTTTGGATAATAGAGGTTCCAAACTGTTTAAATTTGGAACCACTCAAATGCTAAAAAGACATCAAAACCAATATAAAATATTTTATAAATATAGTTCAATACGACTCATTCATTTTGCTTTGATTAAAGAAAGAACAAATCTCCTGTGACATTTTCAAAACAAAATGGGACAACCCCAATAAGTCATTTACTTTTTTCTATCTAATAATAGTTTGAAAACAGTATCCAGAGAAGCATTTCACTTTCAATGAAACTGCAAGGAAAATCTCTTCTGGCTAAAGTATTTCAACCATCTCTGGGAGTGAAAACGTCCTGGGTTAACATTTATTTTACAGACAGTCAGATCTATTTCCTGGCAAGACCACCTGGCTGGTGAATACCAGGAGATAAAACCAACATATACAAGTCTCAGGATAAAGGTTTCTGTCACAAATAAATCAATGTCCTAGCAGTACATAAATGGAAAGTAGGARAGGAGAGACTGTAAGGCTGTGATCATGTGAATTTATTAGAATTCAGGTCATGCTGATGTATGAAAAATGCTGTCGGGGAACAATAATTCACTTTACTTTGGACTGGATAGATTAGGAAATACTGCATCTTGCCTTAGTTTTCAGAGTTGGTATTTCTTATGCATGGGAAATGTGAAATTCACTATGTCAGTAAGGAATGAAGCTGTAGGGGAGAGAAAATCTGAGGTTTAGCCAAAAGTTTCAAAGTGACTAGTGACACTGGATTGCTAATGGAATCTTATTTTTGGAAGGATAATCTAGAACCATCTGTGTCTCTTTGATATCCCTTCAAAACTGGGCACCCAAGAAGTGAGGAACACATCCTAACTTAGTAAGTCTTAGTGATTAATTCTAGACTCTCTCTGGAAGAGAAAGCGGGTACCAATACTTCTCTGGAAAAAAGAGATTGTGTATTTGTAAGTAATTCAGCAGAGATCAACACTGGTTTACAAGAACAGTAGACAAACCCATAACAAATAAATATGTCTTTTTATAGTACTTTTTTAGCATCTTGCTTTCCCATTTTCAGACACCTTATTCTAAGAACCTTTGTTTATTGCCCAGAAATGGGCTTCATCAAGTTTATTAGCATGGTGTCAAGTGACATCAAGTGGTCATTTGAAGAAATCATTTGTCTTTCCTTCAGAGCAGTGGCCTTGGACTGCTCTGCGGACCCCCAGAGGCTGAGATGCACAGAACTATAGTAAGAGCTCAGTACTGATCCATGCTACTGTATTAAAAACAAACATTCATAAATGTGTCCATTCTGTGCACATACTTTGTGCAGTCCATGAAAGACTACAGTTTTCCCATGATTGCACTGAGCCAAATATTTGGGAAACAGATTCCTGAAATTACCCAGTATTTCTCTACTTCCTCAATCAGCTATAGCTGTTGGTATCAGCCAATACATTCCTAACCAGAGCTTGTTTCAATAAACTTCGTATTCTAACCTTAACAAATCCATGGTTCTGACCATCAATGTTCATTTCACAAGCAGCTGAGAACTTTTGTAAAATGCAGGTGGGCCATGTTCTAGGAGAATGGGTGAAACAACAGGCTTGGTAGATGAGCAGCCCTGAGCAACCTGCTCTAGGAGACCCTGCTTGAGCGTGGGACTAGATGTTCTCCAGGGATCCCTTCCAGCCTCATCCATTCTGTGAGCCTGTGATTCTGTTTGGTTGCAACAATATTGAAATACTTGTTTTGAAAACACTTTGTATGTTGGTTTGTTGTTGGTTTTTTGACTCAGAATGTCCCTATCCTCACAATATGGTTCCAATCTGCTAGAATGTAGTTTTCTAGTGTAAAAACAGTCTTTCACAAAACTTTCAAATGCTGTAGTTCCCAGGGTTGCTGTGTAAAAAAATTCCAAATCCATAATAATCTGCCCAGCTCTGGGGGCAGAGACACCAGTACTTGAAACCTTGCTGTCTAGACCAGTTCTGGATTCCTACCAGGTCTGATGTACTGCTAACTAGATTCTGTGCATGTTTTTCAGGGAGGCTGAAGACAACATAAATGCTATAAATTCAGCTCAGTTATTCTTTATGCAGGTTGTTGCTGTCTCAAAGTCTCAGAGTTCTGGTGACAATTAATTGCAGCAATTTAAAAATTTTCATCTCTGCTTTTAACAAGTACTTTAGATTTAATAAACCTAGTAACTAGATTAATGTCATCTCATTCATTTCTCTGGCTTCCCTTGTGATGCTCTGGTGGGATTATGCAGCTTCAATCTTTTTTCAGCTGTTAAAGTTGTATTGATAAATACGTAATAGCACAGAAGGGAACAACGTACTAAAAGTGCTGTTAAGAAGTTGTGAATCAAGATTGCTTATAGCACCTGTTGTACTCCTGATCTGTTCAGAAGTTATTTGATTTTCCTCAGCATTTCAATTAAGGCATGTTGAAATCATTTGAGTTACAACTATTAGACATGACACATCCCTCTATCTTTAGAGGTTTAAAAAAAAAAAAAAGAGCTAGCTTGTCTAGGAAGTAGGAATATTGACACATTCAGGCAGCGTTTCTTACTCCATAATGTTCATTTCTACCAAAGATTCCCTGTGTGTCTGACAATTTAAAAGAAAAGAGGACAGAAGTTTCCTGCAACTTTGGAAAAAATAGTGACAGGGTTTAATGCTCTGTGGTGATGGGATGGGTCCAGACCCATCCGAGAAATGTATTTCTGTGTTACTAGACAAGATCTTCTACAGGACCTCACTTCCAGGTGCTACAAGAGGGACCTGCAAGTGTGAGGGGCTAGAGACAAGCTCTAATGCTCATATAGTATCCCAGGATAGAGTCTGTTCCCATCATATCAAGGTACCTCCTGAATGGTGCCATCATATAGTGATGATCAAGACCATCAAGAGGTGAAGGGACAAGTTCCCTCCTYTGTAGCATAGAGATAGCTATGGCAGCTCTCCAGTTCCTGTCTTGTTCCAGACACAAAAAAGC
Source organism: Phoebastria nigripes (assembly GCA_035582835.1). Lineage (NCBI taxonomy): Eukaryota > Metazoa > Chordata > Aves > Procellariiformes > Diomedeidae > Phoebastria > Phoebastria nigripes. The sequence goes on along the minus strand of JAYKAV010002899.1, from coordinate 2,174,184 downwards.
CCTGAAAAATGGAGTTGCTTTATTTTTTAAAAAATGGCCAGAGAAGATAGGCCTCATCCTGTAAGGACCTTATCCTGTAAGTTTGTTAGGTGTAGCTCTGAACAGAGCAGGCATTTCCAGAGAGAGTCACTGCCCCACCTGATTTCTAGGTGCTTAGCCAGTCTTTGGTAGGAATGAGAAGTCCAGTATTGGGAAGAGTCGTTTTGGTGTTGGGCAGAAGAAGAAATGTCAGGAGGTATCTGGAAGAGGTTGACAGCACAGGATTGCTGTTGAGCAGAACTTTTCTGACTTGTAATTTTGGACTTTGGGTCAATTTTGGATTTGTCTCCTGCTCTGCTCACCCTCTCCCATAGCAATGAAGCAACTTTAAATGCTACTGGAAAAGTAGCAAACTCACTTAAGAAAAGGCTCTCTTTTATACCATGAAAATTCAGACTGTGGGAAGCTTTGGCTCAGTCCCTCAAAGTCGTTTTTCAGATGTCAGTACTTTTATCGCAACTCATGCCACTTCAACCTGGGTAACCAGCTACTGAATCCAAACTTTACAAGGTCCAGCAGTGCTTTCTGTCCCAGTGTACTCACATTTCCATGTAAAATTATATTTGTATCAGTCATTGATCAAACACTCAAAATGTCACTTTACCATTTTTACAGTCACTCTCCTGCATATTTTCCCTTCCCATCCTGAATTTCTTCCAGACATTTCAATCTCTTTAAAACCTTTGTTTTTACAGGAGCGGTAGTGCTTTTTCAAACAGGTAAAACTATTTCCATTCCAGGTATTTGCTGAGCAGTTAATAACTATGTCCTATAAATCAAATGACCTAGTGCTTTCTGAAAAGCAATGGAAACGTCCATCAGTGGGAATGTGTCAGTATTTTAATTAAATGCAAAATAATACTTATTACATCTAACAATGCAAGTAGAAGAGGTTTACGTTTTATCCAAATAAATGAGCAAACAGTCCAAATCCTGAGAGCAACAGAATGAAATGGAATTAAGCTGCCTGTGATGGTTTACCCCCTAAAATAATCATTCCTGGCCACTGTATCACAGGTGCTTCCGTTTTTCAATTTATTTCTTAATTACATTTTCCTTTCAGAATTTTTTCTCTGACTTCAAGTGCCATAATTCATCTATCTCTTTGCCTTCCTTTCTAAAAGTTACCTTAGACTCAGTCAGAAATGGAAGTGGGGGAGCAAGCTGGAGCACTGATTGAAATGGAAAATGGCATCACTCTATTAAGGACCAAAATAACAAATGCAAAAGTTTCCAAAAGGTAAAGAATAAAAAAAAAAAAAATCAGCCATGCGTACAAAATGTCAGCAAAGTACCCTTCGGTTGAGTCAATTTTGTCCTGTGTGTTAAACCACTTCCACAGAAGAGTCATCAAAAGGGTCGGCATGTGCAGGGGCTTTAACATGCTTGCAAAGCACAACGGGACATATGACAAAGCACTGCTGCACGGGAATGGTGAGATGTCCGAGAAAGGGGATCCAGGCTCTGAGATTCAGCRTGTGGGCACCTATGGAGCCCTGCAGGCAGAGGATCCACAGCCAGGAATTCATGCCTGCAAGTGGAGTCTTATAGCRGCTCTACGCTATGCCACCACCCTGTGCATAGGCTTTGCTCTCCAGCATCACAGGGTTGCTCTGTGTTTTCAGAGTTATCCAACCACACACCAATGCCCTAGCATTTGCCAGGCTTCTAGGGAATATCTATGCTGCTAAATGAAAGACAGGGAGCCAGCTTAAGCGCTGGACCTCTATTGTCCACATCATTGCTTAGCTGATAACTCACTCTCCAACTTTTTTGTGGATGTCTCCAACCCATTTCTAGACAAATTTGGGACAGAAAGGGTAAGCTCTAAACAGTGTAGATGTAAGCCAGCTGGTTCCACTTGCTCTTGGTGTCTGAGGCTGTTTCCTTTGCAGCACAGACATGGCCTAAGCAGCTTTCTGGAGGAATTGCCTGGTTGGTGTTGTATCCCAAAATAATGTTTGCAGTTCTTTAGGGTGGAAAGTTACTGGTGAGGCATTGAGTTTGGGATCTCTGTTCATTCAGAGGCTTCACAAAGAGACATGTGGAGTAGCTTCTAGTATCAAAAGGGTCTGAACTCTTTAAAGTGAGTGGGAGAATTTCCCCTGGCTCCAGGGGCCCTGTATCTGACCATGGTTGCAGAACAGCTCCGGGGACTGCTGCGGGGACCAGAGGTGGGCTGGCTGTGCATGCGCTTCTAGGAAAGTGTCCACATGGTTTCTCTATATCAGCAATAGCTTTCTGCATGTTGCCTGACTGTGTTCTGGCCAGTCAGAGGAAAGCAGAGTTTTTGAGCAGTCCGTCATAATGTGTTAGTGCCTTTTCTGTCCTGTTTGTATCCCATAGGCACTGTGCTCTATTGAGATGTATTTTTGCTAACAAAATCTGAAAGCCTATTAGGAGTGACTTTTGTGTCTTTATCAGCAAAAATGTAGATTTAATCTGATATGAAAACTACTAATCCGATAGGACTTGGACATTTCATTAGCATGGAGAGAAGCTTTTATTGCCTGCTCAAGCTCATAAACTTGTCTCCAACTGGAAGGAAATGGCACATAGTTTGAAATCCCGGAGCTGGGTAGTACATGTGCTCAGGTGCCACGTCAGTCTCACTTGCCCCAGGGAATGCTTGTAGCACTGTACCAAGCCTACACTTAAAGGTCACATGAGGAGAGACTGCTACTCGTCATGCTGCTCTGCAGCCGGCAGCTTTGCCTCTGCAGTCACTGTGCTGGGACCTGAAGTGCTGCTTGGGAAAGTGCTACTTGAGTAGGGATAGATACTAAGCTACTGGCCAGCTAAGCTGTCCCTATGAGCCTCTGACTTCAAGGAAGCAGAGAAAGGAAAGGAAAAGTAATTTATTGAGAGTCATAGGTGAGGACTTGGCTGGGCTTTCCACCCAACAGCACCAATTCCTGCCTTAGAGGGATGAAATAGTGAGTGACTCACTGGACAAAGTCTTGCATCCTTTCTTCCCACTGTTGCTCTGTGCTGTCCCACCCATGCTCTGCTCACAGTTTCTTTGGCTCTCTATCACCCTCACCAGTGCTTTGCCTCCCTGTCTTCTCCTTTCCCCTTCTCCTCTCTCTGCCTCTGCATATGCCTAACTGGGCTTTCCTACTCCACTACTCCTTTTCTTACATGGTTCAGCTGGGTTTATCCTCCTTCTCCCTTTTCCCAGCCTTAGGAAGGGTTCTTCTGTGTTAGCTCTTCTTCATAAACTGTGGAGAGCATAGATCTGAGCCTTGAATGAGGTCACTTCTTCAAAGTGCTCCTGGGGGAGACAAGGAGGTTTAGGGATGGCTCTACTCCTGGAAAGAAAAGTTGAGTCTACTGTTTTCTCCCCCTGAATCTTATATTTCATCCAACRTTAGAAGATTATACATAGGCTATTACTGTCACAACCTGATCGTGTAGATCAGCTGCAGGAAGATTTATGTGTAGTATTGGTTGAAAATGGCAAGAGCTGGTCCCTGCTGCATCTTCTGCCACTATTACTCAGGTGATGGAGCTGCATTTATGGGATGTCAGGGGAATTCTGATGAACACTGGTACAATCCCCATCAAAATCTAAATACTGATGCTCCACTCAGCCTCAAGGCTGGAATAAGGTTATTCAGAGCACCTAGCATTAGACCCTTGCATTTGAAGGCCAGTACCCTGTATTGCCAATGCCGCTGTATTCCCAATGGAGGGAGACCGCCTCCCCTAAAGAGCAATTCAGAGTGGTGATACTACCTCTTCAGACTTGCCTCCCCACTTACTAGCAGCATACAAAGTGGGGGTCTTCTGTTGTCCCTCAGCCTCTTGACTGCTTGCCTTTTAATTTGTACCTTTAACTTATCTCCTGAGCAATCTGATAGCAGAAATATGTCAATGAAATAAAACTCAGTAACCTGATACAGCAAAAAATGGTCCTGATCCACAAGTACAGGATTCATTAGCAGAAAGGCAAAATCATCAGTGTATTTATCTGACCACTTCAGCTGTTACACAATAGCTATTTGCAAAGCCAGGGTTATGTCTCACAGCTGGTGCAGCCTGGCTGAGATAAATATAAAACTTGCTGTAAGGGAATAGCTCCTAATTGGGTTATGCACAGTGTTTTAATTAGATTTACGTAAATGCATACAATGCATTGCAGAAATCAATAGCTTGAAGAGCTTCTTTGGTTTTATTGTTTAATTCAGCAACATCAAGTCAGCTGAATTGATAGCATGCTTACATTTACCCCAACCCTCCAAAAATGGCACTCCTAACATGAGTGATGGTATGTTTGAATGTGCTGTGCTGCATAATGAGCTCCACTGAGCGGGTCCATTGCACGGTGCTCTCGTTTATCAGTCTGGCCACTTGCAGATTGGGCACTTGCAGACAGTACCTGTCCAGTACAAAGGAAGGAGGTAGGACGTATTCTAATTCTAGGAAGAATTTAAGGATTAAACAAAAGCTGTGCCATCCAAAACAGTACAGGTGAATAGTAATTAATCTRACTTGGTAGGCTGACATGAGCTTATCAGTTCCTGGAGTTAAAGCATTTACCATCTCTGCAAAGGGTAGCAATGGCAGAGAGTGAAGCAAGGTCTTTTTGTTATGACTAGAAGTAAAAGCCTATGAGCTACACATATCATGTTTCACAGACAGGGTGTGCTGATTTTCTGCAGAGATCTTAAGGAAAAAACAATTGTTTCATCATTTATTTCAACTGAGAAATTGAAATTGTTAAAAATAATTGCTTTATTATTTACTGATAAAGACTTCCTTGTCTATATCCATCAACTGAGAGGAAAAAGGCAGAAAGAAAACAGTATTATCAGTTATTTCTTAAAGGGGATAAATTCAAGTGCAGTGTGAGATGGATTTAAAATACTCTGAGGGTCCCAAACAGCTCTGTTTTGCATTTTTTAGGGAAAAAAGTAGCAGATTTTCTTTTTTTTTTCTGTTTTGTTTCCTATCTCAGTGTGGTCTGGTTGGCACTACTGCTTTTCCATACCTGAAGAAGCCTTTCCGCCCTTAGGAAAACTTTTACATAAAATAAGGATGAGACTTTTAGAACAGCTTGGTATTGGGCTCGCTTACAGTCAATGGAAAGCAACTGCTGCCAAGTGCTTCAAAGCTCTTACCTTAAAAGATGACTTGTTACAGAGAAAACTATGACTTTCCAGGAACATCATCAAGTGCAGAGTTATGCACTCAGAAGTTAACTGCCAGGTTTAAAGAGCTTGTGCAAGGTCCATTTTTGCAGACTTTTAATGAGGTTTAGACGGCGATCAGTCAATTAAAGACTGWWWCAGTCTTTAATTGACTGATCGCCGTCTAAACCTCCTGCCTTCTTCAGTACCTCAGTGGACAGCATTCATTTCTGCTTGCTGGACAAAGTGTAGTTTCRAACCTTTTTTACTGCTGCTATTTAGCCCAGTATATTGTTCCTCACCAATTGGGTTTTACCACTGTAGTAACACGACCAGATTTTTGGGTGTCTGAAGATGCTCAGAGAGTTGTAATGGAAGTTTCCAAAGCATCATTGTTTTTCCCTGGAAATCCCGACTAGATCCTTCTGTTCTTCCATCTATAAGCATGAGCTCTTCAGCTCTACCCATCCAACCTGTTTTTTTGGTCTCTTTTTCCCATTGTACCATTCAATCCTGTCTTATCCACTTCTCCCAAGTTCAGACCCTGTCTTGTCTCTTCATTCTTTCTTCTCCCTTCTGTTGCTTTGCTGGATCCTCCTCCCAAATTCTTGTCTCCCCCTTTCTTTCCCCCAATCCCTGCCCCATCAGTGCTTCATGTTTTGGGTGTTTTTCATCCCCTTCATCTTGTCTGCATGTCATCCTAGCTGTCCTCATACAGCCTTTTTGTTTACCCAGTCAAGTGCTACACAACCCTTCAGCAGTAATTAAAGAGAAAGTCCAGCTCCACTTTCACCACTGCAGGCTGCAGCACGTGGTATCCTGCGGGGCCATGGCCTGTGCTCCACGCTAGTTGCATGTAAGAGGGATCATGCATCTCAGAGGCTGTGCAATCTTATGAGACTGAAGCTGCCACCTTCAAAAGTATCAACACTCAAAGTCAGAAAAATCCACTAAATTGAGCCTTATAATTTGGTGGATTTTCACAGCAGCAGGAAAAGGCAGAGCTGTGACCCCAAAGATCACACCTGCACTAAATTCTAGTATGCTCATGGTTTCTAATGAAATTAAGCAAAGCAAAAGGCTTGCCAGTATTCTTTTAAGACAGCAAAGGAAAATATGTTTCCTGTTCTCTTTTATTCTTGTTCGGAAGTTCTAAACTTTGTTCTCAACTGGTTTTCACCAAAAAAGAAGAGAGGAAAAAAACCCACAATAACCAAAACCAAACCAAAAAACCTAAGCAACCCCTGCCTTACATGAATTCTCAGACTGGAAAATTTTAGTGATAATATGGCAAAGCTATAAGCAACTGAAAACAGGTTCTCTTAAAGGAAGTATTGTATTTATCAGTTCTTGCATGCATGCACACACACCCCCTGTAATGGCTCAGAGAACATCTCGCTTTCTGATATTCCCCTTCATTAAACAACAGAAGTTGGTTTTGATAAATGCATACCATTAATTTAATTCAAAAACCAAAAGCCATGTGTATCCTCAACCATGTTTGGTGCTACCACTGATTTATACCATCATAAAGGTTCAATTTAAATTTGATTAAAGGATGGGAATTGACATTGTTGAGGGCTAAAGCTTTCATTCTGTCTGGAGTGCAGCTAGAGTAAACAGCAGTAGCATATTTGTACTTACACAGGCTAAGAAATGGGCTATATGAGAACTATGAAAACAAACACTTAATAGAAATAAAATCTTTGGACCAGCTAATTTGTGAGTTTCCATGTTTGCCACTTAGTTCAGTTAATTTTTCCTTCTCTTACCTTTTTTTTTTTTCTCTTGTCCTTCATCTTGTGATGTCCACAGCAACAGTGCAGTTCCAAAAAAATAGGGTGGACTGATAGGTCGGGTAAGATCTGTCTTCATGCAAAACTTCTGCTAAGTGGACTGACACCACAGCCAGAAGTATCCAAGTAAATACTGTTTTCCAAAAAAAACCCCAATGTTAAAGACAGCTAATAGAGTTCTGTGCCTGAGCATCTTCATCAGACATATCCTGAAAATTATCCTGGTTGTCCCAAAAGATTGAGAACTGGTGACTAAAAGGTGGTTTTCAGGAAGGAAGATTTAAGGTGCCATTTATATCAGTGCACAATCTTGTGCTAACCAAAAAAATTTAGTCACTAGAGCTGTGCAGACCAGACTTAAAAAGTATCACCTCAATTAAACAGATTTAAATCAGGGGTTACATAACTAAAATACAGTGAGTCCCTTTGGCTCTATAAGGAGGAATCGGATCATGACCAGGCCATAGATGCACAATTTGCATATGGCAAGAAATATGCAAATATGCCAATAAAGTATTTCAAATGAAAACAACAACCACTAGAATAGAAAACATCTTTCCGTTCAGTCTTTGAAAGAGTATGAAATAAATTCCCTTGTAGAAATTTGAAAGTATGCCCAGGCAAGATATATATGAAAAGAAATCTGAATTTGAGGCACCTGTCCTATAAAAATGGTGGGGTTTTTTTGCAGAATAAGACATTCTTCAATGAATTTTCTAAGACTCAGCTTATGCAGGGAAATGCTAATGTTACTGTGTAAAGGAAGCTGCTGGGCCAACTCAAATCAAGTTTGGACTGCATCCTATAAAGTCTGTCTGGCTAAAAGAGGAGTAAGCATATGCATTTTCGTTGCCTGGATTTGAACAGTAGTCTCCAAAATAACTTGGTTCAATATTTGGCAGACAGGGAACAAGGCAGAAAAGCTGAATCTTCAATAAAACTGTCACTTGTATTCACAAGAGCAATATAGACGAGAGTAAGGTACTTTGAAGCAGCACAAAAGAACAAACAGGAAGATGGAGCAAAAGACAGTCAAAACCACAAGAAAAGACAAATAAGGGTCAATGCTGTGGTGGACTTGGCAGATCCCCTGAATGAAAAAAGGAAATCAGTTCCACATGGCAGCTAGGAGCCAATAACAAGTGAATGATAAGGACAGGAGATGGCAGAAGAAAGAAGGTCCTGGGCTAAGAACCTGAAGAAATGGCACAAGGAAATGGACACTGGAGAATATTGCTTACCTGTAGTTTTGCTTACTTGCAGTACATGGGGAGCATATGTAGTGTATCCTGTAATCCTTAAAAATAAAGTTGGGTGGCTGGTGGCCTGGTGCATCACTCTTTTTGCAATTAGCTTCATGGTGAGAAGAGAAGGTTTCATGGTGTTTGTGAGGATACACTAGCCCACTTCCTTTGAGCCCTAGCTGATGTGTAGACATGAAGTGTTCCTTCAGCTGACCAGTCCAGGTGGAGAGGGTGAGCTTTCCCTCCATCAACTGGCCAGAGTGGTGGGCTGTGGTGGCCCTGAATTGTGGTGGTGCATAACAGACTGAGCACTCCAAAACTTTCAAACCAACTGTTATCCCTTTTATATTTCATTATTCAGCCCTGGCTCCTTCCAGCTGAAACTGTTCTGACTGTATAGTAGGGCTAGATTTTTCCATTACATATCTTATGGAAATCCATAAAGCAGAATTTTCAGAAGCAATGCTATTGGTATTCAAATTGGACTGTTGAAACTCTAAATTAATGTGATGGCAATACTTTTCTTGTGAAATGTTGCAGAGAAAGGAGCCCACATTTCACTGATTTCTTTTTTGCTCATTTTTCTATTTTAAGAACTCATATAGAAGGAGTCAGGCTTTCTGCAGTCATCTGGGTCTGATGGTTATTCCCGACACTGGTCACGTCACCCTGGAATGCTCTCAGGAGATGTCTTCTTCCAGGTTCTCACAGTGCCATGGGAATAGAAGCTGTTGGTAACGCTGTGGCTAGTGGCACTTCCCGGGAGATGGGTCTGGATTGTGCCTGGTCAGTGGTTGCTAAGAATAAAGAGATCCAAAAAGATGATAGTTAGGGAATAAGATTAACAGATCCTTGGCCAGAAAGAGTCACCCTGATCCTCCAGTCTCACCGCTTGCATAATGAAAGCCAGATTCAGGCAGCAATTTATGTATGAAGCTCATAGCTCTTCTTGGATTTGCTTTAAATTCTTTTAAATGAGGTTCTGTGTGTTCTTAAATACACCAAGGGATGGTGAACCCACCACCTGCCAGCCACAAGTTTGGGAAGCCAGTCACTGTCAGCACAACAGCAGTGCTCTCTCTTCTCTAATGTGAACTGCTCCAGTGGCCTGCATGCTGGCTTTTGTAATGTCTTTCACAAGCAATAAAGTCATCATTGATTAACTGGGACATCTTCCCCACCATGATCTTGACTGGGATCTTCATCACTTTCTCTTGGTTTAACTGAATAGATGGCACCGAAGTCCCCCTGACTATAGTTGTACCGTGAAAATGTATGGATTGCATACCAGAACCAACAATTATTGTTGAGATGCAGGAGCAAGGTCCAGACAGGGCCCTCTTCCCTCCCCCACTGCTGCCCTGCTTGTTGCTCTCACTCCTGTGAGTACTGCCCAGGTGGGACACTCAGTGGGCTGAAGGGATAGCAAAAGGCTGTAGGTGTAGACATATTAAAGCTCCTTCGTTTATCTCATTTGAACTCATTTGAGGATCCCCCTGGCCAGCATAAGCAAACCAACCACAAGTGGGGTCTCCGCATGTGCTGGCTCAAAAGCAGTTCTGCTTCAGTAAGCTTTGGAAATTTGGCCTCACACAAATTTCAAGGAACCTAAATCTTTTAAATTGTCTACAAAGGAAAATCAAGAAGAACCTGTTTTGGAAGTAAAATGCTTCAGTTCACTTCTCCTTTAAGTTCATATAACATGCAACTTTTTAAAGCAAGAATGAAATGTTTAACTTAAAAAATCCTTGAAATAGTATGGTGTGATGTTGTCTGCTTTTTTCTTTACTTCTGTTTGTTTCCAAAGCTAAAATATTGACAGAATCAACATGATTTTTGTATTGATTCATACTTTTGTTAAGCTATAACAAGCTGTCCACCATGTTTGCTATAGTTAGTTACATTCAGGTAGTCTTTCAGATAAACTCAGACTTGCCTGAATTCATTCACGGGAAAGGCTGACCACACATCTGGGGCTGGCAGCTCCACTTAGTAAGGGAAAGAATCTGCCACCCTTTCTTCCAAGGTTTGGTGTTATACACTTTAATTACTGCCAGTTATTTCAGTGAAACTGTCTGTGCAGTAAGGTACTTCTAAATGTTCAGAAAAGTGATAGAATCCAGCTCTACCTCATTACCACAGCTATAGTGAAATGGTAAAGGCGGAATAAATTGCTTGGTATAATTATGTATATTGCCAGATGTTCTTAATCATTCCACTTCAAGCCTCCTTTGCTAACTGCAATTTTGAGCCTTTCCCGAATCTAAATGAATTGGTAAACATGAGTAATTAAAAAGAAATTAAATGGATTTTAGAAGTGAATTACTGTAGTTCCTGCAACACTATATAATGTAATTAGCACCTCTAAAGTCAATCTGGGCTAGAAGATGTGCTTTATGTTGCACAAAGGATGTTTCATTTGTGGTTTGCACTAAAAACATAGTCGTCGTGTTAGTGTGGTTAAACATCTCAACAGAACTATACCAGACAAGTAAGGAGAAATTTATTCTTACAGCTGATTTATTAAAATAGAAACAGAAAGCCACATCTCAGCTGGTGTAAATCACAATGTTTGCACTGACTGTTACATACTGAACTTGCACCAGCTGAGCCTGTGGCCCATCCTCCATTTGGATTCATGCAAGCAAAGGTCTGTTGGTAGCCCTATTCATAATAAATGATTTTTGGCTCTGTAGCTGGAACTCTTCTTTCAAATGGGACAAAGTTCCTGTAGCTGAACGCAGAAGATACCCTACTATTATTTCTTTTTTTTTTTTATCGTGTTGATATTTGGAGTCTTTCTTTTCTTTTCTTTCCAATACTCTGAGGATATGAAGAAAAAAACGAAGCTGTAACACAGATTGTCCCAAAGGAAACAGATTTCTCACCGAAGTTTTCCTTAGAGGCTCAAAGACACCTGTACTTTGTCAGAACGCTGTGACATACCATAAAAGTTCCATTTATCTGGGAGAATACAGGTATTACCAACAGAGGAAGGTGGGTAAGCATGGGATATCTGTTACAGGAATCACAGACATAGCAGTGTTGGTTGGAAAGGACCTCTGGGGGTCTATAGTCCAATTTACTGGTCAGCAGTGATTTTGTCTAGCTGCGTCTTGAAAGCTTCCAAGGATGGACATTACAGCACCTCCCTGTGCAGCTTGCTTTAGCATTGCAGCACCCTCCTGATGAAAAAGTTTCTCCTGAACTTCCAAAATGGCAAGTTACAGGTGTTTCCCTTGTTATATTTTCTGCCCCTACTGGGTCTGCTTTTGTAATCTTTGTAATTACCCTTCAAGTAGTTGAACTACCCTTCAAGCCACCTGATCATGCCTTAGCCTCCTCTCTGCTGGATTAAACAAGCCCAGCTCCCTCACCATCTCATTGTAGGTTATCTGCACTCTTAACATATTGAACCTGGTGTTCACCATAATCCCCTGCTCCTCTTCAGCAGGACTGCTGCTCATTGAGGCAGATCCCAGCCTGCACGAGGGAATGGGGTTAATTCCAGGTGCAGAACTTTGCACCTTTCTGTTGAAATCCATGAGGTTTCTGTTGTTCCAGTCAAGTTTCTCAAGATCCCTCTGGACTGAAGAGAAGCATCAAAAGAGATAAGAATCCTTTTCTGTATATTTTGTGCTAAATACAAGGCACCTCCTTGATTTGATCCCAGTAAATTCTTTAATTGCACCTAATTATCTTATTGCAAACTATAGAGTATTTCCTACAGACCAGGAAGGAAGCAACAGGATTTCTGTCCTTAAATACAGATTTATCAGAAGTTAGGGTACACAGCTAGTTTGCAGAAACACTTAGATACATATACACTCAGAGTACCTATTGTGTCTGCTACCTGCCTCTTGACTCTCACAGCCAACAAATGGGTATTTGTCTCCTTTCACCAGGTTGCAAGTTGAAAAGTGGAAAGTTGCTTCAGCCATCCATATGCTAGAAGTATGTAGACAATGCAAAGGAAAGCCTCTTGCATCATACTGGTGAGATGCTCATCTGCTTCTTTTCAAACACGGTGGACCAGATCTGCTGCTGCTGCTAAATTGGCTTTCGCTACACGGAAGATATGGAGTTACGCCAACTGACAGCAGGGCCAGAGCAACAGCACTTTAATGGTTTTTGCCTTATTTAACTATTACCATTTGTTACAGGATTGTTCATTAGATGCAGCATGAAGTACAAGTATTTTTATTAGGTTTTCAGCTCTCTGTTTCCATTAGAGAGAGGTTCCACTTTCAAATGATATTAGAAGAACATTAAAGTCTTAGCTATCCCTAGTCTTTACGGTTTCATTCGAGTTCATAATGTATCTTTTGGTTTATCCTGTGAGCTGGGAGCTATCTATTTGAGGGACTTAGTCCAAAGATATAGTATAAGCAGATAGTTTGGTTAAGCTGATTTTTGCAGTTTAAGTGGGTCTAAAGCACATCATGCCTGGGATTATCTTTATACTTGTGGTTAAGTTTGACAGAATTTGAGCATTCTTTGTGTATTGCAGTGTACAGCTTGGAAAGTAAAAGGCAGCTAYGTTATTGGTTTGTATGTAAAGGAGCGTTTGAAGGAGCATGTAGATGATTTACATGTTCATTCTTTTGTACATCACTCAGGGAGAACGTAAATATTTTGGGAGCTTAGGTCATGTTATAGCGAAATAAGAGACCTCATTAATTCAGATATTTCAGATTCAGCAGCAGCAGAAAGGAGGGATTATGACTGCCCAATTTGATCCAACTGGAAAAATCTAAATCTAGACCAAGGTCAGGTACATCACAAATGAAGGAACAATATAAAGTGCATTTAATTTCCTGAGAGCTGTGATAAAATTAAGATAGGAGACCCAGGAAGAGAGTCTAATATACCACTCAGCCCTATCAAGCATCACATGTTTACTAGGTGTGTCATAGCTGATCTGAAAGGATGATCCCTAAAAAAACCTGCAGAATTTTCTATTTTTACTCTTTTAAGAGTTCTTGTCTTTCTGAGTAGGGCCATTCGTAGAGTCAAATGATATTCAGTTGTGCAATATTACTTAGCRAAAACATTTGTGCTCTTTGTCAGTAACTAGGGACAAGACCACGCTTTCATTTCTTCAGCCAGCGCAYAACTCTGTGATAAGCTGTGCCTTCCCTCCCATGGGATTGCAAATCATAGCACTGCAACGGGCTTTGCCGTCTTAGATTTAACATTTGCCTTTCACACAAGATGTAGAATTGCTCATGGTAGAAAAGACCCTTCCTCACAAACAAAGCAGGAGCAGGGCCCTGGAGGAGTCCTGCACCGCTGCTGTTGCAAAGCATTTCCTTAAGCTTAATTTATTTTGCAGAGGCAAGAAAAGAAGGAGCAGCACTAGCTAGGGGAGAAACAGAGGCAGTGGAAACATCACCACTTTACACTGCCGTCTCCTTGGTGGTCGTTCTAAGAAAGGCTTTTGCTCCAGTGGGTGAAAACTTTCCCTCTTTCTCTACTTTTTTCCTTCTCTCTTCGGTCCATCTCTTTAATAACTTTATTTTCATACACATGGGAATATGTKCGTGCATGTGTGTATACGCATGTGCATACACATATATTTTTATATAGGGGCGTCTGTACATTGTGATCTGAATTGAAAGCATGTTACTACTATCTCTTATAGACTAAGGGCTCTGTTCTAAACAGTAAATGTCATACACATTCACTCCCGCTTGAAAATAACACCCAGCATTTTCTTAGCTCAGATCAGATCAGACCAGGTAACACTGGGAAGGAATTTAAATTGCCCTCTAACCCATGCCTATTTTTTTTCCCGATTTCACAAAGGTTAGACATGTCTGTGAAAGCTGCTCTTTGTATTCTGCCCACTTTTTTGTTCTCTTCACCCGGGTAACAAAAATCATCTGTCTCTGTCCCTATCCAAAGACTAGACTGTAATGGCTGGCTCTGCAGCTCAAGTAACAGCAGTCAAGAGCAGAAGCGTTTGTGATTGAAAGTAACCACTCATGAAAGGGAAGGATGGTAAAATACCTGCAGGCCACCGAACATTTCCCAGCAATTCAGCTACGGCCAACTGTGAGTGCTAATTAGAGACATTGCATCACTGACCTGCTATTAAAAGGGAAGGGAAACGGGTCTGTTTACCTTCGTGGTATTTAGTTCAGCTTATAAAAGGAGTGACTGCTTCTCCTGGCTTTTGCGAAGCGTGTTGCATGTCTGATGCTGCACCCAGAGCACAGCTCCAGCAGCGAGTGAGAGGGTACCGCGGTGCTGGAGAGCAACTAGGTCTCAGCAGTGAACTGAAAATTCAGTTGGACTCTGAGAAAGAAGTCGATATTGCTATGAAATGTAGTTGTGCAGAGTTTCTCTCACACACACACGCATCTCAAAGTCAGATTAAATTAATGTTTAAAAAGCAAAGATATCCAAGGTGTTTCTAGAGCACCAAGTTTAGCGTCACTCCTCGGCAGTCAGCACTGCTAGCACTGCATAGTCAGAATCCATGAGCATGTTTTCCCCCAGAGATCATGCAGATGTAAAGACGATGTGTGCAGCGGTTTGATGTCGTAACTTCATGTGCAAGTTTGCATGTTATTCTCAAGGGTTGATGAGCCATGCATTTACACTAAAAACATGTAAGTGATGGGTCTGGTGTGTTCGTATGGCTGTAGGGTCTAATGCTTTCACAGCTGTCAGGTGTCAAGAAATTTTACGTAATAATAGTGATAATAATACAAAATTATTAGTTTCTGTAACCCTCAGCCTAAGCAGGTCTTTGTGCTAGATTAAACCCCATCTCTCCTCTGTATACCTGTGTGTCACACGCTTGTTCCAAGGTACGAAAATTAAGTTTAAAATCTTCAGTTATCTTCCTTAATTCTGCAACWGCAAGTCCAGAAGGGGGGGAAGGTTTGACACCCCAAAAGCCATTCCCTTCCTCTGCTCTCAGGCATCAGAATAAATGAAAGCAATCATTTCTCATCTCATCTCATCAACAGAGACACCCTGGGGGGTTTCACCTTACCGTAATGCAAACCCCTCAAATGGATCTTCAGATGAGATGAGCCCACTGCTGCTCTCAAAACTGTGGGACCAGCAAACAGACATCAGATGTGAGAAATGTATTTCCAGACTAAAAAAAACGCTAACTCAAGGTGCTTTGGGAGCCAAACTCCTGGTAATTTCATGTTAGCAATGTTGAGTTACCTTCTTTTGAAGGATTTTGAGGTCACTGTCCATCGATTCCTGGTTTGCTGCTCTCCAGATGATTGGTTCTTGGTTGCAATTTTTTGCCACATTTGTTTTAAGCTAGCATTTTGCTTCATTTATATGGGATTTTATTGCTCAGCATGAAAAGATTAGCTAATGGAAACATGAACTAATTGTTGTAGCCCTGTACCAGCAGCTTGGTTTGGCTCAACACCAGGTTCAAGTTGAACATACAATTGCAAGCCAGAGGGAGCGAGTCACAGGTCTGARTATTTGCAGGGGAGCACTGCACAGGGGCCACTGAGGTGTTCCTGCAAAAGAGGCTATGTGCTGCCCAAGAGCCGTGTCCAGCTTGCGAGGCAGCTTGAGCGGATGATCAATTGGCAGTGCCGGCAGTGGTGTGCAGCTACACGTGTGGAAGAAGCCCCTCCAAGCAATGGTGAACCTCAGATCAGAACCCTGGACTGTGTTTTAGGCTGAAATTGTGTTCTCAGGGGAGGGTTGGAGTCCGCCACAGCAGGGGAGAAATGACCAGGTCACCTTAGTCATCCCTAAGGAGAAATTACACAACTCTTGAGTCCTTAGTGGTTTTCTAATAAACAACCCAACAAGCTCATCTTACTTTGATGGATCCCCAGGCAGATCCCCAGTCACAAGGGTGAAGAATTTGCTGTTTGTTACATCTGAGCACAGAACAACTTGCATCTCTTAGAAATGCCAAAATAATACTGATTTTATGCAGCAAGGATCAACTGAATGTCATGTTCTACCTGTTTTGAAAGCACGTTTTCATATGTGCCCCATGGTAAATGAACCCAGCGATTGCCTAGGACTTTGTAGGTGGGTTTTACCCTGCACTGGGAGAAGAGGAGAGCTGCCTCACCCAGCCAGGCTGACATGGTGTTTTGGCAACATGGCAAACAAAAGCAACTCCATAGAGAGATTACGCAAACTGCTTCAAGGTGGGTTAGAAATATGAGCTGGAAATGACAAATGAGGGACTAATCACGTGAAACCTGTAAGGGAGAGACATACTCACAAAGTACCAGTGCTGAAAAAGCACTACCGAGCACTCTGTTTAAAAAGACATTTAACATTAAGCAGGTGAGCCCACCAATGGTTAAAATGAACAATCTGAGTAATAAATGTTCTTGTAGCCAAAGCATGGAATTGAACCAGGAGAAAGCATGAATGCGGTAGCAAGGCTGTTGTAACCAGAGGCTGGGGGACCAGCAGTTCATAGTTATCTGCTGGTTACAGGGGAATGTTTTGCCAGATCAGAGCCTCAAAGAACAGGTGGGATTTATCTACACAAAGGCAGGCACCTGCATCTCAGTGAGGTTCTAGGTTCCTAATTTAAACCAAGAGAGGTAGAGATGCTCGGAAGGCACTGCTCATCTGACCTGTGTTTAATTCTGAGAAAAAAATTCTGCTTAGGCACACTATTGCATGCATGCACACGCATGAGCACATGTGCACACAYACAGACACGCATGCACATACTTTCTCTGTCTTTTTCTGTTGCCTGCAACCGAGGTCTAGGTGATTAGCTGAGACATAAACAACTATAGGTCAGGCACCGAAGGGTGAACAGACGAGCCCTAAATGAATGCTACGTTGCATGGAGCTGTGACAGCAGCACGTACCTGGGAGGGAACAGCTTTTCTCTGCGTGGCACTGCTCAGTGCTTTCCTTGCATCCAAGCAAGCCCCCAGCCCTCTATTTAGAGGTTCTAGAAAGGGTTATTCTGATTTCTTTATTGGACAAGAAAAAAGGGAATTCTGAGACAGGATCATCTTCTTCTCCCTTTGTATGGGTGGTGCACACATCTTTTTTTCCTATTGCTCTGGTCCTTCAGGTGTTCAAATGGGCAATACCAGTGCTGGGTATTGGGCGAGCATGTGCAGGTCAGAGCAGATGAGCCCTGGGTGAAGCTGGACATAGCCTGAAACAGAAATGGGAGCACAGAGGAACATTTTGGGGTGAAGCCCCAGCTCAGCAGGTCACCAGGACGCTAGCACTCTTCGTGACTCCAGTCCAGAGCTTAGCATCGATTTTTAAAGTATTTGAAAGCRCTGAAAGGTTCTCTGCACCTTGCTGCTAATGAGATTTCAATGTAAGATAAAAGGAACCGTGTCTAACCCAGATTAAAATCGCTCCTGAGTTATTTTTAGCTTACCTAAACTCTTTCAACCCTTTTGGTAAAACTCATCAAAATTCATCTTTGCTAAAAGGATGTAACTTCAAAGAAGTCATATGCATTAAATGTCAACATGCTTTACTCATTATAAATTACAGTATCATTAAATCTAACATGAGTTAAAATGACGAAGATTTAATTTCACTATCTTTAAAATGAAGGCTTTTTAGCAAGGGAATAAACTCTGC
Source organism: Phoebastria nigripes (assembly GCA_035582835.1). Taxonomy (NCBI): domain Eukaryota; kingdom Metazoa; phylum Chordata; class Aves; order Procellariiformes; family Diomedeidae; genus Phoebastria; species Phoebastria nigripes. Next base: position 2,156,394 of record JAYKAV010002899.1, on the reverse strand, counting down.
TTTTAAAATTATTTTTAAAGTAAAAGTTGGTATAGAAGCTTTATTTTACATTGTATCATATTTGTATATAATAATAAAGGTGAAAAAGTAACACTCCATTGTTCTTAGGAAAATGTGGAAATAGTAGCTTATTCTGCTCATTTTACAACCCTCTTTTTGGATAGACTTCTAATTTAAACTATGGAAACTGAAAACGTTCCTTTAAAACTGGTTGTCATGGTTATAAAATCCCGAAAGAAATGATGTGCATCTGCATCTGCTGAGGGAAACATTTATGGCATGATTTATTGGGGGGGTGGGGGGGGGAAAGCAACCACCCACTACAACCCATTTTCAGACTTGCTTATTACATTACTTGATAATAATTCATCACCCTCCCCAAAAAGCCACAGAAAGGATTCTCACACATTTTTCACTGCATGCAGTTCATTAGCAAATATCATATGGCGAGGGGTTAGTTCTGTCAAGTTCTAACAGGTTGGAGTTTTTTGTTTGTTTGTTTTCTTTAGCTGTCTTTGTTTCAAGCAAGCTTATTTGGAAATATAGAGTGTGCTAGACTACTAGCGTACATTTGCTGGCACAACTGATGTCTTGGATTCCCTCTGTTATTTTTCTTTCCCTGCTACATTTAGAAAGTCGTCTGGCCAGAATAAAAAGCCAACCTCAAAACTGCAGGTCAAACCAGCCAGAACAAAAGTCTGCATTTCTTGATGGAG
>JAYKAV010002899.1:2139862-2155608 GCA_035582835.1 Phoebastria nigripes | reverse complement strand
AAAGAGAAAAAAAGGAAAAGGGAAAAAGGGAAAAGGAGGGGAAAGGGAAAGAAACATCATCCTACTAAAGGAAAACTGAGTCTTTTGTAAATATGCTCCCAGGATGACGTTTCCCAGCCTTTTGAAGCCATAGGTTTATTAGAAATGGGTCTATGTTGGGCCAGGCCTTATCTCTTACAGGGATGCAGAAGTCTGCGCATGTCTTAGAAGCTATTGTTCGGCACTTTTAATTTTACRCTAAGAAAAGCTAATTACATACACAATTAAAAAATTTCGCTGCGAAAGACTGAGGCAGCATTATTTAATCTTTAGAAGGAAGGAGAAAGACAAAGGGTGGATGATCTGTTGGCTGGAGGAAATCTCTGCAGCTCCTGGCCCTGCTTCACAAAGTAAATAGAAGATAAAGAGGATGAGGGCATCTTTGACAAATATATCCTTTATGTTATCAGATTGTGAACCACAAATGGGATTCAAAGAGTCTGCTTATACCCATTGATCCCGGGCTTTTCCTATTCAAAAACTGCTGCTGGAGAAGGAAGTTTGGTGTCCCCAGCATGAAGCAGAACCCTTCTGAGAAAGTTTGGAAAATCGTGACAGGCTGAGCTACTTCCAAAAAGCTGTGGGTATTTCCAGACCCTTTGACCTCCCCGCACCCATGAAACCAGGGATGCCATTCTTCACTGTTCTGTTTCGTGGAAAATTATTTCTAATGAATATTTTCTAAACTCCCAACAGAAGACAGTAATTTACAGCAACTGAATGGAAGATTATAAGAAACTGGAAAAGAGGGGGAGCGTCAGGGACAGAATTATGCTTCTCCAACCCTCTTGCATCCCTTCTTTCCATCTCAACAAATGCAAAATCTTGCCACCATTTTTGAATCCCTACATGTGACTTTTGATTGTTCATGTGCTGCATGATCACAGATTTGCCTTTTCCCTTGCTGCCTGTTGAGTGAGAGACGTGCTTTCCCGTGTCTGCACTACCTAGCCCTCACTCACTAATGGCTGGAATAAATATGAGAAAGACGGGCAGGCGGTGGGGGTGCGTCCATCCAGCTCCCCACAGCTGGTCCCACTTTTACCTTCTGCAGGGTACTGTCAAGTTGTGGCATAGTGGAGCTGATGTCTTTGAATGTTACAACACAAATACATATGAAAAACAGCTAATACATCCAAATTCTCCTCCCATGTTGAATAGTGTCTGTTCTGCAGTCTTAGATCTCACATACCAATGTGCTATTCTTTGAGTAGTGTCTATATCACTGATTTATAATGTCGTCCTAATGCCTATGTATAAGTAGATGGCAAGACTGATTAATCCATCAAGTCTGTCCGTCCATCTATTTCTCATCTCAGTTCTCTTCTTGCCTGTGCTTTATTTACCTAGCAGGCAATAAATTGATTCAGTCTATCTCCTCATCAAGCCTTTTATTATTCCCCTGCTAATTATTAGCAAATAGACTTGCCAGCCTCTCGGAGGGTCACCCTCCGCCCCATGCCATGGGGGCAGCAGTCTCATCTGCTCTCAGCTGAGACGGAGCATCACACCACCCTGCCTCTGCCAGTGAAGCCCTGCACTCCCCAGGGGCTGACAACAGGCCGCTTCACTGCAATCAGATTAATTTGGAAGTATATTACTTTCCTGGAGAAAATGTCACAGAATTACAGAGGAGAGAGATGGAAGAGGTTTATTAAATTGGTCGGTCCATCTTCCTGCCAATCAAGGGCAGCTCCCGACAGTGCACACTCCCAGCTTTGCTCCAGCGATATTTTCAAAGTGCCTCATGATGTGCTGCCGGCCCCTGCCCTTGAGGGCTCTTCACAGCTGGCACCATCCCATGTCAGGAGCACTTAGCTGGCTGCACATCCTGCACCTGTGCTCTGCGCTCCTGGCCGATCGCCGTTCCTTCTCATTTATTCCCATTTGCGAGAGGCACAAGCATACTCGGAAGACCTTCCTCCTCTTCGTTAAAGGAGGTGTTGAGTAGCACTAATCCCGGCAGCAGCACTTGTGAAGCCAGAAAGCACCTCTGGGACAGCGTACTTTGCTCATACCCACCTCAATGCCTCAGTGGGTAGTTTCCCGCTGATGCAGCTGTGCTCTCCTTCATGCCAATAGGACAAGATACAGATACAGAGATACGGATTCAGACCCTTTGCTACAATATTTAACCTGCCCCAGACTTTTTACCTTCTAACCCTCTCCGTGAGAGCCTATTTTAAAAGAACATTTTAAGTTGCGCTGGTCTAATGAGAAACAAACCCTTCATATGGTCTGTATAAACCGTGAATTCCTGAAAATACCTATGACATTTGGACATCTTTGAAAGTTAGTGGGCTAGCACAGCACTGGGCTAACGTGGCCAACTTTTGTTCTGACCTGACCACATGAGTCATTTTGGTGTGGGGTTGGTGGTGGGTTTCCATGACCTGCTGCAGAAATGGTTGGATCGTCCCAAATGGTGTCGCATTCGAGCTCTCAGATTGCTTTTCCATCCTGGGAGCCAGAGACAAGCCATCCAGAAGCAGCAGCCTGCCTCTTCTGCTTTCAGGTACTCCCATCCTTGTTTCAGCATCTCTGCAAATCAGAAGGGGAGCAACGGGATTTGTAGAGAAAACTCAGGTTTGGGATCTCTTTAAATATCTGTCTCTCCCATGCAGAATCAGAGGCTAGCTTTAAAATTGTGCCCTGAATAGGGAGTAAACGAGTGCTCAGCTCTCTGTCTCTCTTGCTTAGCTGCCGCAGAAGTGGCAGGCACTGCTGAGAGTGGCGGGAGCTCTCGGGAGGTAGGAAAGTTTGCAAGAGCTGGGCAGGAGCAAGTGACTTGCAGGCACGGGGCGAAACAAAGAGGCAACAGGCAGCAATGGGTGCAGCGCCTGACAGACTTGAGCCGGGGAGCTCGTGGAGACAGGAGCTGTCACACAGATTTGTGCTTTCTCGCTGCTTTAGTTATTGGACACTTCCAAGCAGAGAGATTTATCATTTGCAGGGGAAGACCAACCCACTGGCTTTCCTCTGCAGATGTGTTTATAAAAAGCCTTTCTTGAGAGATGCTTCCTTCGCTCCTCCTGAACCACATGTTCTCCATGTGCAGAAGAGGAATAGATACTACCAGTGAACCTAACTTTTCCCTTCATAATCTGCATTATAATAATCATTAAGCCAGCTCCTCATAACATGTTCACAGAAAGCTTTCGGCAGCTCCTCTAAAAACAAATGTCTTCAAGCCTTTTGCAAATGGGCTTTCCAGCAAGAATGGTAGGTGTTGCTCTTGAAGGACTTGTGTGATGTCTCTAAATACTGCATTTCACCTGCAGGATATGTATTTGCAAAAATACAGGAGCCAATGTTTCCATGCCTGTGTTTGTACAGCACAAGGGCAATTTATAACCAGCAGCCCAGGACACTAATGATGTAAGGGTGTTGTCACCTTAGCCCCCCCAATCTGCATAATGGGGACAGATAACTCATCCAAAGGGTTTCAGTGAGCTGGAAGTGCCCTGTGTCTTGCCCGTCATGATGGATCTTTAGCAGGATCAGGTTCCAGTTTGGCATCCTCAATGAGTTTCCTAAATTTTAGGTAAGATGAACTTAGGCCATAGGGAGTAGAATAGGAAAGTAGATGTTCAGATCTTGTCTCTCCCTTGGTGAATGTCAGCAGAGCTCGAGGCTCTGCCTGTTCATTTGTGATGACAGAGAAATTAAGGTATTTTGCTAGTGTCTCTATTTACCATTTCTTTATACAGCACAATTTATTTATATTTAATTCTATAAATACACCATATATTTGTATCTATTTGTTTGGCAGCTTTTGAAGCGGTTATGAACAGGAGAAGCCATTGACAAATGGCTTGCAAGGCAAACCTCTACTTCCCACACCTGAGCTAAGCAATCAGGACATATTTGCTGTGTCTTTCTATCTAACCAAGGGCAGAAGAGCACCTCCAAAAAGTTGTAGCAGTGACTGCTGAGCAGCTGCTGGTGCTAGCAGTCAAAAGCACTGAGCAGTGCTGCCACAAAGGTGTTTGCGGAGATGTATTGCTGCATGTGAGCTCAGTGTAGCTTTTTAAATATCTGCCCCATGCTGCCCAAATGCTTCAAACACTCCACCTTCAGGCTTGCAGGCCCAGCCTGCTCATGCCTGAAGATAATGATTTGTGAACTTTCTTAGGTGCAACCAAGTGAGCAAGAAACTATACCCTGGCAGACCTGGCAAGATGGAAATCATTGGCCAGGAGAGGGAGGTGGTCAAGGTGGCCCCAAAAATAGCTGCATCAGTGGTATATTGCTCTTTATCCATTTTCTGAGTTGTGCACTAAAAAAGTTCAGGTAGCTTTCAATGCCTGGCTCAATTTGTGCTGTGAACTTTCTATGCAGCAAAGTTACCCACCAAAGACTTTCCAGCATTAAAGAACTTGCTCACTCCGTCTTCATTAATTCGCCTAATCAGAGGTGTAAGATGATCTAAAACTAGCCTCATTCTCTGCCAAATAACATCACTCTGGACAATAAGGAAAAAACTTTTGTAAGAAGTAGCCTGTAAAGGGTGCACTGATGTGAGGAAGGAGACGGTCTGAACCAAGCCTCTGTCTCTGCCCTGTGCTCCTGGCCCGTGTTAGCTTACACACATTGTTTATAGATGGATCCTAAATCAGTGGGAGCATCAGCCCTGGAGAATAAATCTTCAGCCAGTGTGTTGGATGGTGCTCTCGTAAAGGGAATGAGATGTGCATATATATTAACTTGTTTCCCTGGCTTTCAAGGCTTCTTTAGGCAGAGGTAATATGCACAGGTAAAGCAATCTGCAAAGCAAAATGGGTGCTTTGTCTCCCCCAGGGCCTCGGCAATCTCGGGGACTGATCCTGCATCTCAGCTGGCATCCTTGCCACTTGCAGAGGTACAAGCCAAACCCTGTCTGGGGGCATGGAAGGAGTTTGAGATGCTGGTGAGGACCAGCCCCATGGATAATGACAGAAGTTGCCAGCTTGCTCAGGCACAGCTGCACAACCACACAAACCAGTGCCGTCAGCCAGTAACAAATTAACTCCTGCAAATAAATCCACTCTTGCTTCATCCTTCAGTCTCCCTCCATTGTGCCTGGCAGCTCCCTTTCCAGCGTGGCTCCCAGGGCTGGGATGCACAGCCTTGACACGGTCCCAGACGCCCACTTGGAAAAAGCTGCTGTGCTGACGCTGCCAGCTTCCTATCTGGTGAAAGCCAACCCTAATTACAAAAGAGAAGCCGCAGGAGCAGTCTCTGCCACTGGGTTTTCAGCGATGGAAATTATGGCCTGTTCTACCAGCGCCTGCCATGAAGGCTTTAAGCTGTCCTCCCTTCTGTGCTGAGCCCGAGGTCTCCTCACCGCAGCTGAGGATGCTGAGAGTAAGCGCTTAGTGAGTCAAAAAAAGGAAAGGTCAGCGACGGGTATTTTTCACCATAAATAGAAAACATTTTCTCCCCAGAGAACCTGTCCCTACAGACGGCAACACCTGTCTGTGGACAGCTAGATTTGGATGCTTTACCCTCAAACATAATTAATTCCACTCTGTCTGTCACAGCTGTAATTATCCCTCTCACACCCTGATACCATCACTGGCTGGGACAAAGCCCATAGGATCTGGGTCAAAGCCACTTGCAAGGGAATAGAAAAAACTCCGCCAATTTCCACGTGCTTTGGTTTCTGAGCTGAAGGAGTGTCGGGGCAACAGTGGTTTCAAGAACGCGTCAGCAATGATGATGTGTCTATATGTGTCAGAAAAGTCACTGGCACCTTGGCACAAGTGATTCTTTGGGGAATGCCACTTGTGACAAAGCTAATGATGTAAGAAGCAAAGGGAGGAAATGTCTGAGAAACTATTGGAACTTGCTATTTCCAAGTGAAACACTTCTGCCTCTACCCCACCCTCCTAATCTTTATTTTTCATTCCAAATGTAATTAACGTATGGAATTGTTTTGAAGCAAAAAGTTATGCATTTGCACCAAGTAAAATGGAACATTTTATGAACAAAAGGTTATAAGCAAATACTTACTATCCACTTAGATAAAGTGTTCCCACTTCATCCTGATTTGCTTGGGGGAGGGAATTAAATGCTACAAAAGTTTTATGGATGAGATACCTGTGCCCAGCTCAGCTTGATTTATTTCCTATTGTCTTCAGGCTAGTGAGGAGGAAGGCCAAGCATCGATCCTGTTGTTCTGTATACAAGCTCTATTCTAACAATAGCCCCAAGCCTCCTAAAAATAAGATTATGTTTTGCTCATTAATCTCAGCAAATTGTGTTCTGCTTTGGCCAGGAAAACAAACATCGCTTTTACAGTGCCAGAGTTCAAGAGAAGTAACAAAACAAGCACACAAGGTCAATAAAATGCACTTTTTATTCTGTATCAATGAAAATATAGCCACATGTAAATAAAGACGTGTGGGAAAAAAAAAATCGACGTTGATCCTCCCTGAAGAAGTACAGTTCATTGTGCTAAAACCCATAATCCTTTGGGTTAGAAACAGTTGTCTGCCAATGCTTTTAAAGTGACCCACATTTTCCTTGTTGTTGAATTTCAGCAAACAGAAAAGTGCAACAAGAAACTTCCTACAGATGAACCAATTTCAATCGACCACACATGGCAATGTCCAAAAGTGACAGGGTAGTCACGTTTAACCAAAGCGCTCCCACGCATTCCTCCTTGGCAGTCCTGCGAGTGGTCAAGGGAGCATCCACTCTGTATGAACTGATGTGTGATTTTCAGTAGAAAGATGGTCCTTCCTTGACGCAATTCATGTTCGCTTCGCAGATTTCGGATATGGTAGCAGAGGTGCATTCCTTTGATAGCTGTTCAGTTTCAAATGCTTTATTTTTTTTCTCTAGGTTTTTATAAGCTTCCTGCTGTCAAAATACAGTTCTCAATTGCTTTTGTAGAAATAATCTTGAAAGGCAGAGGCATTTAAAATCCCCCCAAATCCTCAGTATATTAACAACAGCAAAAAAGATAGCTGGGCTGTTCAAAAATATCATCAGTAACATGAATGCCATTTGCATTGGCTAGTGTACAAAGAGCAGCAAGTAGTAACAAAAGAAACATTATCCAAGCAATAACCCTTTCCCCCAATTTCTTCCTTGCAAAAAAGAGTTTTCCCAAAATATTTTTCCTCCCCGCAGTCCAGTGTCTGTGAATCACATACATTCAAAAGCTGCAGTTACTCTGTAGATCAGTTTTTCCAATATGAGCTTTTAAAACCAGTTGTTTTGCCCAACTTCTCCATGAGGGTTGCACAAATGCGATTATACCAGCTGGTGCTTTTTCAGCTAATGGGACACCTTGAAATTTGAAATCAGAACTAAGGACCTCAGGGTAAAAAAGGAGGCTTTAAAGCCCATTATGCTTTACTTGGGAAGAAAGTCCTGCTAATGTTAGTGGAACGATTCCCACAAACCAGGGATTAGCGTTGCAGGATGGTCCCTGTTAGGTGCTCAGGGGTGCAGAGCGAGGCATCGCAGCACAAGCGTGGGTCAGTGAGCGCTGGGCTGGTGATAGGAGGCTGCCTGCTCCCAGGGAAAGAAAAAAAACACGTATTGGCCATGCAGCTGCATTTCAGCAGAGAAAAAGAAAGAGAAGGCAGGTTATGCCTAGGATGGGTGCTCAGCACAGACCGTGTGGGTACCTCGCGAGAGCAGGCTGGGGTGGTTTTTTAGATTTAGCCTCTCACTGTGCAGGGTTGTATAGCAGCTCCTGGCTCAGTTTAGTTTTCAGTTGCCATTTGGGGTGAGGGGGGAAGCCTAGGAAAAAAAGCTAGAAAAATAGTACAATATTTTGACTGTAATGAGGTCCTCTGTGATGACGACAATTCGTTAAGAAAAAGCTCCCCCTGCCACTAATTGTAAAAGCACTCTGAGCATGCTGTTACGAGGATACTTCACCAGCCACCACTGGGGATCTGGGGGTGCACAAAGACACACGCAAGATCATGCCCACTCCTCATCCCCCCTTTCCTCCTATATTCCTCAGATTTTTCTTCCTTCAAGAGCCTAGGATGACCAGTTGCCTAAACATGAGTGGGAACTGATAAGCATTTCAAAGGGATGGGGGAGCCACAGGAGGAATCCTAAAACCGATGTCAAAACTCCCATGGCTCTCATGGAGCCAGGACTTCACCCTTCGAAGCCTGGGATGGGGTGGGGGCTACACTTCACGAAGTCCTATGCAAGCTGCTCCTTCCCTGCGTGATGCTCTGCTCCACTCCAGGTGTGGATGGACATGAGGAAACACAAACAGGACTCAAAAGTTGAGCACGTCAGGCCATGTCTGAATCAGCAGCGCTTGGATACAGGGATGGCCGGACAGGATTCAGAGTCTCACAGTATCTGGTGCAGAAATTCCTGTCTTTGTCATCGTCTCTGTGGTAGCAATAATAACTTTATTTTTAACTGTGCTTCTCCCCAGAGGGAGTTTGCACAGCTTATGTACATATCTGGCTTGTACAAGGATATTCCAGACAGTCATGAATTTTGAACAGTTACTTTGGATGGAAATTACTGACAGTTCAGACACCGATAATAAGTCATTTGGATTCAAATATGTATTAATTAAAAAGTGGCCTTTCCCTGATCGGTTCAGCTGATTTTTATGGCAATTTACCTTGCTGTCCCAATCTTCAAACATACCCTCTACATTTCTGCCTGCGTTCCACGTGCAGCATTTTGTAGGGCATGAAATCTTGGACCCATTTGCATTAGACAAGGGCCTGAAATTAAAATTCTGATACCCGCCGTTCTTGGTTTTGAGAAAGCTCAGCCTGTGCTGAAACTCGCTGTCCCAGTCCCTCTGCGAGAACTGGGTTAGAGTTAGAGAAATTAATGGAAAGATTTCCACTGATCTTAAGAAGAACGTTTACACAGGATGCTTGAAGTCTGAAAATATTTACCTTCAAAACAAAGAACACAATTTAGAAGATCTGCTGAGACACTTTACTGAACCACTTGGTCACTGACTGGTATTTAAGCAGGACATTAACAAATCAGCCCTAACTACGATTCCTATTAGCATGTTATTTCTTCTGAACACAAATAGCAAAACAGATCATTATCTCATTAAATCCGCTGATGCAACATTACTTAATCAATCTTCCCGCTTCCACACGTTGCTAGCCTAATAATCTAGGCAAGAAAAAAAGAAGTCAAGGAAGGAAGTAAAAGTGAAAAGAAAGAAAGAAAGAAAGAGAAAAGAAAAGAAAAGAAAAGAAAAGAAAAGAAAAGAAAAGAAAAGAAAAGAAAAAAGAAAAAGAAAGGAAGGAAGGAAGAGAGAGAGAAAGAAGAAAGAGAGAGAAAGAGAAAAGAGATAAACAAGCAAACAAGGAAGGGAAACACTGCTTTTCATTGTGGAAAATGTTCTGCTTCATATTATGTAGCTTTCAAAACACACAGAAATTAACACAAGATACGCCGCTACACCTGCATGTAAAAGCCCCAGCCAAGTGCTATATGCATAACAACAGTAAATAGGTACGTAAAGTTTATGAAGCATATCGTGTCCTAATTAATGTGAGAATGGTTTGCAGTACTAATGGGATTTTGTTACATAAACTGTGCTGATAAGGCATTGGAGCTTTAGACGGTTAGCAAGTGTATTTTTACTACTGGGATGTTTTCCAGAAAAAAATATGGTGAACCTTTATCTCCACTGCATCCCCGCAAGCTGCAGGTTTATTGTGGTGTCCCACGTCCCTTACAGAGCCACAGGTCTCTTAAAGGGCAAATAATCAACAACCAGTGACAAACAAGGAATGGAACAAACCTGTCCTATCAGAAATACTGCAGTACCAGCTTTAGGAGCATCTTTGAATCACTGTGAAACTAGTGGCAAGGGAAATACGTTGAGGTTAGTTGTGAGATTTGCCCATGCTAGTAAAATAGTGCTAACTATTGCATTTGAGGAAACATGTTTTGCGTGCAAGTTTTCTGGGAAAGCTGATTAGCCAGTTCTGCACTCCACAGAAACAAGCCTTAGTTCCCCTTGTCTGAGTACAGGGATTTTATTGGGACAGTTGAAAGGTACATTTACAGAGTTGCTTTGCACTTTAATGCTAATGAGCTTTTTCACTGGTATCAATAAATTCTCCCGCTCACATGTTTAGCATTCCTTTGGCATGCATTGCCAGATAAATCCTTTATTGTCTTTCTGGTAGCTTGCCTAATTCCCACAAGGCAGATTTTTAAAACCCAAATCCTGCCTTATTGCTAGCTACTGCCTCTCCCACTCAATAAATTGAATTTACCACTTGATAGAATTATGCAGTTGATGGCACTCAGCCCTTCCTTTAAGTCAAAAAAAATGTGGCTGGGAATCTACAGAGCATCATCGGGCAGTAGGAAGAGCTGGGAGGTGCCATTGCATCCTTGCACCCACAGCCCTTTTCTAAGAGCCACATCGTGGGAGGACCCTGCAGAACAAAAATCCTTCTGTTCTTGATTTCAGGAGAAGGATGTTCACACTGATGTACTGATGACCCCAAAGTGATGAGCTCTGAACACGCAGTGAGTGCAACGGGGTTGTTGGTATTCAAAAGCTAGGTTTAAACTACTAGTTTAGGTGACATTTCAGCTCTGTAATTTTTAAGTACCACCTGACTGAGCTTGTTTGTAATGCCAGGACTCCTAATTATACCTAAAATAATAAAAAAAAGAAGCTGTTGCCAAACAGCATTTGATGATACAAGTGAAGAAGGCAGTAATTAATCCTGCAGGGACAACAGAGGACTAATTAGCAGCAGAGCAGAAATTTTGTTTTGCTTTAGGGAAAAAAAGCCTTTTTCCATGAGAGCTCGGGTAAGACACCCAATATACAAACTGAACTGTGACCTCCGACTAATGGTCCTGGCAGCAGCCCTGGACGCAACTGGATTCCCAATTGATCAGCCAGAAAGCGCAGTGTACCGCACCACTCCTCGCCTGCTTGCAATGAGCCGTGCGTGTCCTCTCCTGCCCCACCAGCTGGAGGAGGTGGACACTAGCACAAAAGTTTTTTTTTTTTTCCTAGGAAAACAAAGTGGTGACAAAGAGGTGCAACAACTCAGGAAATTCTTCTGAAACCAAGCCCAGGACAGGAAAGCACCCGCGTGTCCTGGCATACCACACATGGAAATGTTGAGCAGAGCCCTAGGGTCTGCCCGAGGAAATGAAGAGGACTTTTACTAGCGCTACATGGCATCAGTTCAAAGTGCTGCCAGTGGTGAAGCTCACCTAAGGTGTAACCGGAGGAGGAAACCAGAGGAAATAGTCACACATGGCAGATGATGGACTGAGTGTGAAGCTGGTGTCTCACTTGAGTTCCCCTTCTCAAACTGGCTCATTAAAAAACGCAAACACTCCAATCCCTGCTATTCTATGGGACACTGTACTGTTCAAGACTTTCCAAAGATCCATAAATAAAATAAAAATTAAGGTTTGTTTAATAAAATAATGCACTGAGATGGCATAAGGTTTGCTGTGTTATTCCTGATTTATTTGGAGACTTGCTGCTAAGCCACAGATTGGAAAGGATTTTTTGAGTAACCCTGCGAGGGATATGGAGGAGGTTACAGAGTCTGGAAAAATAGCTTTTCAGTTAAACCTAATAGGACTAGGTGCAAACCTTGGAATGTACCTAGAAAAGCAGGGAGTAAGCCTGGGAATGGGGCTGGAGCAGACTCTAGGGATGTGCACAGGCCCATGGACATACCCAGACCCTTTGGACAAGCCCAGGCCATTTCAGCAACGGTGTCCACACACTGACAGTGAGAGGAGCAGGCTGAATCCAGAGGGGTGAGAATCACCCACTCATCCAGCCACTAATGAGAAACCTACTTGCCACTGCCCTTCACACCTTTCCTATAGCCTTGGATGTGCATGTCTGCCAGTGCAACACTGAAAACCAGCTCAAATGCTATTGCTTTTTGGATGGCATTTTCAGATATCGTAATCACCTTTCACTGGGCTGGGGAAGAGGTTGGAAGAGGGAGTGGGTGTTGCTGATGCATCCATATTAACCTGCTGCTTCCAGAAACTGCGTGGTCACCGAGACATTTTTCTCAGTGTTTGACATCAAGTGTGGATGTTAGCTGATGCCCAGTGAAGGGCTTAATTTATTTATATGCCGTAGTTTTAGAATATGCCAAATTTCTCTGGTGTCTGCTTGATGAGTATCAGCTCTTAGAAATATTCATTATCTTGAAAATTGGCACCACATTCCTCAGTATGGTATTTAAATTGAAAACCAGAAAATAATGGAACATACCTCAGAACCTTCAAATTTTACCTCCTCTCTATTTGTGCTATTAAAATCTACAGAATCACCGAATGATAAAACAACATAGCTCGGAAGGGACCTTTTGGAAATCATTTGGTCCAAACCCCCTGCTCAAAGCAGGGCCAACTTCAAATATAGAGTCCATACACTGATGCTACACAGTTGCCCCCTTCTGACAGGTCTCTGGCAAGCTGTAAGAGCTTTGGTTCTCCTGAAGCCCACATTTTGCCCTAAGGGCATCTAAATTTGAGTATCCTCTAATGGCCCTTCCCTGTCCCACAGCTGTCACCCCAGAAAGGGCTGCCAGCCTCATCCTTAAATGCCACCTGAAGGAAAGAGGAGCCTGCCAACTTCCAAATAAATAATGAAGACACAAACAGCCACTATGCAGAGACTAGTAAGTACTGACTTCAGTGGAATATTGTCACCATTTTTGGACACCATTCTTTACATCCTTTCTTCTCCTGCTCCCTTCTCTCCTCCCACTGCACAGCGCAGAGCCAGGGCTCTGCTGTGGTCCGGGCAATTGCCTGACCGTTGGTCACTCTCTGTCTACCTTGGAAGCTCTTCACTACAATTTTTCCCATTGTTGGACATTTCCAAGCCTTGGCCTCTTTCCACTGCATGACACAGCTCAGCAATAAGACTCCTAACATCCTCAATACCCCAGAGCAGCCGAAGATCCCACACAGGTGGCAGTCTTTCACTGTCCAAAAAGTGACCAGTGATTCCCCTGTGCCTTGGCATTCCGCATCGGATGAAGAGCATCTCAATTGCTACATACCTGTGAAAATGGGGGTCCCTGGACTATCCTGCCATGGCATTGAGGTAAAAAGTTGAAAACCTGATCACCACAGGCCAAGAACTGAGCATCTGAGTGTCTTTATGGAGCTCTCATTAGCCGAACACTTTGTTTCTGGCTGCATGCTGAGACATTTCAATGTTCCCTCTACTGTTAGTCACCTGCATGAAAGTGCTTCTGTGCTGGAAAGATGCTAAGTGGTCCCTTTTAGAGGTACCTTTTTATACGAACGAAATCGGGCTGGGAGCTTGAGTTATGGGTTGGATTCACTTCATTTACCCTCTAGCAGTCTACAAATCAAGTGTCTAATCTAAAGTCGTTACTCTACAGTAAATGATGAGAGACTGGCACCTCCAGAGCACGATTTATCCCACCTGTCTGAAAGACCTGTCTTGAATGGGCCAGATCTGAGTCCCCATTCCAAACGGGTAGGTGTACATATGTGCGGTGTGTCTATACATCCTTTGCAGCAGGCAGAAACATACTCCGCCATTGCTCGGTCTGAATTGAATCTACTCTGAACCAGATAACAGTCATGTCTGTGGCTGTGGATGTGGGGGTGGGCTTTTTATAGGGCTTTTAATTAAGGCTAATTGATGTATTCATGGCAGACAGCCAGACATAGAGGTGGTGCACACCAACAGTCTCAGACTGTGGGCCAAGCAAGCTTACGTCTCCAAGCAAAAAATAATGAAGAAATGCACTTCTCTGCTTTATAGACAATGGATAAAAAGGTTTGTGAGACTATTGCCCCAGATGCCTGGTTCCACCTGCCTTGCATCAGGAGGCTGATTAACACAACATAATAAATTAATATAATTTATTTATCATGGCCTGGTCAAGCTCTTTTTGAATGTTTCTATCATATGAGTATTCAAAATCAATATATGCCTTCTTGTCCCACTGTGCAATACAAGGTCAATTTTCTGTATGACTAAATGCACCCTCAGTAAGGATGATTTTATTTTGTTTGTCATTTGTTAAGTATCACAAAGCTGACCTTTGCACAATATTCTTTATGTCAGTAAGAAAATCTGCTGCTTTTCTGCCAGAAATAATGTGGACTTCTTGTCTATTTTAGCTCCATTCAGCACTTTGCTTTAAGAATGTATTTAATTTTGAAATGCGCCATAACATATTAAAACCAACAAAAAATGTAGAGCTCATGCCATCCGTTTGTACGAAAAAAATAAGGAGAAAGTTATAAAAACTATTCCCAGATGTGGAAATCTAGCCGGATCAAACTTTTCCTCCCTGTAGGCTCCATGGGAAAGCACTGCTCTGGTGGCACAGACATAGGTGAAGGACTGGGGCCATCCAGGAAAAATGAGCGTCAACTTTTCTACTTCCTTCCTGAAATTCCCTGAAGGAAATCAGTGCAGATCCAGAAGTGCCAAGAAAAATGCAAACTACTGCTGTTTAGTTCTCACAGCTCTCACTGCAGCTCAGGACGGGAAAGTCACAGAGCCCAGGCTGCCATGGAGAGATGCTTTTCTCCAAAGGAATCCCACTTCTGAAACCCTCTCTAACAAGTATGTTAGCAGCAAGACTATAAAGCAATATAGATCCTATAGACCTGAAGATATGTGTTAACACAGGAGCTTCTGGTACAAAAAAAGAACTGAAAAAACCCTTTACATACAGCCTATTAAAAACAATGATAACAAAACCTGTTAAAGCTGTCTTCTGTAGGAAAATGGTATTTGAACACTTTTTTTAAAAAATGGGTATCACTTTGATGCCACCTCACTTAGGAAAAAAGTATTTATTTTAACAAACAATCTGTCCAATTCTGACATCCAAAAAGATAGGTTTGGGTTTCCAAAATGCTCAAAATCCAAGTAAAAAAGTGTCAATTCATTATAATATATCCCTCTACCTCCTCACTCCCAAATTCCATATTAAACCTTTGACTTTTTATTTTCCCTTCCAGTCCAGGAAGTCTTTTTCCTCAAAAAGCCTCCAAGCTATTTCATGAGCACAACATCTGTTTTCTGACCCATGCAAACTATGACGTCTGTATAATGGTCTCAGTTACTTCCAGAGTGACTGCTCACAGCTTGCAAATAGTACATTATTTCTGCAGCTGCCAGTTCTCTAAAATTTTCTGGGATCCAAAATACACTTTAAGGTCCAATATGATCATCAGATTCAACCTTCAGTTCACACCCATGTAACAGGGTTGCTTTCCAGATGGTGGTAAATGAAGACTGAATTTGGATCTAGCAATGAGCCCAAACTTCGGTGCCAGCAGCATCGAGTCCCTGTAGTTGTGCTACTTCTCCAGAACAGGGAAAAGAAAAATGGGCAAAGCTTAAGTTTGTCAATTCCAGAGTCAGCTCTGCTCTAACCCCTGTCCCCTGGCAAAGACAGAAAGATGGAAAAAAGGATGTACAAATACAAATTCAGAAGAACTGAATCTTCACTACAACAATTAATTTTTTTCAGTTACTATCCTGAAGTGCTGTTCTATCTCATATATGTAATATTACACAAAAGTGCTATTAAAGGTACTCTAGTTCATTTGCTTTGGAAAGCGTTTGCTTTATTTCTATTCCAAAGTTCAGAAAGATAAAATCCACTTGTGTGCAGGTAAAATGCTTTGAACACACAAAGCACAAGGTAAATGCTACGAATGCTGTTACCAGCATGTGGCAGGAAAAT